>CM060357.1:15501121-16101121 GCA_030545235.1 Helianthus tuberosus
GAGTTTCCTACTCATGACCTGGATGATCAAAGACCAAAGGTCTAACCTGGTGATCTAGCTGTCCAAAAAAATAGCGCTTTTAAAACGGGTGAAAATTGATTTTAGGGTTTTCTTATACATTGTTAATTTGCAATTTCTGTTACTCAATGTTCTTTTTGAACGACTAAAGAATAAAAGACTAGTTACCCGGGGTAACCTAATGGCAATAGACGATCTCATACACCTTGATCAGAGACAACGTTGGGGAGTCGAAACCCATCATTTCTAGTTCCAGGGAAAACCACCATCGGGAGGCCTACTACGGTAAAACCCGGTTAGGATCAGATTTGAACTTGAGACCTGTGGCCTTCAATACTGAATCTTCACTTCCCTTCTAATGCCAGTTGAGCTACAACACATTGGCCCTATTACTCGATGTTATTCAGTGGATGTCAACCTCCAAAATGTGAGCAGTAGTTGTTTTTTATCTAACAGTGGATAGATATTGATTTAATTTGCAACAAATAGTCATCAAGAATATTTTTTATTTTGTAATTTAACTTGCCATTTTATCATTAAAACAATGTTTTAAATTAAATACTGTTAAACATCTAATCTGGACATAAACAAAATTTTGAAATTAAATAAATATTCGACCTGAAACATCTGTTTGAACATAAACAGATGTTTGAAATTAAATAAATACTGTTAACATAAACAGAGATATAATATTAACAGTTTGGACATATAAATACTGTTAACAAAAACAAAGATAGAATATCTACTGTTGATGATGAACCACATTTGTTGTTGGGCAATGGTTAATCTTTGAGTTTGTATAGGTTTGTCTCGAGAGATAAAGTATAGAGAACCAATGTTTGTCCTACACACTGTTACATAAGAAAAACTGATACATAAATACTAAAGTTGAATCCGCTGTAGAAGCTGTTATAACTACACCATAAGTGCTAGTCTTTAACAAGACTTTGCCTTCAACAGTGCATAGCCCTCATGAGACAATAAGCCCATCAGTCTTTATATGGAGCAGGAATTAATTATTACAGTCCTTAGCATGATCAGCTGTTATAACCACACCACCCTTTCAGAGTTGGACCATTAAACAAATCCTTGACACTATTAATCCTCTGTTGACTTACCAAACAGATCTTCAGACACAATTCAACATCAACATAATCTAAATATTACTGAAACAATAAATAATAAGTAAAAATAAAACACAACAAAGATTCATAAAATTATATTTAATCATTTATTCAGGACCTTAAAACTAAAAGTCCAATAATTACATGACATACTGAACAATATTCAAGTTCAAATCTAAGAATAACAGCAAGAACTAATAAACTTTAGTTTCCACTACATCTATTGTTGAACCTCTTGATGTATGTCCTTCAGCATCGCCATAAACTGCACGTCTCTATCACCACACTCCATATTACTGACAACACAAATAAGAATAAGAAACTAATCTAAAATTCAAACGTGTCTTTTTCATTTTTATTGCACATCTGAGTTTTCACGAGCTTTGGACGAATGTATACTTTCTTTAAAAGAAGAAAATCTTCCTGGAGCAAGAAAACGTGACTTTGGATTTAACGGAAATAAAAAAAAATGGCACATGTAACTTTAAAGTTGCATCTCTGCCATCAAAAAAGGTAACACATGCAACTTTTCACGATGTTGCAACAATGATACTGCAGCATCGATATTGAAAGGTTGATGTGGGATGCGAATTTACATTGAAACAACGATGTTGGAACAATGATACAGGAATGATAACATGTAAACATTATCAACAAACATTCGAACAAAGAAGTGTAATAGGAAATTAGCTGCTAAATCACAAGAAAGATGCATTTGAGAGAGAAAGATACTGTCACATATATGAGCGAGCGAGATTTGAATGTGAAACCAGATAATTGTATCTTATTTATAGAATAATAAAAATATATATGGTTTGAAATTTGAATTTCAAAATTACTAATATTAATTAGTAATTACTGATTTGAAAGCAATTGTTATGATGTTTTTTGGGAACTGAAATATGCAAAGTAGGAAAAAAAAAAAAGAGAACGTCAATTTTAAATTACCTTTTACATATTTTTTATTTCAAAATTTCAAAATTACTGAGAGATAATAACCGTCAGTTTGAAATTCTAGTTTTGCATATTTTAAAAGTCCAAAGCTCAAGAAATTACAATTAATTATTATTGATTAGATTTGCAACAAATAGTCAAAAAGTATTTTTTAATTTTTTAATTTAACATTAAGGATAAAAATATATATGGTTTGAATTTTGAATTTCAAAATTACTGATATTATTAGTAATTACTGATTTGATTTGACCGCAATTGTGATGATGTTTATTGGGAACTGATGTTTATTGGGAACTGAAAGGTAAGTAGTGTATATCTTTATATCCCTCCTTATTAAAGTAAATAAATATTAGTAATGATATGCAAAGTAGGGAAAAAAAAAGAGAGAACGTCAATTCTAAATTACCATCTTGCATAAATTTAATTTCAAAATTTCAAAATTACTGATATTATCAGTGATCTGATTTGAAAGCAATTGTGATGTTGACTTTTCTAATTTTTATTTTAACTTTAATTAAGAGATAATAACATCAGTTTGAAATTCATATTTTGCATATTTTAAAAGTCCAAAGCTGAAGAAATTACCATTAATTAGTGATTTGATTTGCAACAAATACCCATCAAGTATTTTTTTTATTTTTTAATTTAACATTAAATTTCATCAGGAAAACAATATTGCAGGAACTCTTATCTCATTGCAATGTAACGATTAGGTAAAATGGTAATTTCATTTTAATTCTAGTTTTTATTTGATAATTTCAATATATCACTAATTAACACCATGGATGGTAAATATCAATAGATGTCAAGAATAAAAAAGTGACCAGTGGCTATTTTTTCCTATCAGTAGATACCGAATGTCAATTGTCATTATGACTTTTCTGTAATTACTGATATTATCAGTAATTACTGATGATGATTTGAAACCAACTGTCATTGTCATGATGACTTTTCTAATTTTTGAAATTCACATTTTGCATGTTTTAAATGTCCAAAGCTCAAGAAATTAGCAGTAATTACTGATTTGATTTCCAACAAATAGTTATAAAGAATTTTTTAAATTGTATGATCAAAACAATGTTGGAGGAAATCTTACCTCATTGGTATGTAAAGATGAGGTAAAATGGTAATTTCATTGTAATTCTAGTTTTTATTTGATAATTTCAATCTATCACTAATTAACACCATCAATAACAAAAAAGTGAGCAGTGGCTGTTTTTTAGGAAAACAACTGATGGTCAATATCAATAGATGCCAACAATAAAAAAAGTGAGCAGTGGCTATTTTTCCTATCAGTGGATACCCAACAGTTTTTTAAACACTGATGTTTGGTCAGTCAATGGTCAACAGATTTTGAAGAAACATATGTTTCGCCTTAAACAGAAGTTTGCCCATAAATAGAAGTTTGACCATAAACAGGTGTTTGCACATAAAGAGATGTTTATCTGGTGGTTTAAAACCACTGTTGGGTCAAACAAATTTCACAACAGGACCAATACTCAAATAGATGTTGACCTTAAACAGATGTTTGGTTTAGAGCCAAACATCTGTTAAAGCCCAAACATCTGTTTAACCCTGAACAGATGTTTAAGTTAATAACATCTACTGTTCAACCTAACAGGGGTTTCCATTAACTATTGACCAAATTGCAAACAGATGTTAAAACCACTGTTTGTTATTGTACTTCTTTACAAAATTACATAGAATTCAAGAAAACGAAACAAACACTTAAAGAACTATAATTTAACACATAATCTAATCGAGCAAAGCAATCTATTATCTAAGAATTCACTGATTCTTACAACATGAAACAAACTCATAATGAAATACTAAAGTTACATAAGAACCACTGATAATTAAATACTAAATTTGAATCCGTTGTAGATGCTGAACCACTGCTGATACTAAACAGTCGTTTTCCTTTGATTAATCAAACTCTAGGTACATAAAGTGCAAACAGTCGTTTTCCTGAACAGATGTTTAAGTTAATAACATCTACTGTTCAACCTAACAGGGGTTTCCATTAACTATTGACCAAATTGCAAACAGATGTTAAAACCACTGTTTGTTATTGTACTTCTTTACAAAATTACATAGAATTCAAGAAAACGAAACAATCACTTAAAGAACTATAATTTAACACATAATCTAATCCGGCAAAGCAATCTATTATCTGAAAATTCACTGATTCTTACAACATGAAACAAACTCATAATGAAATACTAAAGTTACATAAGAACCACTGATAATTAAATACTAAATTTGAATCCGTTGTAGATGCTGAACCACTGCTGATACTAAACAGTCGTTTTCCTTTGATTAATCAAACTCTAGGTACATAAAGTGCTTGTCTTTAACAGGACCTTGTCTTCAACAGTGGATAGGCCTCATCAGTCTTTGTTCATAAAGAGCTCCTTTAAAACAAACTTTATGCTTCTTTTAATACAAAAAAGGTAGGAAACACCATTACTCTAGACTCTCTAGTAACATAAAATCTTATCTTACAACAATAGCAGATCCTTTCTTGTGTTTAGTAGGAACTACTGTGGGTTCTCCATCATCATCTTCTGCACAAGTCAATTATAATCATCATCATCATTTAGACATAAGCAAAAATTATTTTAACTATAAATTTAATAATCTTTCTTTGTGTTTAATTAAACTTTATGCTTCTTTGAATACAAACCTATAATAACCCGCATCAGATTGTATGAATTTCAAACAACTGTGATTAGACTGAAATATAAACCGAGAATTAGAGTATATCACTTCAAAATAAAAAACTCAAAATTGAAAATCAGAGTAGCAAAAACCACATACTTTAAACGATGTTGGAACAATAATACTGGAAACAACCGTGGAACAATCATCATCATTATATGAGAATACCCTTAATTTATGGAACCTGTAGAATGAAATGCTCCACTGTTGGGTTATTAACTTTCAACCTCACTTTCCCTAAATTTATCAATTCTAATTTTCAACAGGATGTAATACAATTATTACCTTAATTAAGATATCTTCAACTGCAAACAACAATAGCAAACAACATCAAACAATAATAGCAAACAACATCAGATAATAATAGCAAACAACATCAAACAATAATAGCAAACACCTGATGTTGAATCCACTGTAGATGCTGAACCACTGCTGTTACAAACAGATAATACCTCGAGAACTGGAAATGAAACTCTAATTTCAGAAAGAATAATGGCTGAACATACTCAAACATCAATAATCAACAGATGTTATACTCATATCATCACCATCTAGAAAAAACGCTAATTTCAAAACATATTCAAACATACCAGCTTATGGCAGAAATCTATCCGCAGCTAAGCGGATTTCAACTTTGATGACAACAACCCTGGAACCATATGATTAGATTACGAGTAGAAATTAGGATTAGTGTAAATAAGAGGAAATCATGAAAGTATTTCAACTAAAAAAAAGAACAAACCTTTTGATGAAGTAATCGATGAACAAAAGAAGATTTTATGGTGGCGTCTGAAGAAGATTAAGGTTTGGATGGAAAGAATTATCTCAATAATTTGCAGGGTTTGTGAAATTTGAATTTGAATCGCCTGAATATAGAGAGAGAAAGAACCCAAGGTTTGTAAACAAATATTAGAAGTGAGAAGAGAGATTATATAAGGAAAAGGGGATGGCACTGTTGGGCGGGAAAAGAGAACTGAGGATGCCCTAATCAAGTGACACGTGGCCCAAATAACTTTCATTTATTATATATAATATATATATATATAGTGGAGGGTTCAAATGAGAAGAAAAATTTTGTAAGAATAAAAAGAATAAGTTTTAAACCAATAAAAATGCTCTATTTTACTTCATTTAATTTGTGTATTTAATGTTATTAGTAAGGGCATATAGGTAAATTTCTAATTGTAATTAATTAGCTAACTAATTAAAATTGTAACTCACTTTTAAATATACTCTTTCAAGATAAAATAATTTAGGATGAAGGATAATTTTCGACATATGTAGGATAAATTCTTAAATATGTATGATAAATTTAGATATGCGTAGGATAAATTTCGGTAAGTGTAAGATGTGTAGGATAAATTTTGAAATGTGTAGGATAAAATGTTTTTTTGCTTTATTAATGAGAGATACTATAATTAATGGGGGGGGGGGGGTTATAAACTATTTAATGTTTTACCATTATGCTCTTTCTTCTTTTTCTTCTCACATTAAATTTCTTCTCAAATGAACCTTCCCCTAAATATATATAATGTTTGCTAAAACGAATCACATTTACATGAACATTTGCTAAAACGATAAACACTTATGTAGTGTTTGGTATGCAGGAATGAGAGGTGGAATGGAATGAACTATTGCGAGGGAATGGAAAAAAGTGTGTTTGGTTGGTCAACGTAACGGAATCACCCATTACATAAGTCATTCCATTCCATCAAATTCATTCCATCTACTCCCCTTATTTTTTTCCCATTCCATTCCCCCTCTCAGCCTACGTCACAAACACCGCCCATCACCTCCACCATTTGCCACCACCACCACCTGCTGTCATCACCACCCGCCACCAACCTCCACCGACCACCACCACCACCGTCCTCTGCCGCCCGCCGCCACCCGCCGCCTGCTGCCACCACCACCGCCGCCCGCCGCCACCGCCATCAACTACCATTGCTGCCACTCGCCATCTAAACCACCGCCACCCCGACCACCATCGCCACCCTCCGCCGACCACCACCACCATCCTCCGCTGCCACCACCCGCTACCGTCGACCACCACCACCCACTGTCGTCGTCGCCACCACCATCGCCACCACCCGCCACCACCGACACCACCGCCACCCCGACCACTACCGCCATCCTCTCCGACCACCTCCCGCTACTGTCGACCACCACCACCCACCGTCGTCGCCACCACCATCGACCACTATCGCCGCCACCTGCCACCGCAGACCACCGCCAACCCCGACCATCGCCGCCACCACAGCTAACAACCGTCACCCACCGACCACCGCCACCGACCACCGCTACCACCGACCACCGCCACCCATCACTGCTTCCGCCACTAGCCGCCACCGATCACCGCCACCACCCATCGCCGATTTAATTCACTCCTCTTTTTTGTTACCTACCAAACAACACAAGTTAATGATTTATTCCTTTCCTACATGGTAACCAAACAAGACAATGTAATGATCCATTTCATTCCTTTGTCCATTCCATTACCTTATCCATTCCATTCCATCACCTATTCCATTACACCATACCAAACATACCTTATTTGCTCAATGACGCGGGTGGTGATGTGAATACTATAGATTATATGTATAGGCTTATAGCTCTGGGCCGGTCAAGTAAAAAAGGGGCCGTTTTAAAAAGATTCGATAACTGGATTTTCGTATTCTTATAAGTCCAAAAGCCCAAAAGATTGTGACAATATTGAATAATATGTTACCTTTTATATTTGTTGTGGATGTGGATGTGGATGTGGATGTGGATTTTAATTAAAATGTTCAAATAAAGGTCCAATGATATCTTGATGTGTTAAATAGTGTCTCCATCCTTATAGGTCGGGGGTTTGAGTCCCACTATAGATTTGTTGTGTAGAATTAGAACCAGATTAGATGAGTGTGAAAAAAATATGGATCCTACTATTACCACACCCCTAAAATCTTACTTTCACACTCCTAAAGCTATACGGCCCGTATAGAAGAATCTTGCACAGAAAAAATGTCAGAGAATGTTTTTTTGTCTCCATGCATACGAGTTGTATAACATTATACGACCCGTATATAATGTTATACGTCCCATATAACGTTATACGACCCAAATCTCATATAATGCTTATACAGACCATATAATGTTATACGGCCCATATAGAATATTATACGACTTAATATTTTTCTCCATTTATATGAGCCGGATAACATTATACGAGTCGTATAGCATTATACGACCTAATATTTGTCAAGTCAGATTATTCTATAAGGACCGTACAACTCGTTGTACAACTCGTATAGAGGGTGTGAAAATAAATTTTTAGGGCATGGCTTTATTCACACCCAAAAATAAATAAATTAAAAAGTCCGGATTTTAAAACAGATTCAATTGGCTAGATCAGTGAAACAAGTCTAACCGTCTAACATCTAAATGAATTGTTCGATAGTTTTTCAAAATATTGATACAAAGTCTTTCCTTTTTATAACGCCTTTGGTTAATTATTTTGGTGTGCATGCTTATGGCTTGCATTTGGACTCTTTAAATGGGCCGACTTTGTTTTAGAGAGAATAATAACACTCGTAGTACTAAGGTAATTATAGAAACTAGTTTTTTTACCCTACACGTTGCAACGGAAGTTTACTTATCGGTATAGTACGATACTCGATATAACAACTGAAAGAGATAACATAAAACCACGGGAAAAACATAGAAACGTCAAGATACATATCGGGAAAAAACACTAAAGACGAAATACTGAAAACACAAAAATTTCGGTGCTGATAATATCGATACTGGTAACGTTATTTGTTCGGTTGGAGTCGGTTTGGTTTGTCACATTAGCGAGAAAAAAACACAAAAGAGCAAACGGTGTAAGACCCTAACACGTTTAACCTTAAAACGACGCAGCGGAAATACGAGCCTTAAAATTTCTTTCCTTATTAATTACATTACTTGCGTGAAGGCTCAGTTAAAAAAAATGTCAAAACATTTTCTAGAAGGAATTAACAACTTTCACGTTTAAATAACACTACAAGCGTTACATAATTCAAGAAAGTAAGAACAACCAAAAGGTCGGGTTGTTACAGTCACCTCCACAGCCGAACTCCTGAGATGTTGTGTTATAGAGAGAGATTAGAGAGAGAAGAGAGAGAGAGAGAGAAAAGAGTTCAGATGTTTGATATAGAGAGAGAGAGAGAGAGAGAGAGAAAAGAGAAAGGAGAGAGAGAGAGAGAGGAGACTTTAGAGAGAGATAAGGATTTATTTAATTTATTTATCTTTTTTATTTTTTACAAAATAATCCCTAAGTAAAAGTTATTTATACAATAGTCCCTCGAGTAGTGAAATGACAAGAATGCCCTCATGTGCGAGGCACATGACCATACTTGACAAAAAAAAACTAACTGGGTTAAGTTCAAAGGACGTAACGTGCAACAATTTTGCCTATAAAAGGCAAGACATGTCAAAATTCGTTGAAAAGGACACTGCCTGAAAAAGATGTCAAGATAAAGGACAAAACGTGTAATTTATCCAACAAAACGATGGCAATACTATAATTTTAAACTAGGAGCAAAATTGTAATTTTTCAAGACAAATAAGCGTGTGCCAGGCCGTCGCCTGACACGAATAAAAATTATATTGTGTCAACCAATTAAAACATAACATCATCACACACACTTAAAGGTAGGCTATATATGTTTCAAAATGAAATAAACAAATATAGAAACATCAAACTGTTAAAACAATGAATCGAGACCGCTACACCACATGCACAACACAAAATTTTATGGTTGTATGCATAAATAACCATATCAAAGTGCTCCAGTAAGCCAAACTGTTGAGAATCGACACGACTATACACATGTACAACACAACCGTTTAACGTTGTATGCACAAACAGCCATGGCCCTCAACAAAGCACTTAAATAACGAAGCTTAGAGGTGTAGGATGTCGACAACATACAATACCAATCCAAATCCTCACCAACATCACAACTTTGGCTCTCAGAAGAAGATTGTTTTTTTAACCACTTAGGCAAACCGAGTTGTACATTAACTAACTACAACAAAATAGGACCAACGAAAAGCATGCAAATAACATTGCACACCCAAATGGTCATAATCAACATCAAAACAACTATAAAACAAATCTTATAAGAAATAGACTACTGTAGTTTAGGTTACCAAGCCAAGTCAAAAGCAACATGATACCTAATGGTCTCTGATATGCCATAAGTCATCTTCATCGACCTAATAAAGAAACACACAAAGACTAACAACAACTGTAAAACGATAAAACATCTCCGATGAACATTATCGTTACACCTTCACAGACCCTTAAAATGAACAACCAAACAAAAGAATGTTTAAGCAATAGAATACTGCAGTTTAGGTTACCAAGCTAAGCCCAAAGCCACATCATACATTGTTTGGAACCACTCAGGCTAAGCGACTTGTGCATCAGCCAACAACAACATAACACAAGTGGCCATAATCAACATCAAAATAGCTATAAAACAAAGCTCCTAAGAAATAGACGGCAGCAACATAAGTTACCAAGACAATCCCAAAGGAACATCATAGCTAATGGTCTCCGATGAGCCATACGCCATCTCCATCGACCCAATAAACAAACATAAACAAGATAAACAACAATTGTAATACCACAAAGGATCTCCAGTGAATATTATCGTTACACCATAAGGTCTCATCCAAACATCTAAAAACAATTGTACACAAAAATCAAGGTTAAACAACAACATTAGATGTTCAATAATGAGACCCCGATTAACATAAAAAACACATGCACCAATAGATCGTTCACAGAGAAACAAAAAATACCAAAAAATTGAAAATCAAATGACGAAGTAAGTCGTCGTCTTCAACGACGGAAGGAAATCCCCCAAAAAAGGCCTGCAACAACAAATCCTTAAAACCAACACAAAACCCCAACATTAAACTCTAAAAAGAACTTCCGAAGCGTAATGCGTCGTTTCTAACGACGCCAAAATACACATAAATAATCAAAAAGAAGACAACAACAACAAAAAGAATCTACCTGTAAACATCTCAGAGGCCAAGGACCGGAGGAAGTTCGACTATCGCAGGCAACATCGTCAAAGAGGCGGTGGGAGTTCGTCGGTCGCAAAGAAAGAATAGAAACTTCAAAGTGAACTTAAACCCTACTAAAATACAGACTTAAAGAAACAACTTACAAAGCCAAGCGTACAAACCTAAGAAGCACACTAAAGCACTAATGTGTGAGGTACAACTAGGAGAAGTACAAGTATGTTGCAAATTGATAATGTATGAATTTGACTGAACTAACCTTTTCTCTTTACAATATTTTTTAAAATATTTGCTATATGTTATCTGTATTTACAGCAACTCATTAATAGTTTTTCTTCCTTTCTTTATAGAAAATAGTTATAACCGATAGATAGGTTAATGTTCCTAATTTGCTAGTCCGTCAAATAACAGTGTCATCGTTAATTCGTCGATGATATTCATACACCCATCTGCCCTAATCTTCTTCTAAAAATATGCTATTGATACTTCTATCAGTGATCTCTCGCTAATCCCTTGTGGTGATACATTAGTAAAATCCTTACCGACGCCCTTTTTCCCCACAGGCCTTAAGTGTTACAATTTACCCTTACTAATGGACGACCAACGGATCGTTTAGACGTTGAAGGTCCTTTGATGTATGTAAAAGTATATAAAATTTGATAAAGCAAGATTTTTATGAAATGTTAATAATTACAAGTGATAAAACTAATGGTTTAAGAAAATAAAGTATATAAAAGTCATTTGAGATAAAAACAAGAAGTGGATAAAACTAGATTTAAATGAAAAGGTTAACAATTACAATTGAATTTTTGTATTTGTACTTCAACAATATTGTTCTCAACTCAATCATAAGCCATTGAATGTATGTGATAAGTTGTCAATAATTCTGTCAACCCATTCTTCATGACAACATTTTCAAATGAATTATTTATTTGTTATCATCGATCACCATATATAACAAATAATTTAAAGACACCGAATTCCATTTACAATATTCTTAAAGATAGTTGTCTATATCCCTCAAAAATATGCATGAAAGAAAACATATAATATCATCAGTACGTAACTCACAAACCATACGATCTTAAATAAAAATGGATAAAAAACGGTGTTTAAAATAAAAATGAATTATTTGTGCATTAAGAATAGATCCTCCTTTACAAATTTGTCTTGGAAAGATTAGTGTAAGTTTGCTTTGTAATCTCTTTATGTTGTTTTGCTATAGCGTCTTGCTAGTAGCGCTTTTTCAATGAGATTTGCCGTCCCCAAAAAACTAAGCGGGTCAACCTATAATTTCTTCTCTACCGACTACAAAGTATTGTTCTAATTCACGGTTTTCTTAAGGAAACTCACATTTGATAAAATAATTATGACAAATTTGGGTGCGGCTGGAAGGTTAGCGGACTCTCTTGACATGGGTTTCCATCGATGTTACGTTTTGTGTTCAAATACAAGGTGATGGTTCTTTAGAAAAAAACGATAGATCTATAGAATAAAAAAGGTTGATCCTTTCATGATATTTGAAAATGAGATATCAACTGTAGAAATGACACACGAGTTTTTGACTTAACGTAATATAAAACAATACATACATGCACAGTATGACAGTAGTGAAAAACTAACCCTTGGTGATTTAAACATGATGTTATTTATTGTCAACAATTTCCACTGAAAGCAATTTTATTTTCTTTTGTGTCAACTAGAAGATGACGGCTCTTGGTAATACTCTTCATGTTCATGACATTTGAAGTTGAAATAATAGCAGAAAAAATATAGACGAATCTTTATTTATTGTCTACTTACAGAGATTGAAAACCTTGTGATTGGTGAATAAAAATCAGAATAATATGAGCATATTCTTTATTATGAGTTTTCTTAACTTTGTCTTACATTTTGTATGTGTTTTAATTTAATAATAATTAACAGTTTGATGTTTTGTTGTAGGCTGTGGAGTTAGGATGCCAGCCTAGTAGTGAGAACCTTTCCTAGTGGACACACACCAAAAAGGAGCATCGAGAAGTGTTAACACAATATTTTACGTATATTCTAATACTCCCCTACAGTCTAAACAGGAGGATCACGAATGTTGAGACTGGATCAAAATTCATCGAATAGAACCTTTGGTAATCCTTTGGTGAAAATCTCGGCAATTTGATATCTTGAGAGAACATGGAGGACCCGGACATGACCTTTAGCCACCTTCTCTTGGACGAAGTGAATGTCCCTTTCAATGTGTTTAGTACGTTGATGTTGAACAGGTTTACCGGTGAGATAGATAGTACCAACATTCAGTGGCGAAGCTTGAAAAAAAAGTTCTAGGGGTCGGAAGGTAAAAGACCTAAAAAAATTTTCCTATCGCGTAGTTTCGAGGTGTATGATCGGGTCGGAAGTCGGTGATTCGATACGGGTCGGGTCGGGTCAAACATTAATATCAAATAAAAAAGAGTAAATTACTTTTTGAGTCCCTGTGTTTTAATGGTTTTAACCACTTGAGTCCAAAATCAAAAAGTTTAACGCCCTGAGTCCCTAGCCATTTATTTTATAACGTTTTGAGTCCAATTTTGTTCATTTTTTAACGATTTGAGTCCAAAAAATTGGACTCAAAATGTTAAAATTTGGACCCAAAATGACTCAAATGGTTAATGAAAATGCTTATAGGGACTCAGGTCGTTAAACATTTTGCTTTTGGATTCAACTAGTTAAAACCACTAAAACACAGGGACTCAAAAAGTAATTTACCCAATAAAAAATGTTCTCAAACATTAAAACGTAAACATTTTTTAACAAACAAACGAACAAATACACCAAAACATTAAAAAGGAGAGAGGAATGTGGATACCCGGTTCTCCTAGATGAAGAATTATAGTTATGTCTGTCTTCCCCATAGCATAATCTAATAACAATTCAAGTTAACAAATCACCCTAAATTTCAAACTCCAATTTCTATCTAAATCAAATCATAATAAGATTAAACAAATAAAATTAGACATAGTAACATAAAGATTCAACAAGTTTAGGCAAAAATTCGGACCAATTTCACCCCTAATATCAACCTAAATCACATAAATTGCAGCCCTAAATTAAACCTAAAGATAAAAAACACATACCTTTAACCTTATGAAAATTGAAGAAATCGAACAAGAGTACAAGACCACAACAACGAGCAGCGTTTTGGCTTCTGTTCTTGAACAAGAAGCTGAAGTCGAACATTTCTGGAACCTGCGTTTTTTTCGCCCCTTCCGCAGGTCTGGCTTGTGGCTTCTGTTCTTCTGGTCGATGTCCCAAAGTAAACGAATTCGGGTTATTTTTGATAGGGTGGGCTTTTAAGTTGGGCTATATAATGATTTGATTTGGGTTATATAATATACATTCTAGTATTCTACCAAATATAATGATTTGGGCTATAATATTTGGGCTAACTAAATATTTTATTTGGGCTATATAAATACAAAAAATTAAACCGGGGGGTCGAAATCGTATATACCTAAATTTTTTTTATAAAACCGGGGAGTCGAAAACGTATATACCTACAAAATCCTATACGAAACGTACATATATAACACTACTGGCGAAAAAGTTCGGGGGGTCGGGCGCCCCTCCCCGCCCCTTAAATCCTACGCCCCTGCCAACATTGTCACAATAGACGAGAGTGGCATGTGTGGGTGGGTGATGTAACTCAAGGAGTAAATTTCAAAGCCAACTATTTCCGAAACCACATTAGCAAACCCCCCCCCCCCCCCCTCCCCCTACTCTGCTTCAGCACTAGAACAAGATAATGTGGCTTGGCGTTTAGAGGACAAGAAAAAAAGTTGTCGCCCATATATACACAATACCCGAAAGTGGAACGTCGTGTGTTGGGGCAAGCTCCCCAGTCCACGTCAGTGTAAGATACCAATGGAGTGGCTTAGGACGGGTGAAGATGTAGCCTAAAGGATATGGTTCCCTTGATGTACCCAGAATCCGCTTTAAAGCATGGATATGTGTGGTTATTGGAACATGCATATGAATGTACACTTGTTGAACGACATAAAAAAAGTCGAGTCGCGTGAAAGTGAGATATTGCAAGGCGCCCGCAAGACTTCGATATTTCTTGATGTCATCCAAAAGTGTACTAGATTTGCTGCTTAGCTTTTGTTAAGTGAGGTTCTCTTTTTTATTCGCCTTTATCCTTTATGTTTTAACAATAATATTTCCATGTTAAAAAGCAATTCATACTATGTTTAACAAAAACTTTATATTTAACAAAAGCTCTCTTATAAACATTAGTTATAAGAGATTATTTTTAAAGTCAAAATCATTTATTTTTTTAAACCAAAACTTAATGCTTTTGTTTTTTCTTCCGCATCCAATTTCAATGTTTGATCATAAATTCATAATTAAACAAAAGTAAATAGCCGATATGATTAGTTAAACATCTTACATCATTTACTTAGTAATATATTTATATTCCTTTAACAAAATTACGTGTATATAGTTAATACTCCATAAACCTTTGGTTTAAGATTACTTAGTTATAGTTACATTTAATTAGCGCATTATTGTAACCGGTACCGTTATTTGTTTTTATTGTTTCCGATCAATTAAAATGCGTCTTGATGTATCAATGGTGTAACGAGCTAAACATATACCGAATGAATTCTCGCAGCGGTGAATTATATCGAGTGTCAGTACTATGATTAAACCGAACTGATACCGTTCTAACAACATCGGTACCGACTGCATCATTATTTGAATTGATGCCGACAGAATACCTGGAGCGTACGTAGCGCGGTGCATCCCCCCTAGACCCTAGTTTATTTACAAAATCACACGTGTCATTTTCCCATATAAACTATACTATGTCATAATTTTCCCTTAAACCCTTATTTAGCTTTTTCATTAGGTTATTAACTTTAAGGTATGTTTGCTTATTTGAGAGGTATAATCAATGTCGACAAGTGGACAACGGCTTACACAAACAGTGAATGGAAAGATATGAAAACGGTTGATTGCCTTTGGAGTGCCTTCCAAATATACCTTTCTACTTTTTTTTTTCTCTCCCACCTCCGTGTGAAAATTAATGTGTATTATTGCATTTTTTTTTGACAATGCTTAATATTATAAAAATAAAATTATGAAAAAGATTCTAAGTGAGTTCGAGTTTTTAAAACAAACCTTAGGATGAAATAAACACAATTTCGGTACACTCAAAAGACCCGCTATTTGCTACTTCGTTAGGCCAGCATATGTCGCCGGTGGAGTACCGTACTAACCTTAAGTATCGCCTCATGATTCCTTTATTCCCAGTTGATGAGGTATGCCCAGTTTGTCATAAGGCATGTTTGGATTCTTTTGGTGAGCATGCAGTTCATTGTAGAGAGCTCCCGGGGTTCAAATACCGACATGATTTAGTTAGGGATGTCCTTTTTGACATTTTCAGATGCGCTGGTATTTCTGCTAAGAAAGAGGCACCCGTTAACTTCTTAACAGACCCGTTGGAAGGGAGATCTACCCTTCGACCAGCTGACATTCTGGTCTTTGGATGGGTAGGAGGAAAACACGCCTGTGTGGATCTAACAGGGGTTTCCCCGCTTGTGGGCTTAGGGAGTAGTGCTTTCACAGTGGGTCAGGCTGCTTCAGGTAAAGTGATCAAGCATGAGAAAGCGTGCCTTGACAACCAGCACGTGTTTATCCCATTTGCCTTTGATACTTTTGGTTTTCTGGCGCCAGAGGCTGTGGACCTACTTAGTCGAGTTCAAAGGGTCATGCATAGTAATGTTATGACCCCGAGATCTATGGACGTAGTTTTTAAAAGGCTTAGTTTTGCTATTCAAAAAGGGGTAGCGGCGCAGCTTGTTGCCCGTTTACCAACTATCTCAATGTAAACTATTTACAATTGTTAAAAAAAAAAAAATATCATTAGGTTTTCAAAATAATTAGTCAATATTATATAGAGGATCCTGTAAAAAGTGCTCAAAGTGCTCAAAGTGTATTATAACACTATATATAATACTATATAACACCATATAAACACCGTATAACAATCTGTAAAACCATATAATACCATATAACACTATGTAACACTATATATCATTATATGGATTAGGATCAAATACAAAGGATCATAATTGTAAGAAGTGTCAGAAGGATTTATAGAGTGACAAGTGTCCAATAACCTAAAAAAACCCACTACACAAAAAAACCCACGAAAAAAAAAACTTAAACATCCACCACCACCAACCCCCCCCCCCCCACCCCCACATCACCCACCCAAAAAAAAAATATATATTTTTTTTTTGCCGTGGGGGTGGGTGTTTAGTTTTTTATATATATATTTTTTTAGGTTTTTTTTTTTTTTGGGGGTGGGGGGGGGGGGGTAGGTTTTTTTAGGTTTTTGGGGGGTGGGGGGGGGGGTTAGGTTTTTTGGGGGTTTTTTTGGTGAGGTATAGTTTTTTTTTTGGTTTTTTTTGCGGGGGTGGGGGGGGGGGGGTTTAGGTTTTTGGGTGGGGGGGGGGGGGTTAGGTTTTTGGGTGGTGGTGGTGGTGGGGGGGGGGTGGGTGTTTAGGTTTTTGGTGGTGATGTAGTGGGTTTAGTTTTAGGTTATTGGACACTTGTCACTCTATAAATCCTTCTTACACTTCTTACAATTAGAAGACTTTGTAGAATAACTTGACCCCATCATTATATAACAAATATAACACTATAGGTTGTCTGATAGCATGTCTATGAAAGATGTATAGTGTTATATTTGTTATATAACTAGTGGATTCCTCCGCGCGTTGCGGCGGACATTCGGTCGGTAACGGTTCGGACTATTATATTATCGATACGGTTGCGTTACTTGATATACTAACTGAAAGAGAAAACCTCAAAAGAATTAAATTATGATATGACCAAAATGATGTTGAGAGGTGTTTAAATTGATTGAAAACTATAAAAACTAACATCACTAATGATTTTAATAGTATCAATACCATACGGATAGATGTTTCCAACTAAAATAAACACTAAAAGCGTATATATTTTTTTCATCTATTTTTGTAAAAAGAAGAAAATCATCCCCATTTAGATAGGGAGTTAAGTATGTGCAAAATAAAAATATAGTATTTTTTCTTAACTAACTATACTAACAATTGGAACTGAAGACGTTTGTTTTTGTTATTGTATGTGTCTAACTATCTTTATCATGTAGCAAATCATACATGACAACCGAGTACGAAATGCATGAAAGATAACATACACTTGAAACTATTTAATTATGTTTAACATTTGTATATTCATATTTTATTAAAAAAAATGTATGTAAAACAACATAAATAAGTTATCTCTGTTACCCCTTAATTTAAAATAATAAAAAATAAAACACACTTATAAATGAATTAATAAAATATATTTAAAACTTCTCAATCTTATTTTTCAGTTTCAAAAAACCACTTTGACTGCCTTTGATTTCAATATTTGGTTATTTTGATTTTGATATCCCATTCTTAATTTTCCATTTAATAACAACTCTTTTTTTCCCTCAATCTCTACACAGCCCCACTGTCACCATCACCACCCCCTCACCATCACCACCCACCGCCACCGTACCACCTCCTCTAGTCTCTCTTCTGAAAAAGGTTTTCCTACCTTTTTTTCTCTATGAACCAGAACCACAACCGTCGCAACCCACCACCCGTCGGTCTCTTCTTGCCACCATAGCACAACCACGACATAACCACCTCCACCGCCGCGTCATTTTTCCAGATTTGTTTTCAGATCACAACCGTTGTCGACTCTCCCTCATCTCTAACTCTGTCTCTCAATCTCTCTCTTTCTATTCTTCGGATCACCGGTTGCCACCATTGCCAGCTCCTCCCTTTTCACTCTCCCTCATCTCTAACTATGTCTCTCAACCTCTCTCTTTCTATTCCTCCTGATTTGAAGAAGATGGTCATACTAATGGCGGTTACTCTTTGATGCAGACAAGCAGGTGCAGTGGCGAAGCTTGACCCGAATGACCGAGGGGTCGAAAACGTATATACCAAAAAAATTCTATAGAACCGAGGGGTCGAAAACGTATATACCCAAAAATTTCTATACGAAAACTACATATATAACACTACTTAGCGAAAAGTTCGGAGGGGCGGACGCCCCTCCCCGCCCCTTCTATACTTCGCCAATGAGCAGGTGGTCCTTGGTGATGGTAAATAAAGGGTAGTGGCATCACTGTAAATAATATCTCAAAATTGTCCAATTTCGTTACTGTTCATAAGACACTACATGAATTGTTATATTATATAATATAATGATATATAGTGTTACATAGTGTTATATGGTATAATATGATGTTACATATTGTTATACAGTGTTTATATGGTGTTATATAGTATTATATATAGTGTTATAATACATTTCTCATACTTCTCACTCTTTAGGCCCTTTTTACACTATCCTTACCCTAGTATTTGATTTGAAAAAAGTTTACGCTTGCTAGTGCGAACATATAGTGATCATATACCAGTCAAAATCCACTTCGTGTCACACGCAAACTCGTGGACATTTGGTCTTAAAAACAAGTCATGTTTTAAGTGCGCAATCGCAAAGATAGAATGGTGCTTTCAGTTGGTCATAGTGCGAATATAATTTGTGTTTTGAAGTAGGGATTTCAATGGGACATGTGTGTGATGAGTATTGACAATTCAAGTCTTAAACCTGATTGTAACATCATGTGCGATACATCGCTTGATACCTAACGGGTTCTAGTTACTAATTACTTGTGGAGTACCGAGCTACTAATTGATAATTTGTTGAGCATGGAGTATATATACCTTTTTTTTACCCCTTTACCATTTTTTAGGTTGTTAAATATTGTCCATTATGATTTTCATGTACATTTCTTATCATTCTATTTTTTTGAGAAAAATGTCCGGATAGTCCCTGTGGTTTCGCCTTTTTTCACCTATAGTCCCCAACTTTCTAAAACTACCTGAATAGTCCCCAAGTTTTCATTTTTTGTTCCCGGATAATCCCTGGGTCTAACTTCAGTTTGTTTTCTCTGTTAAGGAGGGTGTGAAATGACAAAAATATCCTTTCCTTAAAAGGCCAAACCATAGGGACTATCCGGGCATCTTCTTCATATTTATTTATAAAACCCCATATTATCCCTTTCTCTTCATCCCTGCTCTCTCTCTGGTACCACCACCACCGTCACCTCCACCTCCACCGCCGCCATCATCACTGACCACTACCACCATCATCACAACCACCCCTGCCACAACCACCACTTAACACTACTTCTCTCTCTTACTTCTCTACCATATTCACCCTTCACCGTCACCACCTATCACAACCACCAGCCGACCAGCCCCACCCACCCTACACCCTCTTCTAACCCCACATCTCTTCTGAAACATATCTGAAATCAGACCATCGAGTGTAGACGACGGAATTGGTTCGATTTGCAGGTACGATTAGGGCTTCGATTAGGGATTTCTACCGGTAGAGACGAAGGGGTTTTCTGCCAGGTAGAGACGAAGGGATTTTCTGCCAGGTACGCCGCCGCCGTGTGCGGCGGCTCCCTTTCCTTCTCCGGTCTCTTCCTGGTTCTGTCGGTGGTCTTCATCAGCGAAGAACCGAGTGGAGGGGGGTGTCTTGCCTGTAAACGTCGCCCGGATCTGGAATCCGGTGACCGGATTTTGTGTAAGGTGAGAGGGAGATCGAGAGGAAGGTGAGATGGATCAGTTCTTCAATTGATTTGTCTGTATTTTGTTTGATAAATATGTAGATGAGAGCATTTGGGAGGGAAACAAGTGTTGAGCAGATGTGTTTGTGAAGATAGGGTTTTGACGTGTCAATTGTAAGTAGATTTAGACCTTTGCAACTGTGAACTAAAGTGATGATTATGCCAAAAATCTGTAGTGACTATTTGATTATGTGAACTTGTTCTTTTTGATTCTGACATTAAATCCCAAATACACATGATGGGACAATATAATGGCGGGCCAGTGGTGATGGCAGGTGGTCGTCCGATGGTGGGCCAGTGGTGTTTGCAGGTTGCAGGTTGCAGAGACAAAGAAACAAACAGGAAGGGGTTGGGGGTGATGATGGCGATGTAGTTTTGAGGTCGGTTCGGGACCGAGCCCAACTTTAGACGGGCGGGTTTTCTCTGAAACTGTGGCGGTGATGGTGGAGGGTGGAGGAGGGTGATGGTGGGTGGAGGTTGAAGATGAAGTGTGGTGGTGGGGTTTTATAAATAAATATGAAGAAGATGCCCGGATAGTCCCTATGGTTTGGCCTTTTAAGGAAAGGGTATTTTTGTCATTTCACACCCTCCTTAACAGAGAAAACAAACTGAAGTTAGACCCAGGGACTATCCGGGAACAAAAAATGAAAACTTGGGGACTATTAAGGTAGTTTTAAAAAGTTGGGGACTATAGGTGAAAAAAGACGAAACCACAGGGACTATCCGGGCATTTTTCTCATTTTTTTTTACATATTTTATGTATTTAAGAGCCATAACAAATTTAGAATATAATAAATAAAAAGAAAAGAAAAAAGTTCAGGTATGAATAAGGTAAATGAGTATGTATGTATCATGCAATCGGATTGGGTATACCCCCATACATGCACCTGAACCCGAATGCCATAGCGGTCCTATACCTGAATGCCCATCCTGGATGTTTATATATTAATTTCATTCCGATATGATTTGGCAAAACGAATTTTCTATATAATTCCATAGCGGTCCAATACTCGAATGCCCGTCTTAGTTGTTTCGGGTTTCGAGATTTTTTTGACATATTTAGGTTTCTTTTTGTCATCCCTACTTTGAAATGATTTGTCGTAGTATGTATGAATTCGCCGTATAAACTTTGTGTAGTAGTAAATTGGTACTTAGAAATTTAAACAATGGCTACTCAAAAAAACTTTGTCGGCACTAGAATTACTAAGGGTTTACCAAACTTGATTTATGAACTTTCATAGATGGTGATCTAAGAAAGAAAGAAGTTCAAGGTATTAGGTCTAGTTGTTGCGTTGCATTCAACAGAAAAAGCTTCTAAATAAAGTCAAGAAATAATCTATGCTCATTTAACTCATGGACCTTTGCTAATCTTTTAATTAATTCATATACATATACATATATATTCCAAACAATATCATTAGAAAACAATAGCTTAAAATTGAAGGGTCGCGCTTCCTTGATCCCAAATCTTTCTATTCTCACCTTCTCCCTCTCATTTTCTATTTGCATGATATTCAACAATATTATACAATGAAATCTCCTAAAATAGACGTTAAATATTATTATTTTTCTTCTTCTGAAAAGTAGTAAGAACTCCCTTTTAATATATAAGATCACATGTGAAAAACTAGTATTTTAATCCCGCACGTTGCGACGAGAATTTGATTATTAAAACAATATTAGCACTCGGTATACGAACCGAAAAAAAAAGTAGAATCATGAGGAGATGAACATTCAAACGTAACCACTGTACATGCAAAAGCCAGTCAGTTTAAAAATGGCATTACAAAAATTATTACCAAAATGTAGAAGAAAAAAATGAGTGTATATTAGAGCATTCACATTGAATTCCTTATCATTATTCATATAACTAAACTAAAACTCACAACAATTATCTTCTTTTCAATTAAATAATACTTTTTATATCTTTATTATAATTATCTTTCATCTCTCCTCTACTCATAACAATTTTCAAAAATATTAGAAAAAACTTATGAGGATGAAGAGTATTTCCCATGTATCTACAACAATAACATTTTCTCTCTCCTACACTCACAACCACTTATAATCACTCATAATCATTTCTTATAAAATAAGTAACACGCACAAATTTATAGGGCAACCATGTGAACACTTTTAGTAAAGTTAAAAAGAGAAAAACAAAGGAATTTGAAAACTTTATTAATGTAGAGGGACTAAATATGTTTTTTTATCAAAATTGAGAGGCTAAAATTGTGTTGATTAAACTTTATTAGAATAGAATGATTAAACAAGTAAATTAGTTAAAAATGGAAAGAAAGGAAAATATTATCAAAATAGAGAGATTAAATATGTTATTAGCAAAGTTGAGTTATTAAAATGAAAAAAAAAGTTTTGTAAAAAAATAAAAAATAAAAAGGAGGTTGCCACATGCCAATGTGTGAGTGACTAAGATCAACGATAAATAGAGTTGCTTTTTAATATATATTAATATGGGTTAGGATATAATAAAAAGTTTATTTGGCTAAGAAGACTAGAAAGTAATCTTGACCATCCATTTATTTAATCAATGGCTAATATTAAATGAGGGAAATTGAAGGGAAGAAAAGAGGCGCGTGAGTTTGTTTAGGGGCATTATAGTCAATCCAAGGCAATAGTTTCTCTCTCCTCCAATTCCCCCCACTGTTTAAACGTTAATAACTCTTTCATACGACATTATTTTTTAATAAAAAATTGCACCAAAAAAACGAGCGTTTTTTATCTTTAAAACGAGTATACTATTGCTATATTTTGGAAAAAAAAATTTCTAAAACCCAGTTGCGTAAAACGCAATGGAAAAAACCCAGTTGCGTAAAACGCAATGGAAAAAAAAATAAAAAATGACATTTTTCTAAAACGCAATGCACAAAAAACACAAAGAAATGTCATATTTGTAAAACGCAATGGTCAGAAAACACAAAGATTTGTCTTATTTCTAAAATGCAATAGCCTAAAAACACAAAAGAAAGTGTACTTTCTAAAACGCAATGGACTGAAAACACAAAAAATGTGTTTTACCTAAAACGCAATCACCAAAAACACAAAGAAATGTCTTATTTCTAAAACGCAATGGCCAGAAAACACTTAAAATGTCTGTTTTCTAAAACGCAATGGACTGAAAACACATAAAAATGTGTTTTACCTAAAACACAATGTACAAAAAACACAAAGAAATGTCTTATTTATAAAACGCAATGGCCAGAAAACACTTAAAAATGTCTCCTTTCTAAAACGCAATGGCCTAAAAAAACAAAAGAAAGTGTTTTCTCTAAAACGCAATGGACTGAAAACACCTAAAATCGTGTTTTACCTAAAACGCAATTACTAAAAACACTTCAAAAATGTGTTTTTCTAAAACGCAATGGCCAGAAAACACATAAAAATGTCTTAGTTCTAAAACGGAATGGCCTAAAAACACCAAAGAAACTGTTCTCTCTCTAAAACGCATTGAACCAGGATAATAGTTTTGTTTGTGAATTGTTTGAACCAGGAAGTAGAGATTAAAAGGTTGTCTACGAATGCAGTTTTCCAGAGGCAATTTACAGAAAATTAAATGTTCTGATGCGTTTTACAGAAAATTAAATGTTCTGATGCAGCTCAACCCCAGCCAGGGGCTCTGCCCCTTGGACCCCGCCCCTGGTACCCTGCTACAAGGAGCGCTGCCCCCGGACTCCCGCCAAGATCGTAAAACGCAATGACTAAATCAAAAACCCAGATCATAAAAATGAAATTAAAGAATTTCTTACATGGATCGAAGCCGATTTCTTCAACGATTGACGAAATTTGAATGATTCAAACACTTATCAGCGATCGAATTAAATGGATCGAGTGATTATCTTCAAAATCACCGGAAAAACGAGATTTTGTATGAAATTAAACTGGGTTTTCTTCAAAAAAGCTGAAGAACACGTTGATCGGGTGTTTGAATCATTGATTGGTGATGAAAATCGCACAATAATGTAGTGATTATTGAGATATAAAGTGAAGAAATGGTTGAAGATGGTGGGTTTTGAAAATGGTGGGTTTTGAAGTTACTGGGGAGAAGAAGGAAGAAGAAAGGATAAGATTGACTAAAATACCCTTCCTCTTTATTTTAAATTTTGCCACATATCCTAATCCTATTGCTTCCTATCCTTCCTAGCCAAAATAAACTTCCTATTTGATCCTATCCCATATTAATATAAGGAAAAATAAGTGAGAATGGTAGCTATGATACGTGAAAAAACCTTATTAAATTATGTGGCAATAGTATGCCAACCGTGAGATTCCTACTCGTGACCTGGGTGATCAAAGATCAAAGATCTAACTTGGTGATCTAGCCGTCCAAAAAAAAATTAGCGCTCTTAAAACGGGTGAAAATTGATTTTAAGGTTTTCTTATACATTGTTAATTTGCAATTTCTGTTACTCAATGTTCTTTTTTAACGACTAAAGAATAAAAGACTAGTTACCCGGGGTAACCCAATGGCAAGAGACGATCTCATACACCTTGATCGGAGACAGCGTTGGGGAGTCGAAACCCATCATTTCTAGTTCCGGGGAAAACCACCATCGGGAGGCCTACTACGGTAAAACCCGGTTAGGATCAGATTTGACCTTGAGACCCGTGGCCTTCAATACTGAATCTTCACTTCCCTTCTAATGCCAGTTGAGCTACAACGCATTGGCCCTATTACTCGATGTTATTTTGTTAGAAGTGTAACGTTATAGCTTCATTTATTCCAGAACTTGAAGAGATAGCCCATTGTCACATATGTATCATATATATTAACTCGAAGAGAGAGCCCATTGTCACATATGTATCATATATATTAACCAGATTATTGTAATGTAACATTTTTTTTTACAATTGGTAATCGCTCTAACTTGCAATACTAAAGAAATACTCTATTGTGATACATCGAGAAAATCATAAAACCGAATAATGTACCGATATTAATGTCGTTCGGATGGTATCAATTTGGTTTGTCACACTAAAGAACAAAAAATCAACTATATTTGACTCGTTTGAACTAAACTTTTATATGATGTTAAATTATATTACTAATGTTTTGGTCAAAAATCACACAAGGATAATGTAACCAAATCTGATTTTGTGAGGTGTGATGCTTGAATTAATGAACAAATGTATGAACGAATAGAAAATGAAATCAACGATGAACACCGAGATTTATATGAGGAAAAAGCCCTTGATCTTTATGAGATCTCCGGCATAAAAAACCTCGGGTGATGGAAACTACCGATCACCAACTATATTGCATAAAAAATATTACAACTTTGGAAGATATTGAGCTTGTTACAAGGAATTCTAGTGTGTGTGTGTTTGAGAGGGAATAGCAGAGGTGTTGTATCGAAATTAGTTGTGTTCTATCAGCTCAATACCCCCTAAATAAGCTAACAAAAAGTCCTATTTTCTAGGAAGATCATGTCCACTCTCATAACCGTTGGCACATGCAGCATATAGAACGAATATTCCCCGAAATTCCAGCTAAGAATTAGTCCACTACGTCCATTATCTGCATATAAACATTAAAAACGTGACAATTGTTAGAAATCATAAGTTCTGTTAAGGATCCTGGATCCTCAGACTCTGGATCCTCAGACTCCCTGCATAATCCGTTAAGGATCTGTGATCCATGCCCAGTCTCAGGATAGATGATCCTTAGCATAAAATCCATGCCCTAACAATTGCCCCCAATATGGCAGTTGTGATAAGGATTCACAGTTGTCATATTTCCGTTAGAAGCGGACTAGCCGTTGCTGCTGGTAACTAGTCGTTACACTGCTTGTCGTCACTGATCAGACCTGCTATAATCATCATTGCAAAATATAGAGTTAGAGATAACTCCTCGAATGCCTTTACAGACAAGAAGATCCTTCTGTTTGTGGAGAATGAATCCTTCTACACCGTTCGCTATTAACCTTCCTGCACTTTAATTTCTGCATAGACACTTTAACTATTAGATAGCCCTATCCGGCCTGGGTGGATGGTCCACGATTTTGCTGGTGAAATCCAGGCCAGATGATTTTGATACATAATGAATGGGTAATAACATTTAACTTTTTTAGTTACATCTGTTGTTTCTTCCCTCTTTATTTTTCATGTATGCTTTCTATTTTCAAAGATATCATCGCCAAACAATTGGAAAGTTATTGGAATTCTGATGATAATGTTTAACTTTTAACAGAAAACTTGAAGTGTTCATACAAATGTGGATTAATGATCCTTAACAAAAAAGGATAAGAGACTACTTGCAGCTTAGAAAAAGTTAGAATATAATATACCAGAGAATCCAAGTTAGGATTCTATATCCTTGTAAATTAATACTGAATAAACAAACTGTGAAAAGTAAAGTTTCAAGGATCCAGGATCCTTATTGTCAGAACTTGTATAACTTTAGAGCTCCAAGATCCTGTAAGAAAAACAAACTTGGGACCAAGCCAAATAATTGGGAATGAACCCATAATAACTAGGGACAAGCCCACATAAACTGGGGACAAACCCAAATAAACTAGGGACAAGCCCAACAAACTGGGGACAAGCCCAAATAAACTAGGGACAAGCCTAACAAACTGGGGACAAGCCCAAATAAACGGGTGTAAACTGGAGTATGGCCCAAACTGGCGACTATCCAAACGTGAGCGACATGAAAATGCCGAAACCTTAGCTAACGTGAAAACGTTAGAAACCTTAGGAACGGATGTATGGTACGTCTACCATTATACTTAGGATCCTGAATACAGCCAGTACAATTAAATTGTCAGCCCCTAAAGCAGGTACTGGTCCCATTGCCTTTAACTGCACCAGGATAATCGTGCGCTACTGGCGAAGCTGGGGACAGGCCCAAATAACTGGGGACAAGCCCAACAAACTGGGGACAATCCCAAAAAACTAGGGACAAGCCCAACAAACTGGGGACAAGCCCATAAACTTTGGAGAGTTGGCCAACCACTTTGATCTTCTGTAAAATGATAACAACTCTGCAAAATCTTAAACTTTATGAAAATAGATGTTAAATGTTTAACATCTTTGACTTATGATAAGTAATAAGTATAAAATGAATGAAAATGAAAGTAATGTGTTACCAAAGATAGAATCATATATCCTTTGAGGATCCCTGATCCTTAATCAGAATACTGGTATCGTTGAGGATCCCTGATCCTTCTTACTTAAAGTATTTCTTTAGATGAACAACATTCCAAGCTCTTTGTAAGAGGTCACCATCCATTGTTAACAAATGATATGCCCCCTTTCCTGCTTCAGCTTCAATTAAGTAGGGACCTTCCATTTTGATGCTAATTTGCCATCATCCGGATTCATAGTGTTCTGGAATGCTTTCCTTAGCACAAAATCACCAACTTGAAATCTTCTAATCCTGACACTTTTGTTATACGCTCCAGCCATTCTTTGTTGATAACTGGCCATCTGTCACAAAAGTTAGTAGTTCTATTCCCAATAAATTGGGATCCATTATCACAAATAATTTTAGAAGGTATTCCAAATCTAGTAATAATGTTTCACTTAATGAAGGATATAACTTCCTTTTCTCTGACTTGAGCAAAAGCTTCTACTTCTATGCATTTAGAGAAGTAGTTTATCATGGCTAGCATAAATACTTTTCCTCCTGGTGCTTTGGGAAGTTTGCCAACTATATCCATTCCCCATCTCATGAATGGCCAAGAAGAGGATATAGGATGCAGGAGCTCTGCTGGTTGATGAAGGATATTGCTATGTCTTTGACATGCATCACATTTCTTTGCATAATCCACAGCATCCTTCTTCATGGTAGGCCAATAGTATCCTGTTCTAAGGATCCTTGAGAACAGTGCTCTGCCCCCAGTGTGGTTTCCACAATCTCCTTCATGAAAATCCTTCAGGACTTCTTGGATTTCTGGATCCTCGATGCACCTTAAATACGGACCTGCAAGAGATCGTTTATATAACATGTTATTTATGTTAGTGCATATGTCTGTTGACTTCGTCTTGTATCGAGTCATGTAATTAGAATAGATAGACCAGGATAAATTGTACGAGAGAAACGGGAAACAGACCTGAAGCAGCCACCCCTCACGAAGTGGCTAGGCCACCTTGCACGAGGTGACAATTTCGTGCTTTCTGGCAGTTCGTGCTTTCTGGCCAGTTCGTGCGACCTGGCAGGTCTGGTTCGTGGGGTCTGGCGTTTCCTATAAATAGGTGAGTCCAGGTCTTCATTTGGAACTTTGTGATTCCGGAGACGAAGTGCTGCCGAAGTGTGGAACGATCTGTAAACACTATCAAGTCAATACAATCGACAGTTAAAGTGATTCTACCGATGCAAAAAAGTTGGTCACATTGCCTGGAACTGTCCAAAGGCAACCAACACACAACAGGGAGTGTCTTCTAAACTCAAAGAAAAAGTTGTTGATAAAACTGAACCACCAACTGAAAAATTTAAAATGTTTAAAAATTCAACATATGAAGTTGGTGAGTGTTCTAAAAGGTTTTACAAAAGAAGAGTGAATCTTAACAACCGAACGTGGGTTGTTAAGAAATCAGATGTTAAATCTGGCGATGAATCTGACTCGTCAAAGTCTGAGGAGCCACAAGTTGAGCTAAAAAGAGAAAAGTCAGTACCGCCAATGGATGATGTCAACTTTCCATTGGCGGACTGAAAATTTAAAACAAAAAGTTGGAAAAGTAGAGATTTTGAATCAATTCTATTCTGAAAAGAAAGAATTTGATGTCGAAAAAGCGTTTAATGGCAAAGTGAAACATATTTTTGGAAAAATGGTCGATGGAAGGGCCAAAGGGGTAAAAGAATTCTATGAATCAAAGACGAGAACTTACACACCGAGTGAAAATAACTCGGATGCACCCAAAGCTGGTCAGGCTTGGGTGTCAGCATTCTTTGTTTGAAATCCTGACTTGCTGGAACTCCCAGGTTGGTAATTGGGGAGTAGGAATCGGCATCTTTCTTGAGAAATTCACAACTGTGATATTTCGACTTACAAGTAGTATTGTTGATAAGAACCTACAAGTGGTTAATCAAGGTCATTAAGTTGAACTTGATTTAACTTTCATACAAGTGGTTAAAGAAAAGAACAAAGTGATGAATGAATCCCCATGATGTGTGAAATCAACAAAACTAATTTTCTGGAAAAAACCATTTTGATTAAAACAAATTTAAGTGTTTTGAAATCTTAATGGGAAAATAGTTTGTTGTCAGGGGGAGTTCTGATTGTTTACGCCAAGTGAATGGAGAATTGAAGCAATTCACATCAATTTGTCATTTTATATGTACAGTTTATTGCTTTTATTTTCAAATTTTCCCGGAAAATAAAAAATTGAAACATATTTTTGATTTTAGGGGGAGTAAAAAATTTAGAAATTTTGAAAATTTGAAAAATACAAAAACATCGAAAAATCAAAATGAGTTTTGTTGTGAAAAAGAGGAAATGATAGTACATCAGTAGACAATCACAGTACGCTAAAGAATTGGAAAGTTAAAATGTGATAAACGGTCTCACTGATGATATGCCAGTAGGTTTTTACATGCTTAGTAGATTGTGTTCGAGATATAAACCTAAATATCAAATACTTACTTATCTCGTGGGGAACATCTCTCGGATATATAGGTAACCCCTGAAATCTTGTTTGAAGGGCTTTTTATTTCTGACATACTAGGTCTTTGTACGTGATGATATCTGGGGTATTATACCAGGACTTCTGATTTTGCGGGAGCAATAGCCTAGTCCTCGTATAATACTCTGCACTGCTTTAATCATAAAGCTCACCCTCAGCATAAAAAATGATTGAAACATTGAAAAATGCTAATCATGTGCTGTTGAAGAAAAGATCCCCAAACGGGACACACCTAAAAGTCGAGCCATCATCTCTCTGTCTGAACGGAAGTTCTAACCTGAGCTCTCATGGCCTCGCATTACCCATTTACAGATATCATTAGTGTACATTCACCTGTAAGACTGAATATAGGAGTCTGGATATGGGAGTATATTCTGAGGTGGGACACGCGAATAAGTTTAAGTCCTTAAAACACTAATTCGTATCTCGAATCAATTGAACTTTGTGTGAAAATTTAAGTGGATCAGTATACTGACAATCTAAGTGGATCGTTTAGATCTTAAAGTGTTTAAAGCTCAACGGTACTAGTGATTTGTCATAAACTGATATGATCCTCTTACACAAACTCACAAAAAGATGTCTGTATATAGTTCTTTTTTTTCCCAAAATCCAAAAAGATTTTCAGTATGTTTTAGCATAAATTTTTGAAAATTCAAAAAGATTTTATTTCATCTTATTTTCGACAACTGATGTTGGAAAGCTGATTTTCAAAATTCCAAGTGCTGAACATGATGAACAACAAGGGTTGGGAGAGTTTGTTTGAAATGGGAAATAGTTTTGAAATGATTACATGGTTCATTAATTTGAAACCAAATTTGTTTTTACAAGAGAATAATCAGAGTTCATAAATGTCAAAATTGTGTATCTTGCAAATGGTGTCTAGATGATTAGACTATGAATATTTTTAAAATGAAAAACCTTATGTTTTGGGTAGAGTATGTGCAGGTAAAAAGCTTTGAAAGAAGCTAGGTTTCGACTCCTGAGGATTTTCTGCATAAGCGTATGCAGATTAGAGCCAAGTTTCCGATCCAAACCCTGCAAATAGTGAATTCCAGACTGCGATCCCAGCTTATCGAAAGGGGGAGTCTGAAGACATAAGAGCCAGATATAGATCTTGAAATAGCGTTTGAGATAGAAGATGTTGATGCTGATAAGCTTAAGGAATCAAGAGATCTGTTCAAGAGAATTTGAAGAGTCAGGTTGAGATTCTGGAAGAATAAGAGAGAGAGAGAGATTGAAGGATGCTTACAGAGAAAGATACTTTGGAAAGAGCGAGAAGACCGATCAAGACTAAAGACTCAATACACTGAAGACTCGTCAACATCCAAGGGGGAGTTTGTTAGTGCATATGTCTGTTGACTTCGTCTTGTATCGAGTCATGTAATTAGAATAGATAGACCAGGACAAATTATACGAGAGAAACGGGAATCGTGCTTTCTGGCAGTTCGTGCTTTTTGGCAGTTCGTGCTTTCTGGCTAGTTCGTGCGACCTGGCAGGCCTGGTTCGTGGGGTCTGTCGTTTCCTATAAATAGGTGAGTCCAGGTCTTCATTTGGAACTTTGTGATTCCGGAGACGAAGTGCTGCCGAAGTGTCGAACGATCTGTAAACACTATCAAATCAATACAATCGACAGTTAAAGTAATTCTAAGAGTGAATCTAGCTGATATAACATCAATACGTCTGATTCCGCCTTTCGTATTGATCAAGAACTCTTCTGATCGACTCGTTTAGATCGAATCCCAATCCTACAATTTAGTATGGTGAATTAAGTTACCTTGACTTTGAAAGATCTAGGATTTTCTCCAGTAGGAATCTCTCCATGTTGTATATATCTCAGGATCGGAAGGATCCAGGATCCTGAACTTGACTGTGCACCATCACTAGGTATGATTGCTGAATCCTCCACTATCTCCATAGTTGTGTGATCCTCAATAGCAGGAGCTAAGATGTGGATACTGGGAATTTTAATATCCTCTGGAATCTTTAGTGATGATCCAAGGTTGGCTAAAGCATCAGCTTCTGCATTTTCTTCCCTGGGTACCTGTGTTAGACTGAAAAAAGCAAAAGAATATGCCAATTTCTTGACTATTTCTAAGTACTTGATTAGCTTTTCACCTTTGACAGCATAAGAACCGTTATAATGATTAGTAATTAATAGGGAATCTACAAATACTTGAAGATACCTGATCCTCATATTCTTAGCTAATTGCAAACCTGCTATAAAGGCCACATATTCAGCCTCATTATTGGTGGTTTGAAATTCACAAGCAATGGATTGGGGTATAATGTCCCCCTGTGGCGATTTTAGTAGTGTGCTTTGTCTAGTTCATTTAACATTTGAAGCTCCATCCGTGAAGAGTGTCCAAGGATCCTTGGGATTCTCAAGTTGTTGAACTTCTAATTCAGCTTCCCTTTGTAGATCACTACTGGAATCAGCCACAAAGTCAGCTAAAGCTTGAGACTTGATGGCAGTCACAAAGTCAGCTAAAGCTTGAGACTTGATGGCAGTCATGGGTTCATACTTAATGTCATATGCAATAAGCTTGACTGTCCACTTTGCCATTCTACCTGACATTTCAGGTTTCCTGAGAACATTCTTAATAGGAAAGTTAGTTTTCACAATAATGGTGTGAGTTTCGAAATAATGTCTATGTTTAGCGGAAGCCATAATTAAATCAAGAATTAATTTCTCTAAATGAGAATACCTGGCCTCAGCATCAAGTAGAATTTTACTTACATAGTATACCGGATGTTGAGAGCCTTCGTGATCCTTAACTAGGATCGCACTTACTGCTTTAGCTGAAACAAATAAGTATAAGGATAATGATTCTCCATTTTCTGGTTTCATCAAGGCTGGTGCTGAGGATAGATAATCCTTAAGAGCCTTGAGTGCAGCTTCATGCTTATCAGTCCACTCAAACTTCTTATTCTTCCTCAATATGTCTTATCTGCCATGAGCAATGTGTCTACCCCTTCTTGGATAATGGCATTTCTTTCGGGTGCAAATTTCCTCCTTTTTGGTGTATTGGCTGTCGTGTCTTCATGTTTCCAAGCAAAGGTAGACTTTGTTCAAGAAGGATATTAAATCCTGCTCAATACTGTCTAGGATCCCGGATCCTATAAAAATTTTGGATTCAGGATCCTGTGGGTTCAACAGAATATCCTTGACGTCTTGCTATCTTGCCTCCACGACGTCTTGCTCATTGGAAGCTGGCTTTATTGAAGAAGTGTAACAGTTCTTTGCCTCCTGTTGATCATTTTCTATCTTCACCACATCCCATAGAGTTGGGAGCTTGACACATTGATGATATGTTGAGGGGACTGCCTTCATATCGTGTATCCATGGCCTACCAAGGATAACATTACAGCAAGATAACCAATCAATAACACAGAATTTTTTAACAGAATTCACTCCCTCAATACAAACAGGAAGTTTGATGTCCTCCAATGTAATCTTTGTCTTTCCACTGAATCCCACAAGGACAGATGATCTTGGGACAATATCAGATTCAAGGATGTTCATTCTTTTGAGGACATCCAACTGGATTATGTTCACTAAGCTTCCCCCATCAATGAGAATCCTGCGAACAAAATGGTTAGATATAAATAATGTAGTAACCAAACCGTCATGATGAGGATCCTGTATGTCCACACGGTCATCCCCATAAAAGGATATGACTTTTTCTTGGGTAAGAATTGACGTTCGAACAGGTCTGTCCCCATTCTCCATCTTTGTTTCCTTTGCATGTCTCTTAGCTGCTGAGAACCTCCGGAGATGAAATGGATGATTTGAGCATCAGCTCGTGGAGGAGGAGCTTTTCAGGAACTTTCTCAGAATCCTGGATCCTTGACTTTTTCCTTCCAATCAATTCCTTCAAGTATCCTTTGCTCAAAAGATAACCTATCTCCTTCCTTAATGCTATGCACTCATCTGTGAGATGACCAAAATCCTCATGGTAAGCACACCATTTCGATTTGTCTTTGGTAGCAGGCGGTTTGTCATTCTTCCTTGGCCACCTAGCCTTGTCACCTAAATTCTCATCATCTTCCACTTGTTCCACAGCATGCACATTCTGGTTGTCATGCTTGGAGTATTGCTTGGATCAGTTATTCTTGAAATAGGATCCTTGTTTGTCTTGCTTTGAGGATCCTGACAACCTCTCCTGGATCCTTTTGTCATCCTCTAAATGAATGAACCTAAAGGACATGTTCCTTACCTCATCTAGGTTCCTGCAAGGCGTCATAACAAGATCATCATAGAACTGAGAATCCTTAAGTAAACCCATTTTAAAATCTTCAACAGCAGTAGCAATATCTAAGTTAGGGATTGCTAAGGATTCTCTACTAAATTTAGTTAAATAATCCCTTAGTGATTCATTTTGACCTTGTGTTACCCTATATAGATCACTAGTTAAACGTTCAAACCTCCTACTGCATGAGAATTGGCTATTAAACAAATTAACTAGATTATCAAATGAAGTAATAGAGTAAGGGGGAAGACTTAGCAGCCATTTAAGAGCTGATCCTGTTAGTGTGGATCCGAAACCCTTGCATAGACATGCTTATTTTAACCTCTCCGGGATGGGATTGATCTCCATCCTTTCTCTGTATTGAGCTACATGTTCTTCTGGATCCGTTGAGCCGTCATATAGCTTCATGGTTGGTATTTGAAACCTCTTTGGAATTTCAGCATCACAAATAGGTGGTGCAAAACTGTCACACCCCGATATTTCCACGTATTACCGGTGGGCCCGGTGGGGAGTATTGTGACTTAGTTGATATCATAGACAATTTATATTATCACAGTTTAATACACAGCGGAAGTCGAAAGGTAAAATCATTACAAACTGAATAAAAAGTAATATCAAGTGTATTACAAAACGGTTGTAAGGATCCACAGGCGGATCAAAGTTAAAAGAAACGTTGTTCAGCAGATTTATAACATCAAAGCTTGCAAGACTCTTTATTGATGCTAGGAGTAGCCAGCCTATTCCGTTTAGTACCTGCACTTAGTCTTTTTGGAAAATACGTCAGTTTACACTGGTAAATACAATTAACCGACTCATTTTGAAAATGTTTAAGAAAATTGATTTGAATGCACAAGGCACAAAATAATCTTTTATAACTTGGGATAATTATTTATATATAACTTGTAAAAGAATTACATGTTCGTTATACGTTCAGTAGCCCGGGCTGAATATCGGGTTAAAGATTAATAGACACACCACATGATATAATCCCGCGGTGAGTTATTCTCAAACCGTCGGTTATACCTTTTTATATATATGCACTGGCAGGTGTATGCCTACACCCCGTGCTTAGGTCGTGGCCATTTCAATGAATGATGCCAAGGATATCCGGGACATGGTCATTAAACCCCAAAGGCTTTAAGCAAACAAAACAGTTTAAACGGGCCATCTCAATAAATTAACCTTCATATGATTAAAAATTCAATGCCCGACCAAGCGGTATTTTATATACCGTACCCCAAACCCGTATAAGGGAAAATAAGTTAAAAGTATTTACCTGAGCAAGTATATATCACAATCAGCGAGTGCAAATATCTTTTACTGGTCTCCTAATCTGGAACGAAGGTTTTAATAACCTATTAGATTCCTAACGAGTCTTAATTAAGTCTAAACTTAGACCAGTTAGTTTTAAAGGAAGATATACGGTTCAAAACGCACGATTAAGCGATGACCGGATTAGAGTATGGTTTAGACCCGACAAGTTTGTATACTTGTAAAATATGGGTAAACTAAACACATTCTGGATTTTGAGATAAAAACGATAAGGTTTGGCCCGTTTCGGCTAATTTATGCAAACTAGTTACATAAACCGCACCGAACGCGAATAGTGCGTAACGGGTAACCAAATGAGTCATGAACAGGTTTCCTAAGTTAATATGCCTTAAATATTTTGTGATATCAGTAAGATACCTTCCATTATGCCCAAAATCGATTTAAACTCAAATTATGCCCCGTAGGGGTATTTTGGTCATTTTAAAGGTTATAAAAGAGTTTAAATACTAATCTGAGTTTCAGGTCTGATATAATCAGTAAAAATATTTATTTTTATAAGTCATAACAGTAGGGTATTGCATATATGTGAAATTTATCTTTTATAACCAAACTATGCACCGTAGGGGCATTTTGGTAATTTCACATAAGCTTTAAAGGCCAAAATTAGAATTCCGAGTTCAAAACTTTTGCTTACTGTTTAATTATAAAAATTTACTTAAAACATCAGTAGGTATTAAGTTTCATATGCCAAAAATGGTTTTAACTCATACTATGCGCTTAAAACGCGTAAAAGTCGGTTTTAAGCGATTTTCAGGTTTAAATAGGAAATCTGAGTTTTTGACCAGTTTATAAAGTTCAAAATATTCTATTTATTACATAAAATCAGTAGCAAAAAGTTTGGTATCAAAATATTTTGTAAAACTCATTTTATTCAAGAAAAGGGCATAACCGACAATTACCGAATTAAAGCAAGAACCCTATGTTATGCTCAGCTTAAAAATAAATAAAAATCTTCAAAAATACCAAAATATTATATTACATCAGTGGGTAAAAAGTTTGGTGTCAAAATTTGGGTTTAGATAGGCTTTATGCTAATTACGCCGTTTAATTAATAAAAAAGCTTTCTAATTACGCTATTGAGCATAACTCTTAATCTAGACCTCAAACTGATGTCAAATTTTTAGGACAAGTTTATAAATCAGTAATAAAGGTTTTTGTCCTCTCACATTTTCAAAAATCTCGTTTTAAGGTCAAAAGGGCATTATGGTCAACATTTAGGCATATAACGGAAACATGCACATGAATCGAATAACTAATGAACCAAGTTGTATAACCTCAGAGGGTTACACTAATCTATAACCTGGTCCTAATAGAGCTCTAAGGCATTTCTAAAATATGCTACATTGGGTCAGAATTGAAAGTCAAAGAAAAAGTCAACTTTTGCGACTTTCGGTTCCGAACCGAGCTTAAACTGAAAATTGTCTGGTTGAACATGTTTAGACATGTTCTTACATTGATTACCAAGTTATATGAGTGATAAAACAGGTTCCATGGCTTCTACATTGTTAATTGTGTGTTTATGCAAAAATTTGCTTTCTGTTGACTTTTTATAATTAACTTTGACCCGACAATTGACCTAGTTAGAGTGGGAATCAGAGGGTGCCCTTTTAAGGGTTTATTACCCACATAATTTCCAACTCAAAGCAACTTTTAATTCGAGAATTGACTGGACCATTAGTGATTAATCACTAAGTCAAACCTTAATTACGACAGGTTTGACTTTAGGCCATTAAACTAATAAAACTGAATTAAGAAAGGTCAAGGAAGCTTACAAAGGTCCTATGCACGACTAATGACCCTTAGGGAATGCTCTTGAGCTCCAGGAGACTCCAGAAAATAAGTTGGAATGGTTTTTGAAATGCAAGTCCAAGTGTTACAACTTAGAAGTTCTTATATAGAAGTTTTAATCACATAGGATCATGACAAACAAGTCTATGCATGATCCCTGATGCATAACAAGTGTCCCTAAGCATGCAAAACTGTTGGCCACGTTCCTGGATCCAAAAACCATGCAAATAAGTCGGTTTAACAGGCTGAACTGGCACCTGCCAAGCTTTTTCTGTCGCTGGCAGTTTTGGGCGGCCCGCGTAAGACCCAGACAAGGTCTACGTGGTCGGTATGGCTCCCAGATCAGGTTTAAACAAGTTTCAGAATTTGCATTTTAGGTCCCTGGTCCTTCTAATAGTTGTTTTAACTTTATTTATTGCACTTTTAACCCTCCAACTTGACTTTTAAGGACCCCAAGACATAAACAAACTTTGTTAAGTCCCCGGTTAGTTATACGATCACCGAATAAGTCCTGAATTTCAACGTTGATGCTTTTAACCCCTCACTTACGAATGTTAGCATAACTTTCTCATACGAAATCGAAACCTTGTGAAATTTTTATCACTTATTCTAGTGAGCATAATTAATCGTTACAAGGCTTTGGGTTTGCTAAAAGGCCACTCAGAGGTATAGATTAAACATGTTGACACTTTTAACCCTTGCGCTTTGTAATCTTTCACTTTCTTCCACAAATGGCTTCATACGCTTCATAATTCATTCGTTTAAGGTTATAAACATCGTGTAGGGTTATTGAAAGGTATAATTATCAAATGTTGACACCTTGAATCCTTTTACACATATACTTTCTTTGTTTGTCAACTTTAGTTCCTCATATTCAATCCTTTACACGTTTAAAGCTCATGACACGTGTCTTCATTATATTGGACATGAATTTATGAGGTGTTACAAAAACGAGATATCTTGTGGCTTCCATCTGGGATTTCAGGAATGGGCTTAACCACTCCTGGAACGCTAGATATCATGTCCTTCAGTTTCTGTAATTCCCTAGCCATAGCTTGGTTGATACCTGTATCCTGCACAAAGCCATGGTTAGCATTATAAGAATTTTTCAAAGTGTTACCTCCTGAAGGATTCAAGTTTGGAATTCCAGATGTGAATCCATATTGACGGGATTCTGGTATAATTGAGGGACCAGAAGAAGCAATAGTCTGCATTGGGATGAAGTCTCCTAGATGAACATCTGAACTTCCGGGTTGTACACTCCTTAAGAATCCTTGATCCTGAAAGATGTTGGATCCTTGATGTGCTGTGACTGCGGGTCTTGGAGGATAATCCATGGATCTGTAAACCTGAGACGAGGATCCTTGAACCTGGAAGGAGGATCCTTGAGCCTGAGAGGATCCGTGAACCTGAGAGGAGGATCCTTGAATTGCCTGCGTCCCCATGTATCCTCCTGAGCTGGTGAAGGATCCCTGACGCTGGAAGAAGGATCCTTGGGGCTGAAAAGAGGATCCTTGAGGCTGCGCTGACTCCAGTGATCCTTGCCGAAGGATAGAGGATCCTTGAATCTGGACATTGGATCCTTTGGAAAACTGGATTGTTGATGATGGAGTAGTAAAATCCAACGACCTGGGCATCAATGGAGAGTGATCCTTTGCTGATTTTTTTCAATTTCTTGATGTCATCAATTTCGCGAAGGATCCTATCATTAGTTTCGTCCTGCTGTTGGATGGATCCTCTCATCTGCAAAATCAAAGTATAAAGATCACTTTTAGTAGGTGTAGAGGAAGAAACAACAGTTGGTTTTGTGAAAACGGGGGTTGTCTTCTTCGGAGCATTCTCAGCATTCTTCTGGAATGCATGGGGAAGATGATGCAACGGTGGAATGCCCTGTGATGAGGTACCGCCGACATGGAACTTGAAGTAGTTTTTTCCTGAGAAGCCATGTGGTTGAAGGTAATGCACAAAAATGAATGAAATGAATGAAATTTTCAGAATTGAAGCACCAATTGCCCCACGGTGGGCGCCAAACTGTTTTGGTCAAAAATCACACAAGGATAATGTAACCAAATATGATTTTGTGAGGTGTGATGCTTGAATTAATGAACAAATGTATGAACGGATAGAAAATGAAATCAATGATGAACACCGAGATTTATACGAGGAAAACGCCCTTGATCTTTATGAGATATCCGGCATAAAAAACCTCGGGTGATGGAAACTACCGATCACCAACTATATTGCGTAAAAAAGATTACAACTTTGGAAGATATTGAGCTTGTTACAAGGAATTCTAGTGTGTGTGTGTTTGAGAGGGAATAGCAGAGGTGTTGTGTCGAAATTAGTTGTGTTCTATCAGCTCAATACCCCCTAAATAAGCTAACAAAAAGTCCTATTTTCTAGGAAGATCATGTCCACTCTCATAACCGTTGGCACATGCAGCATATAGAATGAATATTCCCCGAAATTCCAGCTAAGAATTAGTCCACTACGTCCATTATCTGCATATAAACATTAAAAACGTGACAATTGTTAGAAATCATAAGTTATGTTAAGGATTCTGGATCCTCAGACTTTGGATCCTCAGACTCCCTGCATAATCCGTTAAGGATTCGTGATCCATGCCCAGTCTAAGGATAGATGATCCTTAGCATAAAATCCATGCCCTAACAACTAATATAACGAAAAGTGTATACGGCGTAAATTTATGCACGATAAAAATACAAAACGGCGAGACAACTTTGATAACATCTACAACTGAGCTTCCATCACTTGTACATTACTATTCTCAACTCGATTTTGAGTAAAATTTACGTATACACATAAATAAATATAAAAGCATCGCAACAACATGCTGGGAATATTATATAATATTACATCTAAAAAGTTAAAAACAGATAACAATTTATGCACAAAATGTAATTATAAAATTAGTGAAGTGTAAAATACAATATCCCTTAACAGACAATACGTATGAGATGAAATTATAACGTGTAATTACTTTTATAACATGCGTGATTAGGTTTTTACCCCAAGCGTGATTTCTGATTTAGTACATGTGTGATTAGGGTTTTGAGTTTTATAACGTGCGTAATTTCATCTCGTATGCATCGTACGCTAAGGAATATTGTACGCTAACCCAGTGGCGAAGCTTGAGATTTCCGATCGGGGGCGGAAGTCACCGAACCTAAAAATTTCTATAAAACCGGGGGGTTGAAAACGTATATACAAAAAAATTTCTATATGAAAACTACATACTCTCCACTACTAAGCAAAAAGTTTGAGGAGTCGGCCGCCCCCTCCCACTCTACTTAAGATGCGCCCTTGCGTTAACGCACCCCTATAAAATTAATACTTATAATTATAAAAAGTTAAACCTTTAGATATTTTATAATACAGAAAATAACTTTCAAAAAAAGAAGCAACACAAAAAGAAAAAATGAGTTCCACACAAAAAGACAAATAACGGATATATATAGGGGAATGTTAAAATGAGAACCACCTCGAGTTGTAAGAACCGCGAGAACTACACCGTGGGGTGCGCGGTGGACCAATTTTTTTTCATAAACGTTGATGCATGTATAAAAACACCATTTGTAAAAAAAAAATTCAAAAAAAATGTCATGTGTGTAGTTTTGAGTGCCACAAGTTTGTGTTTACGGGACCCGTAAATCTGGCCGGAAAATTTACGGGTCCCGTAAACACAAACTTGTGTTGCTCAAAACTACACTCACGACATTTTTTTTTGAATTTTTTTTACAAATGTTGTTTTTATACATGCATCTACGTTTCTGAAAAAAATTTGGTCCACCAAGGCCCGGATCAAAAAGTTCTCGCGGTTCTTACAACTCGAGGTGGTTCTCATTTTAACTTAATCCTATATATATATATATAGGGAGGGGCTCATGCGAGAACCACCCTTATTGTGAGAACCTTGAGAACCAATGTGAACACAACCTAAAATAGCTAAAAAAACCTAAAAAAACCCTAAAAAACCTAACCCCCACCCCCCCACCCAAAAACCTAAACCCCCACCCCCCCCCCCCCCCCAAAAAACCTAACCCCCCCCCAAGCTAAAAAAAACCTAAAAAAACCTAACCCCACCCCCCCCCCCCCCAAAAAAAAACCTAAACCCCCCTCCCCCACCCCCAAAAACCTAAACCCCCCCCCCCCAAGCTAAAATGCTAAAAACTAAACCCCCCAAAAACCTAAAAAAATCTAAAAAAAATCTAAAAAAAATCCAAAATTTTTTTTTTGATTTTTTTAATATTTTTTAGGTTAAAATCGCTACTTTTAGAAGCCAAAAAAAAAAATTTTTTAAAAAAAAAAAAAAAAAATTTAAAAAAAAAAAAAAAAATTTAAAAAAAAAAAAGTTTTTTTTTTGGGTGCGAAAAGTAGCGATTTTAACCTAAAAAATATTAAAAAAATCAAAAAAAATTTTTTGTGTGATTTTTAGCTATTTTTAGGCATTTTTGGTGTGTTCACATTGGTTCTCGCGATTCTCGCAATAAGAGGTGGTTCTCGCATGATCTTCTCCCTATATATATATATATATATATATATATTATATACACTTGCACAATCAAACGCTTAGGGGGTGTTTGTTTTTTGTGAAAAGCACTTATGAACCTCTTATGTCTGCCCCACGCAGACCACGCGCAGACATTTGAGTCTGCAGGGTGTTTGTTTTTTGGAAGTGATTTCATTAAAAAAGTTCTTCTAGACCTCTTCTCTAAGCAGACCTCGACTCCCCTCTTCAAAGCTCTTCTCATCCTCCTCTACTCTTTCAAAACACAACAAACCCTAGCATGTTCCTCATCCCAGCCCAGCAGACACCACATCTCCCCTTCGCCACCACCACATCCCCGATTGAGCCGCCGACAACCACCTGCTGCGTCTGTCACACCCCAACCGATGGCGGAAACATCGGGGTGCGGCACTAAGCGTCCAGATTGCTCATGAGATTCCATAACACTAGATATTTCAATATAGATTAAATCCATTTCATGATAATATTGTCTAAGTACCCATCACAAAAACATCAATTACAAAACGTCATCAAAATAGTTTCAAGTTTCTAATTTAGCTATGATGTGTTTCTAGCAGCATCCTAGCAAGTTTCATGAGTCCTAGCATCCTGTCAGCCTGCAACATGTATTAAAATAGAGTCAGTACAAAATGTACCGGCGAGTATACAAGTTTGAATATATAGCATAGTAGATTAAAAGACTCATATCCTTCATGTAAATGATAAAATAGTTTCAGCCATGCTAGTGTTCACAGTCCAAGTGATAGCCCAAGTGTCCCGATACTTTAGTGTTTTCCCAAGACTCAAGGAAAACTAGAATACTCCTAACAATACCCCCGAGAATAATGGGGAGGTGCATCTCCTATAGCGCTACTATTGTTAAGGCAGAACTACACACTCTGAATTAACGTTCACATAGCATAAACAATCATGAATCAAGAATCACAAGTTTCACATATACATAGGATAGAGTTTAGATTCCAAAAGTTTCAAGTATCATAGTTTAATAGAATACATGTTGCATCCCAAAGTTTAAAACAAACAGGGATCGAGTATACTCACAGTGATTGCTTAACAGCTTAACTGTTATTGGATCAAAGGGAGATCTTTAGAATTAGCCTGATTAGATACAACAGATAAGCGTCGGACAAAACAACGAGATTGCGTAAAGTTTCGGATCAGTCATCTTGATCGGATGGCTGTTTGATAGGACGGCAGTCCGATCGGATTGCCATTCGATTGAGGTGACTATAGTGAGTGGGGGACGGATTGCCATTCGATTGAGGTGACTATAGTGAGTGGGGGACGGATTGCCATTCGATCGGATGGGCCTTCCCCGTGGCGCTACGCCACGGCCTATTTTCATCAGATTGTTGTTTGCTGGTGCTGCATATTTCCAGCATAACCCGATTTCACAAAAACGAGCATAACTCTCTCGTTTTTATTCCGTTTTACCCGATTCTTTTTCCTACGCATCCGTAATTTAATTCTCCATCTCATGGAGTTAAAATCCAACATCTGGCAAAACAAAATTTCAGACCTTTAAGTTTTCGACTTAATACCTTTTTACAAAGTTTGACCCGTTCATGCGTTTATCAAACAAACAAGTTTGTTTGATCCCAAATTCACATGAATCTTATAATTTCAATATTTTCTATCATATTAGGTTCAATTCACGAGTTTATGTATATTCTTAAACCCGTTTGTACTTAAATGCTTATTTTGACCCGTTAAGGGTATTTAAGCACTTTTCCGCATAATTCATACTTGTTTATTTCTAGCATCTTATTTTCGCAATATTTATCAAATGATCTTCCACCACAACTATATGTGTAGAGCATTTAATGTGGAGATATATTTATTCCGATTCTTACTCCTCGGATTATCATTTTACGGCAAAGACTCATATAGAGTCTTTTGACTAAAGATTTATACCCTTCAATTTCTATACTTACTCTAAATATTTATTCAACCATAAAACTCGTTTCCAAACAACCTTTAAGGTTTGTTCATTCAATTTAGCCTACAAGGGCGTTTTGGTCAATTTTGGTCCTTCTTTTACGACGAAGGACTTTTAGATACTTGTTTGACCCAAAATCCGATCTTTTAACTATAACCTTGTTTAGAAACCATTATGTCTCTAAAACACCACGATTATAACTTAAATTATTCGGTTTATCTTTAAGATAACCAAATATCCAATTTTGACCTTGTTTAACTCTTAGAGAACCTCAAGTACTAAATAATGAGTTGAACCATTTTACTTACCTGACTCGGATCAATACATTGACCCGTTTTTAATACCTTGCTTTAGAAATCGCTAATTAATAGCGATGCAAATATCCATTCTACATAGACTCCTGAAATCATATAACTCAACGATAATCATTAGTCGATATTGTCAAAGGGTGATATCACCACCATTCGACCGTTTGGACTATATGCCGAACGTTACCTATTTAATCAAAAACATGGTTTTTGATTTCCAATTCGTACATCCATCCCATCCCGGATTTTAATACCAAATCCTTTTTCTCTTAAATTTTTTTCTCACAAATTAAACCCATATCGGCTTACGCCATGGATATCCTTTTTACTTCGATTTACATTAGTCAACACTACAAGATATTCTTAACGGAAATCCGTATTTTTGATGTTTCCGTTATCGCATTTATAACGTATAAGATACACAAGTATTCTACATAAGTGTGTAAGTCTCACTTACCTCGCATCCGAATACGCTTTTCTTCTCGTGCTTGATTCGTTTGACCGCTTCTTTCCCAAGCCTCCACCTAGCTCGTTAGGCGACAAACTATCATTATAATTCACGAGATGGTTAAATTAGTCATAATCATTTACGACTATTACATCTTACGGGTTTTATGTCGAAACTACTATTCGACTTCATCATTGGTTAGTTTGACTTTTAGAAGTCAACTACCTTTAATCATACCGTAGGCGTAATTAAGTTAAATCATCGTTATGATTAGAATCCGTTTTAACCCATATTTCACGTAATTAGTCAAACTAGCCAATTACGCATTTCTCTCATAAAATCTTCTTTTTAATATTCATTCAGGCATTTAACAAACATCTTGTAGGCGAAATTTTGTACACATATTTTCTCTAATTATGGTCATCATTTTAACCAAGTTTTAGTATCAAAATCATGCCTCTATGTCTTGTGTACGTGAACTACACCTAGAACTGGCATCACAACATCAATGTTCATCCATTTAACACCTTAATTCAAGTGTTCATCATATTTCTACAAAACCCATTTAACACATGATAGGGTAATTATCAAATCCCTAGTTTTGGCCTCAATTCATCAAGTTTTCAACTAGGGTTTGTTTCTAAACGAATATTTCATCATAATAACACTTATATACATCAACATTCATTCCAGATTTTCGATTATGATTGTTCATCATAATCTCAAAGTATCACCAAATTACAAAATTTGACATACCTTTCGATCCTCTTGACTTGGTGATCGTTTATACACGTTCATGCATTGATTTGGTCTTGAATTGATCCTCCAATTTGAAGATATTGTTTGAGCTAGGGTTTGTAACCCTCTTGTCCTGCTCCTGTCATTTCCCACGCACACACACACACACACACTCTATGTGTGTGTTGTGTTTTATGTTTTGTTTTTAATAAAACAAGTTTCTTTGTTAGCAACTTTAGTCCCTCATGTTTTGTAACTTTATAAAAAGGAGTTAATTACTGTTTTCGTCCCTGTGGTTTGTCAAAAATCACTATTTCTGTCCATTAGTTTAAAAATTACGATTTCAGTCCCTGTGGTTTCACTTTCATAACCATTTCAGTCCACCTCCGTTAACCCCATCCATTTATTCTATTAAGTACATGTGAATTGACCATAATGCCCTTGTTAATAAAAAACAAAAAGATATTTAAATGAGTTAATTACTGTTTTGGTCCCTGTGGTTTGTCAAAAAATCACTATTTCGGTCCATTAGTTTAAAAATTGTGATTTCAGTCCCTGTGATTTCACTTTCGTAACCATTCAGTCCAGTCTCCGGCATCACAACCCCACCCTCTTAATGTCCGGCGACCCATTACCCCACCCCAATTTATATCTTCCTAGTAGCATCAATTAACATACTAACTTTGAAAAATAATGCTTACCTGGACATTTTCTCATTCTAAAATCCAAAATTAAAATTTTAGAACCATATATGTAAAAATAATGCCAGACTTCTACTTCTACTAAAGCCATGGTGGGTCGAACCCTACAATCCAATTTAAGTCCATATGTCATACATCAGTAAAATCATATAAATTAAAATCATATAAGTCCATATTTAATTAACACAATGGTAATTTAGGTATTTCATTAAAGACTTAACGGTAAAATAGACGGTGTTAGGAGACTGGACTGAAATGGTTATGAAAGTGAAACCACAGGGACTGAAATTGTGATTTTTGACAAACCACAGGGACGAAAACAGTAATTAACTCATTTAGATATATTTTAGTTTTTTATTAATAAGGGCATTATGGTCAATTCACGTATACTTAACAGAATAAATGGATGGGGTTAACAGAGGTGGACTGAAATGGTTACGAAAGTGAAACCACAGGGACTGAAATCACAATTTTTAAGCTAATGGACTGAAATGGTGATTTTTGACAAACCACAGGGACGAAAACAGTAATTAACTCTTATAAAAAGGGTTATTACCCATATTTTCTTCATTGTTTTAAGACACCTTTTTAACTAGGTTAATGTTCCTAGCTACTTGGTGAATTCGGGAAAGTTATGACTTAGTTTATTTTAAGTCCCGTTAACTCGGGCCACTTATAACCTTTACTTCCTTAAAAGCTTTTATTCACGTTTTATTTAATATTATGTTTAATTATTTAAATCCTAATATTTACCGGGTTAATTTTTACCACTAACGGTATTTTACCCGTTCATTAATATTAAGGTGGTTTGATTTCCAAACCCGTTTTCGGGGCATTACAAGTCTACCCCCCTTAAAGAGGTTTCGTCCCCGAAACCTTTTCTTACATAATTCATTGAGTTTAAACTCAATGTATTTGATCCGAGAAATCTTTTAAACATTACTTATACTTTTAACCAATTGTTAGTAGTACCAGAAAAATATGGTAAGATCTTTTTGGTTACTAATTGTCTACGTATCTCATACGACATAGTGCAACTTGAAATAACGTAATCTCGTTATTTCCACTAGTTTAGTTAACTTAGCAATATCCATCGCTTTCATATACTATTGAATTCTTTATGAATCCGTTACTTTGACCCGTTTAAAGGTCTTTAGTGAAATCTTTCACTTTTAGCCACAATTTCTTTTGTTTTCAAATTTATTTATTCGGTTCAGTTATACCGAATCCACCGCTTACAAGCAAACCAAATTTATTTAAATGACCTTAACCGGTCTCACTAACTCGACTTATTAGTCCAGTTACTTTTTACCGCTCGCTTGGTTATAATGTGATTCTACTTCACATTGCATTTCTTGACCGTGATCGTGTCACATCATGTTTAATTTATATCAACCTTTCATTTTCGAAAATATCACTTTTCGAATATATCGTCTTGTGCCTATCAGTGTCAAGACTTGTATCTTTTATGCTTACTATTTAAATTCCTATCAGAATTTATATTTGTAAAAACGTTATTTCTTACTAAAACCGAAGTTTTAGTTTAGGATATTCTCTTTAACTTTTGTCAATTATCCATACCAGGATATTGACAGTCCATAATTTATTCTTTTACAGTCTTAGTTTTATGCGGGGATTCTCAACTGATTCCCTCGCTTTGTCTAATTAGCCCATAGGTTTTATTACTTAGCCTTATAGGCTATTTTATTAGACTTTCACCTCTTTAAGGCGAGGTACTTATAATCTGTTTCTTTCTAGTCATGACCCGTAGGTCGTTTTAGTCTCATAGACCTTTCCATTGTTCATAACCCCAAAGGTTATGTTGATCCCGTAGATCAGTCTTTACTCATGTCATTCTTAAAATACATGTTTGGTGTCAAGGCAACCTGTTTTTGTTTGGAGAATCATTTAGTTTCAAGCTTAAGATCCGTTAACCTTGACTGTAGTTCGTGGCTACGATTGTTTTCTTTCGGACGATTTTCTGACTTTATGACTTTTCACGTCATTTATGCGTCAGTTCTTCTTATGCTCACTGTTATTTGGTTTCCATATATTCTTAATTGGTTGTGTCCCATTACCGGGCTCATTACTCTTTTGCATTTAACGCTACCTTTATTAGACTAGCGCTTATTTGTGCCATCTGGCATTATATTGTATTCAACCTGTTTGACTTGTTAATGTGAAATTCATCACTTATAAACAATCAACTTTATTCTTTATTCTACCCGTTCAATCTCAAATGGTTGAACATATCTTTTTACGAAATTTTATAGTCATAATTCATAATCCAAGTCTTTTGAATTTTCAACCCACGTTCACGTCTCTTGGTTTACACATGTGTTTAAATTCCTACCCATCAACCAGGTGTTTTACCGAAGTCATTATTATTGCAACCCTCCCTGTAACACCCCGAAAATTTGCGTCCTATTATGTGTTGACACGTGTCATAGGTTTGAACGTGTGAAAGAATGTTCTTGAAGGACTAAAGTTGACAAACAATGAAACTGTGTAAATATAAGGGTTCAAAACGTCAACAATGAATAATTAGACTTTACAATAACCCTACCTGATGTTTATAACCTTAAACGAATGGATCATGGATCATACGATGAGAATTGTGAAAGAAAGTGAGAGATTACAAACTACAGGGGTTAAATGTGTCAACATGTTTAACTTATACCTCTGAGTGACCTTTTGACAAGCCCGAAGCTTTGTAACGATTAATTATGCTCACAAGAATGCACCATAAAAATTTCACCAAGTTTCGTTACCGTATGAGAAAGTTATGATAAAATCCGTGTGTGAGGGTTAGAATCGCCAACATTGAAAATTAGGGCTTTTCGGGTGATCACAAAGTTACCCGAGGACTTCACAAAGATGGTATAAGTCTTAAAGCCCCTATATGTCAATATTAAAGCCCCTATATGTTAATAACAAAGTCCCAAAATGCAAGAAAACATGAGAAAGCGACCTTTCGGGGGACCAGGGACTAAATTGCAAAATTTTCAAGGCTGATGACAGGCTAGCGGGGCGCTACACCAGAAGCGTAGCGGTGCGCTACCAGCCTAGCGGGGCGCTACACCAGAAGCGTAGCGGTGCGCTAGCACTGCCCAGCGACTGAAAGTTGACAGACAGCTGCCTGTTGCCACATAACCGACTTATGTTGGTCTTATCTTCACTTGTGAGTGTTCCTACATGATTTATAGCTTGTAGGACACTTGTGGATGATAATGTAACATCCCTAGACTTAGTTGTTGATCATCCATGAGGTTTGAAGTTGTTATAAGGAGTCACATTTTCCACATACATGCACATATCATCTTCTGGACATTTTCAAGAGCTCAAGACCTGATCCAAGCTTTCCAAAACATCCATAAGACTTGTGTAAGTACCCTTGATCTTCTCTAGTTCATTCATACTTAGTTTATGGCCTAGAAATCAAACCGTCGTAACTACGGTTTGACTTTTCGATAATAAATAATCGGTCCAGAGTTTAGTCGAATCAAAGGTTGTTATAAGTTGGTATTTATATGGTTGATAAACCCCAAAAAGGGCACTCACTAATTCGGATCCTAACTAGGTCGTTTATCGAGTCAAACCTCTCCCGAAAAAGTCAACAGAATGGTTATGTTTGGTTTAATGCATGATTAGCGATGTAAATGGCGTATAGCCTATTTTATCATTATTACCAACTGAAAATAAGTATAAAAACTTGTATACGCTTGTTTGATTCGACAACTTTCTATTTAGAACCGATTCGGAGCCGAGAGACGCAAAAGTTTGACTTTTGCGTTGACCTCAGTTCTGACCCGATTTATATAGGTTTAGTCATGCCTTAAAGTTCCATTAGGACCTAGTTACATGTTAGTATAATCCTCTGCGTTTATACTACCCGAATCCGTAACTATCCGACGTTTCCGTTAAATGCCTAATAATGACCATAATGCCCTTATGACCGTAGAACGAGATTTTAGAAAATGTAAAAGTGCAAAAGTCTTTAATACTGATCATTGAATATGTCTGCAAAATTTCATGTCAATCGGAAGTCTAAATTAGGAGTTATGCTTAATGGCGTATTTATAAACAAGTTTACTAACTAAACGGCGCCATTAGCGTAAAGCCTATCTAAACTCAGTTTTGACACCAAATCTTTTACCCACTGATGTTAAATAATATTTGAGGATTTTTAAAGATTTTTAATTATTTTTAGATTGATCATAAGCTTGGATTAGCGCCTTAATTCGGTTAATACCGAATTTACCCTTTTAGGCCATAAAGCGAGTTTTACAAATTCAAATGGCGCCAATCCAATTGCTACTGATTTTAAATAATAATTATAGTATTTTGAGCCTGTTAAACTGACCTGGAAACTCAGAATTCTATTTTAAACCGTACGTCGCTTAAAACGGCGTTATACGCATATTATACGCGTAGTTTATGTTTAAAAACGTTTTGACACATAAGACTTAACATCAAATGTTATAAACTGTTTAAATAAACCATTTTACTGATGTAACCAGACCCGGTTCACAGAAACCTAATTAAATCCTTTTATAATCTTTAAAATGACCAAAATACCCCTACGAGGCTTATTAAGAGATTAAACTCGTTTGGGGCGTCACGGGTGATATCCTACTGATATCACAACTTATTTAAGGCATGTTAACTTAGGAAACCTGTTTAGGACTCTTACGGATACCCGTTACGCTTCATGCGCGTTCGGTTCGGTTTATGTAACTAGTTTACATAAATTAGCCGAAACGGGTCAAACCTTATCGGTTTTGTCTCAAAATCCAGAATGTGTATCATATACCCATATTAAACAAGTCTTCAAACTTGTCGGGTCTAAATCACATTCTATCCGGTCTTCGCTTAATCGTGCGTACGAACCGTATCTCCCTCTTGAAAACTAACCGGTCTAAGTCAAGGCTTAATTAAAGACCCGTTAGGATTCTAATAGGTTATTAAAAACCTTCGTTCCAGATTTAGGAGCTCAGTAAAAGCTATCTGTACTTGCTGATTTGATACGGCTGGGATTGAATTTATATTTAAGCTCAGGTAAATACTTTTAACTTATTTTCCCTATACGGGCTTGGGGTACGGTATATAAAATACCGCTTGGTCGGGACGTTGAATCTTTGATTGAATGAATGATAATGAAAGTATTGAGACGTCTCGTTTAATATTGTTTTGTTTACTTAAAGCCTTTGGGGGGTTAATGACCGTTGTCCCGGATATCCCTGGCATCATTCTACGAATGGCCACGACCTCAGCACCCGGCGTAGGCGTACGCCGTTGGTGTCTCATAATTATAGTGGTGTGTCGATTAATCTTTAACCCGGCTCGATCCGGGCTACTGAACGCATAAGGAACATGTAAATCTCTACAAGTATTATATATTTAAATAATTATTCCAAGTTATAAAATATTATTTGTGCCTTGTGCCTTTATGCCATGTGCATTCAAAACAATCATTTTCTTAAACCCTTTTCAAAATGAGTCAGTTGATTGTATTTACCAGTGTAAACTGACGTATTTTCCAAAAAGGTTAAGTGCAGGTACTAATTGGAATTGGCTGGCTACTCCTAGCATCAATAAAGAGTCTCGCAAGCTTAGATGCCTAAAGTCTGTTGAACCATGTTATTTTATTTGCGATCCGCCTGTGGATCCTTTACTTCCGTTGTAATACTTTGATGTTACACTATTACGGATTGTAATATATTTATCCTTTTGCTTCCGCTGTGCATTTATATATTGTGTTGTTTGACTATGATGTTGCCAACCACGTCACGTTACTCCCCTACCGGGCCCACCGGTAACACGTGGAAATTTGGGGTGTGACAGGTTGGTATCAGAGCCAACATTGAGTGAATTAAACACTATCTTTTGCGTTTAATCTCAATGACACATTTGCACATTCCTTGACCTTCTGAGTCTAGACTTAACATAGGAATACTCTCAATCCTCATCTGGGAATTTTACTTCCAATTTTTATATATTGGATACGTCGCCAAGCGAAGAAGCCGTAATAGGAATTCTCCACACCCAGAGCCTTATTTTGCTGACCTTCGTACAGCGGCTAGGATGAAACGTGCAACCAAGGAGAAAGCATTCAGGAATTGAAGGAAGACGAAACTCCTTTGCTGAAGATCATTTCCTCAATAATCCTTATAAGGACGTATTTACCTTTTCAGTCCCTTCGAGGACAACATTATTCCTTTCAAGTCCCGCTTAGGGCAACTCTGTATTTTTTTATAATGGATTTTTCCAATATTCGTATCTAGTCTATTGATTTAGAAATCATAGCTTATATCATCCTATAAGATGATCATATTATAACCATCCCTTAGAAGGGAAGTGCCTACGGGCTATAACGTATTGTCCATCTGAGACACTGACATTGTGATCTTTATGATTCCTTGTCTATGGTAGTGAGCTATGCTCAAGCCTATTAATCTATATGATCAATGTGATCATTACTAATATCATCAATAGGATGATCATATTATTGACATCCTAAGTGATGAAGTGCCTACTGGCTATACTTTATAATATTGTCAATACGACAATGACAGTTGTAACTCTTAGGGTTCCTGTCTAAGGTAGTGGGCTTTGCCCAAGCCTCATAGTCAATATGATCAATATTATCATGACTACAATCATCAGTGTGATGATTATTAATTTCTAAAAACATCGTTTTGTAATGTCACTTGATCCGCCTACAGGCCATATTGTATCGTCAATTTGACAACGACAGTAGTAGTCTTTGACTCTCTGTCCAGGAAAGATAATGAACTATGTTCAAACCTAAATGCTTTGATTCTCTGAAATCATGGCTTGTAAATTAAACTCGTCTACTTGACTAAGCCTTTTGTACTATTACTAACATATAATTTAGGATTAATAAGTGAGCATCCTGAATAAGATAAATATCATTCTCTTCCTGTCAGTTTAAATATTATAAGAGAATCTTAAAAGGTTTGACCTAGCTTGAATGTTATTGTAGACCTTGCTAAGATGGTAAAACCTGGTTAAAAAGAGATTCAGATCATTGTTAACACTTTAAAATGTGTTGACACTCCCGACAACAGTGATATGATAAAATCACACTAGTCATCCCTATATTAAGATTTTTCCATATCTTTTAGCTAGTGTAAGTGATCAATAGGAATCATGACTGGTAAACGTCGAGCATGATGTACGCAGCAAAACATCCATTTGGGATGTGTACCTATGGGAAAAGGTGTATATATGAAAGGATAGTTATTATTTCATAAAGTCTTGTCAAGACAATGAACTATGGAATTTTCCGATCCAAAGGAATCATCGATTATGTTTTAGATTTTTCCCTAATGACAAGGCCCCTGTGCCATCAAGAGTCCTTGGGAACAAGCTCTTGTGCTATATAAAATGTCAATACGACATTGACAGTCGTGATTTATGTCCCCTGTCTAATAAATATGAAGGATTATCTCCTGTTTACAAGCCAAGGATGGTTTACTAGGCAGAACATAATCAATTAACTTAAGTACTATCTATTGGCCTATATGGTTTATTTACACCATGGCTAATTAGTCATTAAATTCGACAATTCGCCATATAATTAGAGCAAATTATTACTTCTTGGTTTGTAGCCTCAAAGCTTCACCATGGCTGACTCCTCTGAAGCTCACAATCGCCCAGTTGATCAGAATGATGATGTAAGACTGAACATAACGAGCACCGAGTTAAAGGCTGTGTTAAATACAGCCATAAATAACGTTGTGGATCGTGTACTGAAGGATCACAAGCGAAAGGGCAATAATACCCCAATGCAAATTTGTAAAAAGGGTAAGACCGGTTTAAACTATAACCAGTCCAAGCCAAAGGAGGCTAAACCCGAATGTAAGATTTGCGGGAAGAAGAGGCATTTCAGTAAATGTATATATGAACAGATCAGGGGATGTGGTATCTGTAAAGAGAGGAATCACAAGACCCATGAATGCAAGGGATTGAAAAACAACCGGCAGTCAGGTGAAAAACCCAGATGTAAGATCTGCAGGAAGCAACATGTTGGAAAATGCACAATCGACCCACGTACTAATTTATGTGGAATTTGCAAAACCAAGGGTCACAAGGCCTTGGATTGCAAGAAATTGGAAGATGCGACCTGTCATGGCTGTGGCAAAAAGGGCCATATCAGTACTAATTGCCCTACGGCTGCCAGGGGAAAAGCAATTAAGTCTGGATCTAACAAGGGTAATCAGCGAACAGAGGGAAAGCCAAGGTGCTCGACTTGCCAAAAACGCCACTTTGGAAAATGCAGGCTTGAGACCCAGTCTCAATCAGGATCACCTGCATGTGGGTTATGCAAGTCTAAAGACCACAAGACGATAGAGTGCAAGAAGATAAAGGATGCAACATGCTTCAACTGCCATGATAAGGGGCACATTAAGACCAACTGCCCTAAGTACGCTAAAAAGCCTGAGGAAGGCAAGAAGACCAATGCGAGGGTCTTCAGAATGGATGCAAGGGAAGCCGTCTAGGATGACAACGTTAGCACAGGTACCTTTCTTGTAAATAATGTATAAGCTAGAGTACTTTTTATACAGGTTCAGATAGGTCTCTTGTAGACAATAGATATTGTAAATCTTTAAATCTGCCTGCTAAAACTCTAAGCGTTAAGTATGAAGTAAAAAATTTTGGTCGATAATACCTCAGAGACTACTGCAGCAATATTAAATGGATATTTAATATCCATTAGGAATTACTCTTCTCCGCTGTCCTTGCTGCGTTAATAAGAGGACTTTTTATAGTAATAGGAAAGGTTTGGTTGCCTTAAAAATCAAGCCCATATTGTGAGTGTCAAGAAGCAATTAATTATCAAGACTCCGTATGAGACCACTCTCATAATTACACGTATTCGTACGAGTAATTAATATTAAACATAAAAATGGTGGAACTGGCCGTCCCCGGAATCGAACCTGGGTCTAGGCCGGCCGCACCCTTCCGCGCGCCTAGCCAACTGAGCTAGGTGCCTAGTTTGTGAAAATTTCCATTCTAATTAATTATAAGCACTTGTGCAATAAACTTCCTTATCAATTATCAATAATAATTTCCGTTAAGTGTCCTGTTTTTTTATACAGGCAATAATAAATCTTCATGAATCATAAACTTAGCGAATTTTTATCATCGACAAGGTATAAATTACCAAGGAAACCATAGTAACCAATTCTTATAGTATCGGCAAGGAATCCTTCCGAAAATCTTAGACCACTCTTTCTTCGCATAGAGTACGGCAACATATGTTATTTTAATTATTTTCTCATTGTTTTTATCGCCTGCGAATGCCAAACTATGTTTGATAAAAGTGTCATATGAGGATTGGCGTATCCTAGTGTATCCCATAGATTACTTCCATGCCTGATCAGTATGGAGGTTTAATACATGGAACCCCTGAGATATCTCAATGGTCATATTGTACTAATGTCGACTAGTAGTATTCAAAGGATATACCCTGAATGGAATAATCCAAGTAAATGTAGCAGATCAAGAAATTCGTGGACCTGTAACATGAATGTGTCACTTATTAGACACAAGCGTTGATGAGCGAACTGGAGCCTGAGATAAGGAAATCTCTGTAACCTCCTTATATCTTGATCATCTTCTTCTAAGATTACCCTGTTTACCCCAGAGAGGCAGGTAGAGTTAAGGGTTATATCCCATTTAGGGCTGCATTATTAAGAGATCTCCATGACAGCTAGTACCATTTTTGGCAGAATTGAAAACCCTGGTCAAATAAGTTTTAAGATATAAATAGATATAGCCTAACACAATATCCTGGGAATTCGGTATAGTTAAGTATGAAAGACGGTTCATTTTGCTTATGCATTGTCACCGCAACCCTAATTAGGCAACGATTAAGAATTTGCCATCAGCTGCCCAGGATAGTCGAATTGTTCGCCTAGCGGCAAGGATTAGCTATTCCTTAATATTAGTCTTGAGCAGTGGTTGGAATAACCATCTCACCTTAAAATAAGCTTTTCTATAATAATTGATATGTAAGTATTAAGGCTACTCCTTTGGAGACCTTGTATAGATGGAATATTAAATGTCTAGTGTTGGATAGAGAATTGGTAAGTCCAATTATCAAGATCTGAAAGTTGCCCGGGGGACAACAAATAAGATCATACAAATCCATAATCGATTGTAGGTTGCCAGTATACGGCAGGAAATCAAGGAGTTATGAAAATAGCAAACTTCTAAGTTCTTGTTAAGGAAAATGGTTTAACAAAAGATATCACCCAGGAAGGGTGTACCAAATTTGCTAAATTATCAGGCTAGTTAAGCTCTGAATATATGTAAATCATTCGAAGAAAATCGAATGTATCAAGATCAAGTAGCTTGTAAGCTAAAACCTACTTAAGGAGTTTGACGGAGCTCGCAATACATTGCACACTAGTGATTGGAGGATGTGTTCCGACAATAAGTCAAGAAGCACTATCACATAATGATATGCAGAATTATGATGTGATGAGCATCCTGTATCGATTGAGGATCGACAAGTCAAGAAGCTCCAAAAAGGATACATACGCCTAATATAAGGGCCACTTTGGGAGCTTGGAAAGACTCCAGATATGCTATAAAAGTTAAGTCCCTTATGCGACAAAGAGTACTTCCAGCATTCTAACAAATCTCGAGGTCGAGATTTCTTTTAAGGGGGTGAGGATGTAACACCCCGAAAATTTGCGTCCTATTATGTGTTGACACGTGTCATAGGTTTGAACGTGTGAAAGAATGTTCTTGAAGGACTAAAGTTGACAAACAATGAAACTGTGTAAATATAAGGGTTCAAAACGTCAACAATGAATAATTAGACTTTACAATAACCCTACCTGATGTTTATAACCTTAAACGAATGGATCATGGATCATACGATGAGAATTGTGAAAGAAAGTGAGAGATTACAAACTACAGGGGTTAAATGTGTCAACATGTTTAACTTATACCTCTGAGTGACCTTTTGACAAGCCCGAAGCTTTGTAACGATTAATTATGCTCACAAGAATGCACCATAAAAATTTCACCAAGTTTCGTTACCGTATGAGAAAGTTATGATAAAATCCGTGTGTGAGGGTTAGAATCGCCAACATTGAAAATTAGGGCTTTTCGGGTGATCACAAAGTTACCCGAGGACTTCACAAAGATGGTATAAGTCTTAAAGCCCCTATATGTCAATATTAAAGCCCCTATATGTTAATAACAAAGTCCCAAAATGCAAGAAAACATGAGAAAGCGACCTTTCGGGGGACCAGGGACTAAATTGCAAAATTTTCAAGGCTGATGACAGGCTAGCGGGGCGCTACACCAGAAGCGTAGCGGTGCGCTACCAGCCTAGCGGGGCGCTACACCAGAAGCGTAGCGGTGCGCTAGCACTGCCCAGCGACTGAAAGTTGACAGACAGCTGCCTGTTGCCACATAACCGACTTATGTTGGTCTTATCTTCACTTGTGAGTGTTCCTACATGATTTATAGCTTGTAGGACACTTGTGGATGATAATGTAACATCCCTAGACTTAGTTGTTGATCATCCATGAGGTTTGAAGTTGTTATAAGGAGTCACATTTTCCACATACATGCACATATCATCTTCTGGACATTTTCAAGAGCTCAAGACCTGATCCAAGCTTTCCAAAACATCCATAAGACTTGTGTAAGTACCCTTGATCTTCTCTAGTTCATTCATACTTAGTTTATGGCCTAGAAATCAAACCGTCGTAACTACGGTTTGACTTTTCGATAATAAATAATCGGTCCAGAGTTTAGTCGAATCAAAGGTTGTTATAAGTTGGTATTTATATGGTTGATAAACCCCAAAAAGGGCACTCACTAATTCGGATCCTAACTAGGTCGTTTATCGAGTCAAACCTCTCCCGAAAAAGTCAACAGAATGGTTATGTTTGGTTTAATGCATGATTAGCGATGTAAATGGCGTATAGCCTATTTTATCATTATTACCAACTGAAAATAAGTATAAAAACTTGTATACGCTTGTTTGATTCGACAACTTTCTATTTAGAACCGATTCGGAGCCGAGAGACGCAAAAGTTTGACTTTTGCGTTGACCTCAGTTCTGACCCGATTTATATAGGTTTAGTCATGCCTTAAAGTTCCATTAGGACCTAGTTACATGTTAGTATAATCCTCTGCGTTTATACTACCCGAATCCGTAACTATCCGACGTTTCCGTTAAATGCCTAATAATGACCATAATGCCCTTATGACCGTAGAACGAGATTTTAGAAAATGTAAAAGTGCAAAAGTCTTTAATACTGATCATTGAACATGTCTGCAAAATTTCACGTCAATCGGAAGTCTAAATTAGGAGTTATGCTTAATGGCGTATTTATAAACAAGTTTACTAACTAAACGGCGCCATTAGCGTAAAGCCTATCTAAACTCAGTTTTGACACCAAATATTTTACCCACTGATGTTAAATAATATTTTAGGATTTTTAAAGATTTTTAATTATTTTTAGATTGATCATAAGCTTGGATTAGCGCCTTAATTCGGTTAATACCGAATTTACCCTTTTAGGCCATAAAGCGAGTTTTACAAATTCAAATGGCGCCAATCCAATTGCTACTGATTTTAAATAATAATTATAGTATTTTGAGCCTGTTAAACTGACCTGGAAACTCAGAATTCTATTTTAAACCGTACGTCGCTTAAAACGGCGTTATACGCATATTATACGCGTAGTTTATGTTTAAAAACGTTTTGACACATAAGACTTAACATCAAATGTTATAAATTGTTTAAATAAACCATTTTACTGATGTAACCAGACCCGGTTCACAGAAACCTAATTAAATCCTTTTATAATCTTTAAAATGACCAAAATACCCCTACGAGGCTTATTAAGAGATTAAACTCGTTTGGGGCGTCACGGGTGATATCCTACTGATATCACAACTTATTTAAGGCATGTTAACTTAGGAAACCTGTTTAGGACTCTTACGGATACCCGTTACGCTTCATGCGCGTTCGGTTCGGTTTATGTAACTAGTTTACATAAATTAGCCGAAACGGGTCAAACCTTATCGGTTTTGTCTCAAAATCCAGAATGTGTATCATATACCCATATTAAACAAGTCTTCAAACTTGTCGGGTCTAAATCACATTCTATCCGGTCTTCGCTTAATCGTGCGTACGAACCGTATCTCCCTCTTGAAAACTAACCGGTCTAAGTCAAGGCTTAATTAAAGACCCGTTAGGATTCTAATAGGTTATTAAAAACCTTCGTTCCAGATTTAGGAGCTCAGTAAAAGCTATCTGTACTTGCTGATTTGATACGGCTGGGATTGAATTTATATTTAAGCTCAGGTAAATACTTTTAACTTATTTTCCCTATACGGGCTTGGGGTACGGTATATAAAATACCGCTTGGTCGGGACGTTGAATCTTTGATTGAATGAATGATAATGAAAGTATTGAGACGTCTCGTTTAATATTGTTTTGTTTACTTAAAGCCTTTGGGGGGTTAATGACCGTTGTCCCGGATATCCCTGGCATCATTCTACGAATGGCCACGACCTCAGCACCCGGCGTAGGCGTACGCCGTTGGTGTCTCATAATTATAGTGGTGTGTCGATTAATCTTTAACCCGGCTCGATCCGGGCTACTGAACGCATAAGGAACATGTAAATCTCTACAAGTATTATATATTTAAATAATTATTCCAAGTTATAAAATATTATTTGTGCCTTGTGCCTTTATGCCATGTGCATTCAAAACAATCATTTTCTTAAACCCTTTTCAAAATGAGTCAGTTGATTGTATTTACCAGTGTAAACTGACGTATTTTCCAAAAAGGTTAAGTGCAGGTACTAATTGGAATTGGCTGGCTACTCCTAGCATCAATAAAGAGTCTCGCAAGCTTAGATGCCTAAAGTCTGTTGAACCATGTTATTTTATTTGCGATCCGCCTGTGGATCCTTTACTTCCGTTGTAATACTTTGATGTTACACTATTACGGATTGTAATATATTTATCCTTTTGCTTCCGCTGTGCATTTATATATTGTGTTGTTTGACTATGATGTTGCCAACCACGTCACGTTACTCCCCTACCGGGCCCACCGGTAACACGTGGAAATTTGGGGTGTGACACTCCCGGTATGCATTAAGACTTCGCTTCACTTTTATATTCTGACTTTGTCCTCAAGCTTGACGTTTTACAAAAACGGCCCGTTAAGAGACATATTTGCATTCTCCGGGTTCGAGTGTAAGTACACCCCCTCCCATTGAATATCTTAATCATTTTATATGTTTGGATTTTCCGGTTCGAGTGCAAGTACACTCCCTCCCAATGCGTATCTTAATCATTTTACATGTTTGGATTCTCCGGGTTCGAGTGCAAGTACACTCCCTCCCATTGCATATCTTAATCATTTTACATTAACCTGTGTCCCTTCACTCGGGCTCATTATCCTAATGTAATACGCTTCCGTCACTCGGCTGTGCGTTTACATTATTATCAAATATTTTGCTCGTTTGATTCATTTGGGTACTTTTTAATTTGTCCCATTTACCCCGTCCTTACTACATCAGATGTAAGTATGCCCATCATAAAAAGTTCATGGTACCACGTGTTCACCACTTACTTGGCCAGAGTAAGCGATCAATACCTGGTATACATGACCTTTTTATAATTTTCACATTACACCCCATGTAAGTAATGCCTCTAATTGTTTCTCTTGGAAACAATATCCCGGATAGATTTTCTATTCGGGTTTTTCCAAGTTTTTAATCTACATATGCAACTTTCAATCTCTACGTATTTGTTGCATATTATTATTTGTGCAATTAAATTTGAAATGTGCACCTGGTAATGCTTGCCCTAACGGGCTTCTCTTGCCATTAATCTTGTTTGCTATCACCACGCGATTTAGGTCCTTGGTGAGCATGTTCTTTGGACCATTCCTTTGTCAAATCAGTGATTTGTTAACTCTCGCTATCTCCATATGCGAGTGTCCTTTAACTAAAACATTTACAACAGTTAGTAATCTCGGCATTAATGGATGCCCGTATTATAATACAAGGCTTTTCTACTATACGCATCAACGCGTGTAATTTCGTTGACTATATCTACTCTATATCGTTTTTATTGGTGTAACGTGTATTACACGATAACCATATGTGTTGTTCTCAACACTTTAATCATACTAAACCCTTTATATACATGTACTTACCGGATTTGCGATCAAGCCTCGAACCGAACACTTTATTCTTTTAACCTTGAGCTCTGATTACCAACTTGTAACGCCCGTTTTAATTAATCAAGATTTAAATAAAGATACACATTTTAATGCTAAAATGTGACTTTACAAAAACTTATTTTACCAACATTACCAAATAATTACAACGTTTCAAAAACAATTTATAAGTGTTTACATAATTCACTTATAATAACACAATTCAAGATTTGACGCGGAAGCTTCATTTAACGTGTGTTCGATTCTTCATTGTGCTTGATCGTCCTCCGGTGCTAAAATTTTACCTGAAACTCATAAAACATGAGTTGGATTAGTCATACGTAACTTAGAACGTATTTAAACTGGTTCGCAATGCATCAACAGTTAAAATAAACGATTTTCGCGAAACTGACACCCGCTCGCGTAGCGCCACGGCCCGGGCCTTCCCCGTGGCGCTACGCCACGGCCTATTTTCATCAGATTGTTGTTTGCTGGTGCTGCATATTTCCAGCATAACCCGATTTCACAAAAACGAGCATAACTCTCTCGTTTTTATTCCGTTTTACCCGATTCTTTTTCCTACGCATCCGTAATTTAATTCTCCATCTCATGGAGTTAAAATCCAACATCCGGCAAAACAAAATTTCAGACCTTTAAGTTTTCGACTTAATACCTTTTTACAAAGTTTGACCCGTTCATGCGTTTATCAAACAAACAAGTTTGTTTGATCCCAAATTCACATGAATCTTATAATTTCAATATTTTCTATCATATTAGGTTCAATTCACGAGTTTATGTATATTCTTAAACCCGTTTGTACTTAAATGCTTATTTTGACCCGTTAAGGGTATTTAAGCACTTTTCCGCATAATTCATACTTGTTTATTTCTAGCATCTTATTTTCGCAATATTTATCAAATGATCTTCCACCACAACTATATGTGTAGAGGATTTAATGTGGAGATATATTTATTCCGAGTCTTACTCCTCGGATTATCATTTTACGGCAAAGACTCATATAGAGTCTTTTGACTAAAGATTTATACCCTTCAATTTCTATACTTACTCTAAATATTTATTCAACCATAAAACTCGTTTCCAAATAACCTTTAAGGGTTGTTCGTTCAATTTAGCCTACAAGGGCGTTTTGGTCAATTTTGGTCCTTCTTTTACGACGAAGGACTTTTAGATACTTGTTTGACCCAAAATCCAATCTTTTAACTATAACCTTGTTTAGAAACCATTATGTCTCTAAAACACCACGATTATAACTTAAATTATTCGGTTTATCTTTAAGATAACCAAATATCCAATTTTGACCTTGTTTAACTCTTAGAGAACCTCAAGTACTAAATAATGAGTTGAACCATTTTACTTACCTGACTCGGATCAATACATTGACCCGTTTTTAATACCTTGCTTTAGAAATCGCTAATTAATAGCGATGCAAATATCCATTCTACATAGACTCCTGAAATCATATAACTCAACGATAATCATTAGTCGATATTGTCAAAGGGTGATATCACCACCATTCGACCCATTTGGCCTATATGCCGAACGTTACCTATTTAATCAAAAACATGGTTTTTGATTTCCAATTCGTACATCCATCCCATCCCGGATTTTAATACCAAATCCTTTTTCTCTTAAATTCTTTTCTCATAAATTAAACCCATATCGGCTTACGCCATGGATATCCTTTTTACTTCGATTTGCATTAGTCAACACTACAAGATATTCTTAACGGAAATCCGTATTTTTGATGTTTCCGTTATCGCATTTATAACGTATAAGATACACGAGTATTCTACATAAGTGTGTAAGTCTCACTTACCTCACATCCGAATACGCTTTTCTTCTCGTGCTTTAGGCACTCGCTGTTAATGAAGGTAACCTCGATGCTGTCAAACCATTCCAGCATAGCAGTCACTCCATCACTGCCCGTGAAAGGCTTAGGGTTGCAAGAGACAAAATGTTTGTAATTGAACTTTGCAAGCTTCTCTTTCTCTGTCTTAGAGTCAACAGAAGAGGGTGGAGTGTTCGATCCTTGGATCTCAGAGAAGATCTTTGGCACGACTCGAGTGATCTGGTCGGCCATGAAGGACATCATCTTTTTCTGAGACTTCTCCCCGGATCTCTTAAGAGTGTCGGATAGTTTACGAGAAGACATCTAAAGATCCACAAGAGGATCGTATAAGTCTAAATCTCAAAGTCTCACAACATAGATTCACACACGATATATTAAAGTGTCGCAACCCCCGATCCCTTATCTGTCCCGGGAACGGGCGGACGCGAACTCAGAATTTCGGTGGTATCAGTTTGTTAATTTGGCAGCGGAAATTACATCAGGACCGTAGTTAGGAAATGTTTATCAGAGTAAAACCACCATATTTAATTATTAATAATCACATGGGCAAAACCCAAGTTTCTTATTACAATACGTTTATAGGGATGAACCCTATTTTATTGAATTTAAAACATCGTCTTTTAGGTAACTTTTATAGCCACATTTTTCCCAAGCCTTCAGTGCTCTCCAGCTGGCTTTTTACTAATTGGCTGTCACATTGTGTTACCTGAAACGCGTTTTAAAAACATTTGTCAGTGGGAAATACTGGTGAGTGAATCCCAGTTTATTCAAGAAACATTTTATCAATTAAAACAGTATTGAGAGCGATCACATTGTTTATTTCTACACAATTACTCATTCAGTACTGTCAATCCTGACTTGTGGGTCATATTACACATTGGCTAACTCGTTGTCCAATGGTAACGTACTGTCATCCCTGATTTACTACTCGCGGTAGTAAATTTTGTATACAAAACCCCAACATACCGACAGTAATTGAAGAACTACAAAGACTCAATCACCGCTTAATCGCATTGTAAAACATTTAAGGTTTTGTAAAACATTACAAAAAGGTTAACAAAAAGAGGATAAACTCACATTGCTATCTTAGACTTCGCGTAAGGGTTTCCTGGATATAATCTATAATTTATACAAATGTACATAGGTTAGTATCATAACCCTTTGAAAATATTAATGATACCCTCCCCGAGACGGCATTCCAACAACTACGTCGGGCAGAACCACGACAGTTGTTACGGAACCCTAAATCAATCGGGCAGCGTATCTATTATGAACCCGGGGTTATAATACTTACAACGGAGCAGAACCTCGCTAATTAGGGGGATATAATACCCGCGTATTACTTCTACTACTCAGAAATTCGCTTAAGAAAGAAAAGATGTGAGCGACGGAAATGAAATCCCGTGGCCTCCTTATATAGTTGCTAAATCTCGTCCTCTCGCGGCTCGCGTAAGCGTAGACGATGGTCTACGCGGCCCGCGTCAAAGCTGGTCAACGGACTAGCTTGTACGGATCATCAGGTAGGTCTGCCACGATGTCGACACGTGTCGGCCTCTGGTGTATCCGCGTTGTTGATCTCTCGCGGCCCGCGTAAGTGTTAAGGTGAGCTTACACTGCCCGCTTTAACTTAAGAAATCAACGATATCAGGTTTCAACCCTGATACCGCCCGCGTAAAGGCTTGGGGTGGGTCTACGCGGCTCACCTCAGCTTAAAAATCAGATTTTATATTTTATTTTAATTATTATACTATATTTCGGGCTCGGTTTTCACATACGGGGTGTAATTAAAGACATATTGGAACAATTTAAAATATAATAGGGTGTCGGAAATATTTGAGAGTGTCGGTTTTACTGAGGGTTGTTACATCCTCCCCACCTTATTTTAGAGCTCGTCCTCGAGATCTACTGGAACACGTGCGGATATTTCTTTTGCATTTCTGATTCAAGCTCCCACGTGTACTCAGGTCCTCTTTTGGAGTCCCACTTCACTTTGACCAAAACTAATCTCTTGTGCTTGAGATTCTTGACTTTCCTATCTTCAATTTGTAGAGGTCTTTCTATAAATTTAAGTTGTTCATTTACCTCTATATCCTTAAGAGGTACTATCAGTGATTCATCAGCTAAGCATTTCTTGAGATTAGATACATGAAATACATCATGTATTCCTGCCATTTCCTCTGGCAGTTATAGCTGATAGGCTACAGGTCCTATTTTTCTAATAATCTCAAAAGGTCCAACATACCTGGGACTTAGCTTTCCCCGTTTGATGAATCTTACTACTCCTTTCCAAGGAGAGACCTTTAACAATACTTTATCTCCTACTTGAAATTCTAATGGTTTGCGTCGGTTATCAGTATAGCTCTTCTGTCGATCACGTGCTGCTTTCAGTCGTTCTTTGACTTGAATAATCTTATCAGTTGTTTCTTGCACTATTTCAGGTCCAGATAATTGTTTTTCCCCAACTTCAGCCCAACAGACTAGGGTTCGACACTTTCGTCCATAAAGTGATTCAAATGGTGCAGCATTGATACTTGTGTGATAACTGTTATTATATGAAAATTCTATTAAAGGTAAGTGATCGTCCCAATTACCTCCAAAATCAATTACACAAGCTCTAAGCATGTCTTCCATCGTCTGAATAGTTCTTTCGCTTTGTCCGTCCGTTTGAGGATGATAAGCTGTGCTTAGATTTAACTTGGTTCCCATTGCCTTTTGGAAACTTGACCAAAAATGAGAGGTAAATCGGCTATCTCTATCAGAAACAATTGATAAAGGAATTCCATGTAGAGAAACAATTTCATTTACATATAATTTAGCTAATTGTTCCATACTGAAAGTTTCCTTCATTGGTAAGAAATGAGCTGAGTTGGTTAGCCTATCTACAATCACCCAGATTGTATCATTTACTTTCTTTGTTTTGGGTAATTTAGTAACAAAATCCATTGTTATCAATTCCCATTTCCATACTGGCATTTCTAACTGTTGTAGCAATCCTGAGGGTTTCTGGTGTTCAGCTTTAACTTGTGAACAGGTTAAACATTTAGAAACATAGGATGCTATGTCCTTCTTCATTCCTATCCACCATAAATTTTTCCTTAAGTCCTGGTACATTTTATCATTTCCTGGATGCATCGTATATTTAGACTTATGGGCTTCTTCTAAAATACGATAACGTAGGTTTCCTAATTTAGGTATCCACATTCTCTTTTCATGGAATCTCCAAATTCCATCTGTTCCTTGTTCTAATTCTTTTAGCATACCTTTTAATTTTTCAGTATCATCCTTGATTACTGATTCTTGTGCTTCTCTTATTTGATCATTTAAATCTACTTGCAGATTTAATTTAAGAGAACGTACCCTTTTTGGCTTTCCATGATATTTTCAACTTAAAGCATCTGCCACTACATTGGCTTTTCCTTCATGATACTGGATATCACAATCATAATTACTGAGCATCTCCATCCAGCGTCTTTGTCTCATATTCAACTCCTTTTGCTTGAAAATATACATTAAACTCTTATGATCAGTGAATATGGTAAACTTACTACCATAAAGATAATGTCCCCAAATCTTAAGAGCAAAAATTATAGCTCCTAGTTCTAAATCTTGGGTTGAATAATTCTCTTCATGATTCTTAAGTTGTCTAGATGCATAAGCTATAACCTTTTGTCGTTGCATCAATACACATCCATAACCTAATTTGGAAGCGTCACAATAAACTACAAAATCTTCAGTTCTTTCTGGTAACGCTAATATGGGTTTATGGGTTAATCTTTGCTTAAGGATTCTAAAGGCTTCTTCTTGTTTTAATCCCCATTCAAACTAAACAGATTTACAGGTTAACTTAGTTAAGGGAATGGCTATTCTAGAAAAATCTTGAATAAATCTTCTATAATAACCGGCCAATCCTAAGAAACTTCTAACCTCGGTTGGTGACTCAGGGGTTTTCCATTTAGTAATCGCCTCGATTTTTGTCGGATCTACATGAATTCATTCATGATTGACTAGGTGTCCAAGAAACTGTACTTGTTCTAACAAAAATTCGCACTTAGAAAATTTAGCATAAAGCTTTTCCTTTCTTAACAAACTTAAAAGTGCGTGCAAATGCTTTGCATGATCTTCTTTACTTTTAGAGTAAATTAGAATATCATCTATGAAAACAATTATGAATTTATCCAAATATGGCTTACATATTCGGTTCATCATGTCCATAAATGCAGCTGGGGCATTGGTTAAACCAAATGGCATGATAGTAAATTCATAATGTCCATACCTTGTTCTAAATGCGGTCTTAGGAATATCCTCTTCCTGTACCTTTAATTGATGATATCCTGACCTTAAATCGATTTTTAAGAAAAATCGAGCTCCTTGCAGTTGATCGAACAGATCATTGTTTCTCGGTAATGGGTACCGATTCTTAATCGTGACTTTGTTCAATTCACGGTAGTCAATGTACATACTCATTGATCCGTCCTTCTTTTTAACAAATAGTATCGGCGCTCCCCATGGCGACGAACTTGGTTGTATAAATCCTTTCTCTAACAATTCGTCTAATTGTCTCTTCAATTCTTGCATTTCTGCAGGTGCCAAACGATAAGGTGCTTTGGCAATCGGTGTTGTTCCCGGTATTAAATGGATTCTGAATTCAACTTCTCTATCTGGAGGTTGCCCTGGCAATTCTTCTGGAAATACATCTGAAAATTGAGATACTACCGGAATATCTTTCAAATCCTTTCCTTTAGTGTTAGTGATTATAGAAATCAAATACACTAATGATCCTTTTCTTATGTAACTTGCAGTTTTCATCACAGAGATAAATTTTGTAGATCTAGATGATCTATCTCCTTTAATTGTGATCTTTTCACCTTTTGGTGAATTTACTTGAATTGACTTTTGATCACATAAGATACTGGCTTTATTGGCTATTAACCAATCCATTCCTAAAATAACATCGAATCCTGCCAGATTCATAGGATAAAGGTTTGCAATAAATTTCTGATTTAAAATTTCTATTCTTGCTCCCTGCAAGATTTCAGAAATTCTAACGGTTTCTCCATTAGCTGTCTCTACTAAGCATTCTTGTGGTAGTTTAGTTAATGACTGATTTAGAAATTTGCAAAATGATGTATTAATAAAACTTTGGTTTGCACCAGAGTCAAATAATACTTTAGCAAAGACATCATTAACTAAAAACGTACCAGCTATGACATCTGGAATCATCTTAGCTTCGTCTGCAGTTAGAACAAATGCTCTAGCATTTTGAGTATTCTTGTTGTTTGTAGCTGGAGCTAACTTCGGACAATTAAGCTTGATATGACCTTGTTCTCCGCAGTTGTAACATATCCTGTTATTAGCTTTCTTCCTGCAATTTTCTTCCTTGTGTCCCGATATTTTGCAAAAGTTACATTATATAGAGCATCTTCCTGAATGCTTTCTTTTGCAATTCTTACAGTAAGGTGCAGAGGTAGAACCTATATTTCTCCCACGGTTAGAATTTCCAGAACAAAATTCTTGTGTGAGTTTCTGGGTTAGGTTCCTCCTTTGATCCTCTTCTCGGGTACGAACTAATTCATCTGTCAAGGTATTTACTAGTTCTACAGCTTCTTCTATGGTTTGAGGTCTAGCTGCCTTGACTACGTGTCTTATCTCCCCAATTAAACCCCAAATATAACGGGAGATTAACACTGGTTCAGGTGATGCAAGAGTTGGCACTATTCTAGCATATTCAAAGAATATTTTAGTGTATCCCTTACTATCCACACCAGTCATCCTAAGGTTTAAGAATTTGTTTGCTATCTATTCCTTTTCATTGGGTGGGCAGAATTTCCTTTCTACCTTGTTCTTAAATTCTTCCCATTCCATATTGTAGGTTCTATCACTTCCTCTTGATTGGAGGATAGTGTTCCACCATTCTAGTGTTGCATTCTTAAACAGATTAGAAGCAAACAATATCTTATCTTCTTCAGCACACTTGCTTATTCTTAAGACTGCCTCAGTCTTCTCTATCCAGCGTAGGGTTGCAATAGCCCCTTCATTGCCCGAGAATTCCATTGGTTTACAAGACCAGAATTCTTTATAAGAACAACCGTAAGACACGGTTCTTCTCCTTTTGGGAATAGGCAATTGAAGTAAAGGTCCATTGTTTACACTGTTTTCGGGTTCGATGGGTCGCTTACTGCTATGCTTACTTTTATTATTCGCTTCTTGAATAGTTTGAATAATAAATGGCATGGCATCTATAATTCCTTGTGCCACTATATGTTGAATTACACTATTATCCATTGGGTTTCCATTGTTATTGATGCTTAGATTCTCATTAACCATGTTAATGTTACTCTGGGTATCATTATTCAGATTTCCTTGATTTCCTTCGTCGGCCATCTGAATTTTAAACATTTACCCCATATTAATATCACAAAATAATATTTAATATAGTTAATCACATGATACGCAATCTAGCCAAAAACGTCGATCATTGCGACTTTTACTCTATTTTCATATACTATTATGCATCTATTACATTCTAGTACAGAAATAATAATTACAATACTAACATAAATAGAATCACACTAATAGTAATAGGCATCCGTACACACATATTTTATTTTATTTTTATTTTATTATATTATATTATTACCATTTCCTCTATCACATCACGGATATGGATTTATCCAAAAATCCATATTGCGCTCATCGTATTTCCATACGAGACGCTCTCCCACCTGTCTCATTCTCTCACTGCTTTCTAAAATTTCCTCCCCAAAAGTCGTAAGTTCTTGCACATTTTCTGCACTCATTGGGGGTGCAGGTTCTAGGTCTGGGTTTGGAATCTGGGGTGCTGGTTCCTGATATGGGGGTGAAAGTGCCTGAAATCGGTAAGGATCTTCTAAGATTTCCCTAATGTAGTTATCATGGTAATAGGGATCTAAAGGGTTCATACCTGGGTAGGCTCCTATGTTCTGTATAGGTGTGTCTTCATGGATCGGGTAACGTTGCACATAGTCCCTATCGTTATCCTACCAGGGATCGTAATTTGGGTCTAGGGGATTTGGTGCAGGTACCCTAGGTATTTTCTCTGGGTTAAAATCATGCATCTCCACTTGGTTTTTAGGGTTTTCTATCTCCATGGGTTGGTCTGGGATTAATGGTTGTGGGGCTACTAGTTGTTCCAGACTTGGGTCAGCAGCAGTTATAGCTAGGATATGGAAATTGGCTAGGCTTCTATTAAGCATACCCTGTGTATGGGCATCTGTCTCTCGCTTAACGGCTGCTAAGGCTCTTTGCTGTTGCAACTTTCGCATTCTTTTCCTACGTGCAAAAGCTTCCTTACTGAACCATCCTCGTTTCTTATGAGGGAATGGCTCTTCTGACTGAGCTTTAAAAGCAAACATCCCTTCTTCCTGATCAGCAGAATACCCAGAAAGGGCAGGCTGGGATGAGGTACCTTCACTCCTAGGTGAATCAGACAACTGACGACACATGTCTGAGGGTCCTTGATCACTCATACTGTAAACTAACAAATAGTCAAATAACACATAACAAATAAATACAGTTATGCACGTATTTCCATAATTTATTTCCTAACACAAAATTTAGAATTTAAGTGTCAGCAGAACACTTCTTTGGCTCAGACCAGTGGCTAGGCTCTGATACCACCTCCTGTCGCAACCCCCGATCCCTTATCTGTCCCGGGAACGGGCGGACGCGAACTCAGAATTTCGGTGGTATCAGTTTGTTAATTTGGCAGCGGAAATTACATCAGGACCGTAGTTAGGAAATGTTTATCAGAGTAAAACCACCATATTTATTTATTAATAATCACATGGGCAAAACCCAAGTTTCTTATTACAATACGTTTATAGGGATGAACCCTATTTTATTGAATTTAAAACATCGTCTTTTAGGTAACTTTTATAGCCACATTTTTCCCAAGCCTTCAGTGCTTTCCAGCTGGCTTTTTACTAATTGGCCGTCACATTGTGTTACCTGAAACGCGTTTTATAAACATTTGTCAGTGGGAAATACTGGTGAGTGAATCCCAGTTTATTCAAGAAACATTTTATCAATTAAAACAGTATTGAGAGCGATCACATTGTTTATTTCTACACAATTACTCATTCAGTACTTTCAATCCTGACTTGTGGGTCATATTACACATTGGCTAACTCGTTGTCCAATGGTAACGTACTGTCATCCCCGACTTACTACTCGCGGTAGTAAATTTTGTATACAAAACCCCAACATACCGGTAGTAATTGAAGAACTACAAAGACTCAATCACCGCTTAATCGCATTGTAAAACATTTAAGGTTTTGTAAAACATTACAAAAAAGGTTAACAAAAAGAGGATAAAATCACATTGCTATCTTAGACTTCGCGTAAGGGTTTCCTGGATATAATCTATAATTTATACAAATGTACATAGGTTAGTATCATAACCCTTTGAAAATATTAATGATACCCTCCCCGAGACGACATTCCAACAACTACGTCGGGCAGAACCACGACAGTTGTTACGGAACCCTAAATCAATCGGGCAGCGTATCTATTATGAACCCGGGGTTATAATACTTACAACGGAGCAGAACCTCACTAATTAGGGGGATATAATACCCGCGTATTACTTCTACTACTCAGAAATTCGCTTAAGAAAGAAAAGATGTGAGCGACGGAAATGAAATCCCGAGGCCTCCTTATATAGTTGCTAAATCACGTCCTCTCGCGGCCCGCGTAAGCGTAGACGAAGGTCTACGCGGCCCGCGTCAAAGCTGGTCAACGGACTAGCTTGTCCGGCTCATCAGGTAGGTTCGCCACGATGTCGACACGTGTCGGCCTCTGGTGTCTCCATGTTGTTGATCTCTCGCGGCCCGCGTAAGTGTTAAGGTGAGCTTACGCGGCCCGCTTTAACTTAAGAAATCAACGATATCAGGTTTCAACCCTGATACCGCCCGCGTAAAGGCTTGGGGTGGGTCTACGCGCCCCTCCTCAGCTTAAAAATCAGATTTTATATTTTATTTTAATTATTATACTGTATTTCGGGCTCGGTTTTCACATACGGGGTGTAATTAAAGACATATTGGAACAATTTAAAATATAATAGGGTGTCGGAAATATTTGAGAGTGTCGGTTTTACTGAGGGTTGTTACATAAAGACTCAAGATTCAACAAGATCCACATAGATTACAGATTTAGAATTCCAACAAGTTTCACATAAATTCAGGTAGATTCCAATAGATTCAACACCGCAAACCCACGACCTTCACATGGCACATTGTACGAAGTTTGGCAACATGTCAGAAACGCTTATATATAGGAAGTACCAGCGGCGTATCCACCACGCTTCGGGCACATCGCTTCCGCCTCGTACTCGGTGTCATGTTACGTGTCGCAATTGCCAAACCTAACAACACACTCATCATCATCATCATCATCATACGCACGTAGTTTAACCCGGTAGATCCTCATAGATTTAACCCAATAGATTCACGTAGATTCCAATAGATTCACATAGATTCCAATAGATTCTCGTAGATTAGAGTTAACAACCTCATCACAAAACAACAAAATCCCACATGGCACGCACTACGAAAGTTCGGCAACATGATGGAATCACTTATATATAGGAAGTACCAGCGGCGCATCCACCATGCTTCAATCATGCCACGTCCGTCTCGTCATCGGTGTCATGCTTCGTTAACCATAACAATAGATTCCATCACATCTCACATAGATTTCACATAGATTAACCAAGTAGATTAAATAACATAGATTAACCCAAAAGATTCAACAACTTCAACCCGAGTCCACAAAACTACGAACTTCATTTAGCGTGTGGTACGAAGGTTCGGTAACATGCCAGAAACACTTATATATAGGAAGTACCAGCGGTGTATCCACCATGTTTCGGACATGCCACGTCCGCCTCGTTTTCGGCGCTAGACTACGTTTCGTATTTTGTTCCTCAAAACAACACATACATACTTAGATTACACATAGATTACGCTAGAGTACACATAGATTACACACATAGATTTCTCATAGATTCCACGTAGGTTACACAAGTAGTTTCCCGTAGCTTAGATTTCAACAATATCATCTCCGGTCTGCAAAACACTAAGTTTCGCACGGCACGTGGTACGGAAGTTGGTAACATGCTTGAAACACTTATATATAGGAAGTACCAGTGTAACACCTCGTAAAATCACGACCAATGTAATAAAGACACGTGTCATTGACTTTAAACGTGTAAGGATTTGATTATGAGGGACTGAAAATGTCAAACAATGTGAATATGTGAATAAAGGGATCCAAAGTGTCAACATGCCATTCTTGTCCCTCTGATTGACCTCACACGACGTTCGTATTCTTTAATGAATAATTTATCGAACAATAGAAGTCGTTTGTGATAAAAATAAGGATCTTATGAAACATAGGGGTTAAAAGTGTCAACATGTTGAAAGTAACCTCTGAGTGACCTTTTGACGATCCCAAAAACATTGTAATGTTCATATATTTTGACCTTAAGAATGTCTGATATTAATTTTGTGGAGTTTTGAAAAAACAAGACTTTTCGGGTGATCGTACAACTAACCGGGAGCATAACGGAGTTAGTTAATGAACCAAGGTCCTTAAAAGTTAACTATGTGGGTCCAAAAGGTAATAAATGAAAGTTATATAAAGATTTTAAGGACCAGGGACCGAAATGGAAAAGTTTAAAAAGTTTTTCCCGGTTTACCAAGTTGTCGCGGGCCGCGTAAGCCAAGGCCTAGGCTTACGCGGGCCGCGTAAAACTGCCAGATGCAGAAAGATGTTGACAGCTGCGAGTCCAGCCAGTTCCACTGCCTTAGAAAGATGGTTTTTGAATTCAGGGACTGAACCAATGGTATTTCATGCATAGGGGACACCTGGGATGATCAGGAATCATTTGTAGGCTTGTGTGGATTGATCTTGTGAGTTTTGAAGTCCTATATAAGAAATTCTTATTTGCTAGTTCTTGGCACATTCACAAAAATCATTCTTAACACACTCTCTGGAGCTCTCTGGACTTCAAGCAAGTTTTCTGAAGTTCCTAATTCGTGCTAAGAGGCTTTGTAAGCATTCTTAGCCTTCCTAGTTCAAGTTTTATTAGTCTAATGACCAAAAGTCAAAGCCGTCGTAATTAAGCTTTGACTTAGTGATTAATCACGAATGGTCCAAACATTTTCGAATTGAAAGTGGCTATGAGTTGGTAATTATGTGGGTAATAAACCCTTAAAAGGGCACCCTCTGATTTCCACTCTAACTTGGTCAATTGCCGGGTCAAACTTAATTATAAAAAGTCAACAGAAGCTATTTTTGAAAATAAATTCATAACTGATAATGTAGAAGTTATGGAACCTGTTTTAACACTAAAATAACTTGGTAAATAATGTAAGAACATGTCTAAACATGTTCAAACCGAAAATTCTGAGTTTAGGCTCGGTTCGGAACCGAAAGTCACAAAATTAGACTTTTGCTTTGACTTTCAGTTCTGACCCGATTTAGCTTAGTTTAGATATGCCTTAGGTTTCCATTAGGAGCAGGTTATAGGTTAGTATAACCCTCTGAGGTTATACAACTTGTTTCCTAATTAATCCGATTCATTTGCATGTTTCCGTTAATTGTTTAAATGTTGACCATTATGCCCTTTTTATATTAAAACGAGATTTTTGAAAATGTGAGAGGACAAACACCTTTATTACTGATTTATAAACATGTCCTAAAAATTTGACATCAGTTTGAGGTCTAAATTAGGAGTTATGCTCAATATCGTAATTTGAAAGCTTTTTATTAATTAAACGGCATTTTTAGCATAAAGCTTATTTAAACCAAAATTTCGACACCAAAATTTTTACCCACTGATGTAATACAATATATTGGGATTTTGAAGATTTTTATTAATTTTTAAACTAATCACACATGGTGTTCTTGCCTTGATTCGGTAATTGACGGTTATACCCTTTTTGCTAATAAAATGAGTTTTACATGACATTTTGATATCAAAATTTTTGCTACTGATTTTATATAATAAATAAAATATTTTGAACTTTATAAACTGATCAAAAACTCAGATTTCCTTGTATAACCTAAAAATCGCCTAAAACCGACTTTTTACGCGTTTTTAACGCATAGTATGGATTAAAACTATTTTTGACACATAAGACTTAATACCTACTGGTGTTTTAACTAAATTTTTAGACTTTAACAGTAAGAAAAAGTTTTGAACTCAGATTTCCAAATTTGACCTTAAAGGCTTATTTGAAATTACTAAAATGCCCCTACGGTGCATAGTTTGGTTATAAATGATAAATTTCACATATATGCAATACCTTACTGATATGACTTGCAAAAATAAATATTTTTACTGATCATTTAAGATCAAAACCTCAGATTAATATTTAACCTCTTTTATACTCTTTGAAATGACCAAAATACCCCTACGGGGCTTAAATTGATTTTAAATCCGTATTGGGTCCAAATCACATTCTATTCGGGTCTTCGCTTATCTTCGTTTTGAACTATATACCTTTCTTTAAAACTAACCGGTCTAATTTTAAACTTAAGTAAGACCCGTTAGGAATTTAATAGTTTATTAAAACCTTCATTCCAGATTTAGGGGACCAGTAAAAGCTACCCGTACTTGCTTGATTGATTTACGGCTGGGAATAAATTTATATTTTTGCTCAGGTAAATACTTTTAACTTATTTTCCCTTATACGGGCTTGGGGTACAGTATATAAAATACCGCTTGGTCGGGTATTGAATTTTTAATCGTATGAAGGTTAAATCATTGAGATAACCCGTTTAATCTGTTTTGTTTGTTTTAAGCCTTTGGGGGATTAATGACCATTTCCTGGATATCCTCGGCTCATTCATTGAAATGGCCACGACTTAAGCACGGGGTGTAGGCATACACCTGCCGGTGCGTATGTAAATTAATATACCTGCTTGTTCGAGAATAACTCCCCGTAGGTTATATTATGTGGTGTGTCTATTAATCTTTAACCCGGTATTCAACCCGGGCTACTGAACGTATAACAAACTTATAATTCTTTTACAATATTATTTTTAAATAATTATCCCAAGTTATAAAAGATTATTTGTGCCTTGTACATTTAAATCAATTTTCTTAAACATTTTCAAAATGAGTTGGTTAATTGTATTTACTAGTGAAAACTGACATATTTTCCAAAAAGGTTAAGTGCAGGTACTAAGCGAAATGGGTTGGCTACTCCTAGCATCAAATAAAGAGTCTTGCAAGCTTACATGTTTAAAAATCTGTTGAACAATGTTTCTGTTATTTTAGATCCGCCTGTGGATCCTTTTACAACCGTTTTCTAATAACATATGTTACTTTCATTCGGTTTGTAATATTTTACTTTAGACTTCCGTTGTGCATTAAATTGTGATTATTTGACTACGATGATATCAACTACGTCACGATACTCCCCACCGGGCCCACCGGTAATACGTGGAAATATCGGGGTGTGACAGGTTGGTATCAGAGTCAACATTGAGTGAATTAAACACTAGCCTTTTTGTGTTTAATCTCAATGACACAGTTTGCACATTCCTTGACTTCCGAGTCTAGGAAAAGAACTTAGGACTAATACTAATTTATTTTATTTTATTTTGTCCTTTATAGTTTTCCTTTGTTGTTTCTTTTGTTTGTTTTTACAGGATCAACAAAAATGCCGCCAAGATTCCGAAGAGGAGGAAGAGGCAAGGGGCCATTCATCGTCCCCAACGATCAGGAGGCCGAGCCTTTACACCGGCGAACTCCGTCAGCGACCATGAGCACTAGTCCTCAAGAAGACTGGAGGACCAATTTGGAGCCCGCGAGGCGATCTGTCTCGCTTAGTTCATCACCCTCTTACCATCATTCCTTTGGGCCACAATCGGAGAACGAGCCCAATGATTCACAACACTCCTACCTACCACTGCAGCGATCGGGGTCACATCGCGCATTTCAAGACCCGACCCCGTATTTTCAGAGCCGGTTCAATCCGGTAAATCAGGTGCAAGAACCAGTTGGTTTTAACCCATTGGGACCGGAAGATCATTTTTCCGGTGATCAAGACATGGATATGGACGAAGATCCGGATCCTGCCGAACCACCATCTGGGACACCCACTCATCCCATCGAGATTTCAGATGGGTCGTCTTTTTATGGATCACCTTATCGGGGTCCAGACAGCTATGAAGCAAGGCTTGCTTCATACCCTTGGGAGTTTACTCCCTCTTTTAACCCATCTCAGCAGCAGCAACAGCAGGATCCCTCCGAGGATTCATGATTCCAGGCGGTTACTCCACCGCCACCGCCAGAGCAGCAGCCGCCTCAAGAACCACCGAGGCGTAGGAGATCAGGAGCACGGGTGTGCGTGCAAGGGGGATTCCATTTCAGCACCCCTCAACATTCAAGTGGCAGTCACTACCCGCCACTATATGAAGACCCGCAGATGGGTGGGCCCTCAAACCCCATTTCTGAGGTGGACTCTGCGCCAGTCGCACCACCACCAATGGGTTTTGATAACCCAATTCCTTCCTACGCCGGTGCAGCGGCATATAACCCTTTTGAGCAGCCAGCCTACCCGGGGTACAACTACCACAATGCCCCCGATGTTAACCCGTACCTCGTAGCAGCCAACTACAATGCTCTTCATCCCGAAGGGCCTTTCGCCGCTTCGTACCAATCAGGGTACCAAGCTTTTGGGTATCCATACCCGCCACCTCCTCAACCTCCGCAACAGCAGCCGCCACTGATACCGCCATCGCAACAACAGGAGATTCTTTAGAGGTTGAGCCAGGTGGAACGGGAGGTTCAAGAAGAGCGTACGAGCCACCGGGGATTTCTTAAGGGTTTGGCGAATCTGATCAAAGGGAAGAAGAAGAGGGATTTTTGAAGAATTCCTTATTTATTTCTGATGTAATTTCTTTATTTTCAATCAAGTCCCTGCGTGGACATCTATTTATGTATTCAGTCCCTGCGAGGACTTGTATTTTCATTTTAGCCTCTGCGTGGGCAAGTTATTTATGTAAAAGTCCCGTTTAGGGCATCTATGTTCTCTTCTTTATTTAGTTATTTATGGAATGTGTTGAATTTAAAATTTCAATTATCATTATATGTATGAATATAATATATGAAATAAAACTAAATGTCATTCCTTTTAAAAATTAATCTGCCATTATATATTAAAGAAAATCTTAAAGGCAAAACCTAGTCCATGTGTCATTTTAAGACAGGACCATGATGGTAGTTCCTTTTTAAGATTCAAATCCTTGTTAACATCTGAAAACATGTTAACACTCCTGGCAAATGTGATTCGATAAAATCACATAAGTCATCCGTATATTGGACTTTTCCAATTCCTTACCTTATTTTCCTTTTAAACATCCATTAGTGACGTAATGCCTACGGGCCATATACATTGTCATATAAGACAAAAGACAGTTGCAGTCTATGACTCCCTGTCAAGAAAGGTAATGAACTACGTTCAAACCGAAATGCCTTGATTCTATAAGATCATGGCTTAAGAATGAAAAATTATCCTTGTAACTAGGCCTTCTGTATGCCACCCTATTATCCTTAATAAGTTCATAACTAGGATAAAATATAATAAAAATGTGAATAAATTAAACTAACCAATATGGTTTATGGTTACCATGGTTAATGAATTGCCATAAAAGACAATTCTACAATAGACTTCTGAATAAATCTTGTCAATAATTTATGTAGCAATCAAGCTACATGGCTGGGTCAGATGAAGTCAACAGTCACCCGAGGGAGAATCATGATACTTCCAGAGTTAATGTAGCAGGCGCAGAATTGCAGGCATTAATAGATAATGCCGTTACTCGAGCTCTTGACAGACAATTTAATGAATCGAGTGGAACTCGCGTTAGAACTCAGTCTGTACCACATTCAAAACCACCCACCAAGACTCATACAGCTCGCAAGAGTGATTCTCATCACTCATCAAATCATAGGAGTGTTCCATCTAAGAAAGTAGTGCTCAATCAAGAGCCACGTGTTAAGGGCTGTTCTTATAAGTATTTTGTCTCCTGCATGCCCAGGGATTTCACAGGGGAGAAAGGAGCCATCGATTGTATGACATGGCTCGATGAGATGGACACTGTGGTTGATATTAGTGGTTATGCAGAGCAGGATATTGTGAAGTTTGTGTCATAATCGTTTAAAGGAGAAGCTCTAGCTTGGTGGAGGTCATTGATCCAAGCTACTGGGAAGATCCCGTTGTATAACCTGACATGGGATCAGTTTGTTGCTTTGATCAAAGAAAATTTATGTCCTCAACATGAAGTTGAGAAGATCGAGACTGACTTTTTGACATTGGCTCTGAAGAACTTGGACTGTCAGGCATATCTCACGAGCTTCAATACCATGTCTCGATTGGTTCCTTACTTGGTTACACCGGAACCAAAACGTATAGCTCGTTTTATTGGGGGTTTAGCTCCGGAGATCAAAGCAAGTGTGAAAGCATCAAGACCTACTACCTTCAGATCAGTGGCTGATTTGTTATTATCTCTTACTCTCGATGCGGTCATGTAACACCTCGTAAAATCACGTCCAATGATGTATTGACACGTGTAATAAACCCTAATGAAGTCAAACACTGAAATTAAGGGACTAATTTTTCAAAAAAATCGAAAACTTTGATTATGAAAGGACTGGAAGTGTTATCATACCAAAAATAAGTTTCTGAATAACCTCTCACGATGATTATATTCACAAATGAGCCACTTGTCGATCGAGTGTAGCCGTTTACGTAATTAATTGAAAGTTTGCGCAATGAAGGGTTAAAAGCGTCAACATGTTAATTCTTACCTCTGAGTGACCTTTTAACAAATCGGGAGTTTCAAGATATTTGATTATACTCTCGGGAATGCCAACTATTGGCCGTCTAAGGTTTTTATGCCTATAAGTAAAGTTACGCGCAACTTTGCAAGTTAGAGGGGCTAAAAGTGTCAATATGTTTAATTATGTAGGTCCCCTTGATGTATGGATCTTTAACAGAATTGTCAATCTAATCAAGAGTGCGGAATCCTCTTGATCAGAATATCACAGAATGAGTAGAAACAGAAAATACTTTCAAACTGGATCTTTATTGATTATCTATCAAACTGATTACAATCAATCAAGATCCCTAACTACACTCAAATTCGTCCAAAGCTCTATTGCCTCTCACGAATTCTCTCTAAAACTGTTTTGGCTGATTAAGCTAAACCCTAAAGCCTAACCTTGTTTATATAACACAAGGTTGCTACTTGGGCCAAGGTTCCTACATGGGCAAAGCCCAAATCGTCCCCCATCACCCAATGTGGGTTTTGTTTAGCCCAAACTCTATTATTCCACTAATACAAAGCTAAACCCGCTAACCGTTTATCGTTTAACTAATTACAAGATATCCAAAGACCAAATCTAAGCTGTTGTCACAAATATGCACCAACAAACTCCCCCTTGACAATAGCTTCATAAAATAACTTTGTCTTCAGTCCTCTTACAATCTTCATGTAGTCTTGCACTGTCTTTGGTCTTTGGATAGCATCAGCTTCAATAGCTTCTGTCAGCAACAGACTCCCCATAAGCTGATGCATCTAATCACCAAATCTTCAACACGTTAGCACTTGAGTAAACTCCAGTTCAGCATTTTCACAGCAATCTTCAAACTCATCAACTATGTCTGCAATGTAGAAAGGAGGTTCTACCATGCATCCAATCAAACTCTCATCTTCACAGCAACTTCTCAGTAACAAACTGCTTCAATCTGTATACTATAAAACAAACATCTCGAGAAACCATAAGAATTTTTCAACAAAGTTAAATAAATTATTATTTTTCAAGAGATAGTTAAACTGTATCACAGATTAAGCATTTTCAATTTATCACCAACACGCAAAACTTTTTAATCACACACCCTATAACCCGCATGATTTAAAAATTTTGAACTCACTTTCTAACACCGTTTCCCCCTATCAGTAACAATTCCTCCAAGAATAACAGTTTTCCGTACATTAAGAATTTTAAACAGAAAAAGACACTATTTTTGGATTTTTATATTTTCTGAAAGCAAGTAAATAACAAAAGCAATAAACACTCTATTTTTGTGAGAATCACTGGTAAGAAGATCATATCAGCACAATCAAACTGTTTCACACCATTAGTTAATTCTTTATGTAATTTTTCGTGAAAAGCAGTCCAAGACGATTACCAGTATGTTTGTCCACTTAAACAAAATGCATGAACATTTCAAGTACCATTACCGTATGATACGTTAAGGTAATTTTATTATACTGAAATACTTCAGGATATACCCCCGTGATCAAGGTATGCACAAAGATTCATCGTAGTAGGTGAGAATACTGAATTCATCCGTTTTGTTTTTTCAACGTTTAGATAATTGGTGAATAGGTCAGTACTTCCGTACAGCAAAGAGACCAAAATATCTAACGAGGGCTAAGACAAATACCATTTTTGGTACGAATTATGCATTTTGCATTTTTGAATTACTCTCTATGAGAGCTTCTTCATTTTCAGGGTTTTAGCATTTTTAGCTCTTTTAATATATCCTGGTTGTGCCTAGGTCAGCATGTATCTGGATGCAGCAGAAGGACAACCCTGATATCCCCAGATGAAATAACAGTATAAAGACCCAAAACCTCAGATTTTGGCAATCTATCAACGCAAGATTTAAGGTCATTAAACCATACACCACTGATGTGTTCCCCACTTATATTCAGTTCATTTAGGTTTATATCACATTGGTAAGTTGATTATTTTATGATTTTTGCCTACTGGTACATCATATGATGCAGCTGCTATCACACTTAAGCAATTTAATTCAGTTTGAGTGTGACAGTCTAACTTGCTGATGTACTATCATTTCTTCTTTTTCACACAGTGATAACTCATTTTTGTTTTTCTATTTTTTTATGTTTTTGATTTTTCAATGTTTTTGTATTTTTTGATTTTAAAGAAAACAGTAAACTATTTATTCAGGATTCCTCATCCCGTTGAGTTCGACAAAATGTTCAAAGCGAGCCCTGTCAAAAGCTTTAGTATAAAGATCTGCCAGGTTATCTAGTGTGTCGACTCAGCACTTTGAACTTCAATTTAAATCATTTAACATATATATATCAACAATCTCACATCCCCCCGTCATGTGCCTGAAGCAGCCACTATCAACATAAGTTGATAATCCTCCTTAGCAGCTCCTGCACACACCAACTAAGAAATTAGTTAGATTGGGGGACCCAAGCCTTAATGGTCTTGGGTCGTCCAAATTCACCAACTATTTGAACATCCATCCAATATCCATTACTCCTAACTGGAGTCTTGGATCTCAGACCTGTTGATGGAATTTGATTTTGATTTCCACTAGGTCTTTGGTCCTGAGGGTTCCTATATGTGTTTGGACTATTTGACCTTTGAAAATTTTGATTTTGATACCTTGAATTTTGATTCCAAGAAGCTTGATTGTTATAATTTCTAAAGCCATTGTTATAAAAAGTTCGACCACCATTATTTTGGTATCGATTTTGATATTGAGCTTGACTTCTGAAATTATTAGCATTATAATAGTTCATTCTTGGTGAAGTGCTTCTAGGTCTCTCATATCTGCCTGGTGGAGATCTAGGCTGAAATCTTGGTTGATTTCTTTGAAAACGTGGAACTTGTGGAGTTCCTGTTCCAGCCTTATCTACACCAACAGCAACATTCTCTGGTTGCTTAGGAGCAGATTTCTTTGGAGAATTTGAGCCTTTCTCCTCACTATCACCTTTCTTCTCTGGTGATTTCCCTCTCTGTTTTTCACTAATTTTTGCTTCACTCTTTTTGTTAGGACAGTAGCTAGCTACATGTCCTTTGATGTGACACTTGAAGCATGATATCCTTTTCAAAGACTTCTTAGCTGGAGTCTCTGAGGTAGATCCCTTATCAGATGGTGATGATCCCTTGGATGAACCTTGTTTAGTTTGCTTGGATTCAGATTTTTCTTTGTTTTTATTTTTAGCAAACTCTACATTTGATTCATTTTCAATAACAGTTGTTTCATTTTTCATATCACTACCTTGAACAAAATTAATCTTTTTAACAAAAGCTTGATTTTTATTCTTAGGCGGTGAATTTTTCCTTTTCAAAGGTTCCCTGTTATTGTTCTTCTTAGCATCATCACTCTCAGATCCATCACCTTGACTTGATGTGGATGCGAAACTACTTGGTGCAGATGCCATAAACTCTGCTAGTTCATCTTCACTAGGCAGGAATGAATAGTCATGACTAAGAGGAGGTGGAACTTCATTAAATCCCTGGAAGCCCACACTGGTCTTGTCATTACTCTTCTTTAACCCACCCATCATGTGTTTCATTACAAAAGACGAATCTCTGAATTGACTCAATTTCTTTTCAAGTTCAACAATTTTGAGTTGTGCATCTGACAACTCTTTGCATTTTTCAGAAATCTCTTTTGTTTTCTCAGCCATCATGTCATGAGCTAAGTCTATGACTTGAAGTTTTTCGTTTAGTTTGCAGGTTAAAGCTTCAATTTCAGCTTCATAACCTTTTATCTTCTTCAAGTATAAAGATTCATTTCTTTTAGCAAAAATGTTTGACTCTTTAATGTTATACATCTCGCTTATCAAACTTTGGTTTTGTGTTGACAACCTGTCAACCTCACCCTGTAGTTCACGACATCTCAAACATACAAAATTATATTGTACCTCTTTCTCATGAACTTCTGAGGTTTCATCAGCAACAACCTATTCAGCTTCACTCTCTTTCTCTACTTCAGCATCCACTTTTGCTTCAGCATTCTCCACTTTAGCTTCAGCATCATTCACAGTAGTTTCATCCTCATCAACTGGCATTATCTCTGCCATGAATGCCTGAGTGGCATGCTCATTATCTTTCAGATGAACACTCCAATCATTTGACCCTTCTCGTGCTTGATACCTCTTTTCTAATGCATCCCACATATCCTTTGAATTTGTGTACTTTTTGAAGGTTTGCTTGATGCTATCAGGTAAAGACATTTTAATTGCAGCCAATGCTCTCATTTCAGCCTCATACATCTTTTTATCATCCTCTTGCATGTTCACATAGTCTGTTCTACGTGGTCTGCCCTCATAATCGTGTGTTGGGTTTGTGTACCCATCTACAATACAGATCCACATGCGTGCATCCTGAGATTCAATGAATGATTGGAAGCTGACCTTCCATGTAAGATAATTCTCCACCTTCATCATCTTAGGTGCATTCAAATTCGTCATGTTCGACATTTTAACGCAACAGACTGGTAAAACCGTACAAAATATCTCCGAAAACAGTGGTTACCAAATTACACCGTTAGAATCGTCTCGAAAAGAAAAATCCAATGATATATAATGCCCTAAAAATCCAAGGAATTCGACGGTGCAGACGGTTTAGTCAAACGAGCTACGGATCACTTTCTATTCACGAAAACGTTAATTTTTCCTTACGCTTGTCAAAAAATCTTCCACCTTTTAAATTTGCTACTAATTTCGCTGCTTAATCACTTAAATTTGCTGGGCTGTTACTAGTTCAATTTCGCTGATCAAAGTTCTATATCGCAGGTCAAGTTCGCTAGGTCAAATTCGCTGTAAATTTCGCTATTACGACGACCAGTAAAGTCGCCGAAAACCGCAATAATTTCACTGTGGAAAATTATACGGTTACCAAAGTCGCCTTTGGATTTATTTCGCCGATAAGTTCGCAGGTCTATTAAATTCGCAGGTCCAGTCTACGAAAATAATTAAATTCGCGGGTTAAATATGGAAATTCAATCTTTTCGAAACTTTGATGATTTTTCCGGATTCCTTAACAGTTTCTGAAAATCACAAGGCAAAATATCAGTAAATTTTCGAAATAAATATGATGAACACGAGAACAGTCTTCGAATTCCAGCCAAATACTCGTCAAAATCCAACAGAAATCGTCCCGAAAACCTGCAAATCAGCAAAACTAAACAAACAAACTGATCAAACACAAACAAAATCGCAAAAAGATTATCAGAACTCAAAAATTTCGAAACCCTAATTTCAGGTTTCAAAAATTTCGAAATTTTTCCACCCAAATCTGCCAAGCACAATTCTGAACCGAGCCTTCAAGAGCCTAATGCTCTGATACCAATTGTAGGTCCCCTTGATGTATGGATCTTTAACAGAATTGTCAATCTAATAAAGAGTGCGGAATCCTCTTGATCAGAATATCACAGAATGAGTAGAAACAGAAAATACTTTCAAACTGGATCTTTATTGATTATCTATCAAACTGATTACAATCAATCAAGATCCCTAACTACACTCAAATTCGTCCAAAGCTCTATTGCCTCTCATGAATTCTCTCTAAAACTGTTTTGGCTGATTAACCTAAACCCTAAAGCCTAACCTTGTTTATATAACACAAGGTTGCTACTTGGGCTAAGGTTCCTACATGGGCAAAGCCCAAATCGTCCCCCATCACCCAATGTGGGTTTTGTTTAGCCCAAACTCTATTATTCCACAAAGCTAAACCCGCTAACCGTTTATCGTTTAACTAATTACAAGATATCCAAAGACCAAATCTAAGTTGTTGTCACAAATATGCACCAAAAAATTATACCTCTGAATGACCTTTTAGCGAACCCAAAGCATCATGATGTTTAATAATACTTTCAAGAATGTCTAATATGGATTAGATGAGGCTTCAATGCTATTAAATGATGAGATGCGTAAGTTTTCGCAGTAGAGGGACCTAAAGCGTCAACTTTCGAATCTACGCCTTTCGGTGACCATTTAAGCAAACAGGAGGGTAGTAATGTTTAATTATATGCTTGGGAATGCCCATCATGAGCCATGGAAGGCTTGGATGTCAATAAATGACATTTCGCGCTACTTTGCGTAATTAAAGGACTAATTGCGTCAAACTGCAAAAGTATGTCGATTCGTAGGGTATCGGACCTTCCGGAATATGACCATGAGTTAAACATACCCTATTTATCCTTTAAATAGCTTAGATATAGGCTTAGAGGTGTTTCGTGCGCAAAAATAAACTTTTAATTCATACAGGGACTAAAAGTGTCAAAAAGTGCACAAGTTTGCATTTTCGCGCATATCTCACATTCTGAATATACCCGGACACCCAAAAATTTATGTAAGCACTAAAATATTTTATTTTAGTGATTGGCTTGATAAAATTCCATTCCTCGCGTAATTTGGATCGTTTTTCGCGTCCGTCCGTGTTTCGTCGTAATTAACCAAACAACGAGGCCGTACGACCAAACAAACCGACATCCGACATGTTTTTGAGCATGTTTCATGTTCCCCATGTTTAGGCATCATTATAGAGCCTTAAAAATGGTTTAACGGGCCTTAGATGTGTCGGAAATGGCATTTGGAAGTGCAGGGGCTAAATCTGTCAACAAGTGAAAGTTGTTGTTTGCTGACCTGGTCCTTACGGACCGTATGGCTGGACTCTTACGGTCCGTAATCCAATACCCAGCATCAGAAAACATGCAGCTGCCTGTTCCAGCCTGTTACACCACCTCATTCTGCCATTTCTTGATTATAGGGGCTTGTTTATTGATTTATTAGGACCTAGGGACACTTGGGATGATCCCATAACACTTATAAACTTGTTTGTAATAATCTAAAGGCATCAAGAACTCCTATATAAGAAACCATTGTTGCATCATTTGATCACATTCATTTGAAAACTTCACAACTTGGTTTCTGGAGGTTCTTGGAGCTCAAGCACTCTTCCTAGTGATCATTAGTCGTGCTTAGGACCTTGGTAAGTATTCTTAACCTTCATTAATCGTGTTTTGATTAGTTTATTAGTTTAAAGTCAAACCGTCGTAATTAAGGTTTGACTTCGTCATTAATCTTAATTTGTCCAGTAAAATTACAAATTGAAAGTACCTATGGGTTGGTAATTATGTGGGCAATAAACCCTTAAAAGGGCACCCTCTGATTCTCACTCTAAGTAGTTCAATTTTCGGGTCAAACTTGATCTTAAAAAGTCAACAGGAAGTAATTTTGCAAATAAACACATAATTAGCAATGTAGAAGCTATGCAACCTGTTTTGTCATTGATATAACTTGGTAATTAATGTAAGAACATGTCTAAACATGTTCAACCCGACAATTTTCAGTTTAGGCTCGGTTCAGGATCGAAAGTCGCATAGTTTGACTCCTGCTTTGACTTTCAGTTCTGACCCGTTTGAGCATGGTTTAGAAATGCCTTAGAGCCTTATTAGGACCAAATTTCATATAAGTATAACCCTCTGTGATTATACTTCTTGGCTCGTTGATTGTCCGATTCATATGCACGTTTCCGTTAAATGCCTAATGTTGACCAATATGCCCATTTGACCTTAAAACGAGAATTTTTGAAATGTGAGAGGACAATAACCTTAGTTACTGATTTATAAACTTGTACCTAAAATTTGACATCAGTTTGAGGTCTAGAATAGAAGTTATGCTCGTTAGCGTAAATGAAAAGCTTTTTAGTAATTAAACGGCGTAATTAACGAATAGCCTATCTAAACCCAATCTTTGATCCCAAACTTTTACCCACTGATATAATATAATGTTTTGGGGTTTTTGAAGATTTTTATTTATTTTAAGGCTGAGCATAACATAGAGTTCTAAGCTTAATTCGGTATTGCCGGTTTTGCCTTTTCGGGCTATAAAATGAGTTTTACAAATCCTTTTGACCCCAAAACTTTTTCTACTGATCTAATATGATAAATAAAATTATTTTGAGCCTTCTGGAATAATAAAAACATCAACTTCCTTTGAAAACCCGGAAATGGCTCCAAATCGCCTTTTTAGCGTTTTTAACGCATAGTATGTATTAAAACTATTTTAAACATATAAGGTTTGGTGCCTACTGATATATTCAGTAAATTTTTATACTTTAACGGTAAGAGTTTTAAAACTCAGGTTTCCAGATTTGACCTTTAAACCTTATGTGAAATTACCAAAATGCCCTTCGATGCATAGTTTGGTTATAAATGATAAAATTCACATATGTGTAATACCCTACTGATATAACTTATTAAATTAAGTATTTTTACTGATTGGATCAGACCTGAAACTCAAATTTATATTAAACCTCTTTTATAACCTTTTAAATGACCAAAATACCCCTACGGGACATAAATTGGTTTTAGATTCGTTTTGGGCATAATGGAAGGTATCCTACTGATGTCACAACATATTTAAGGCATATTAACTTAGGAAACCGGTATATGACTCTTTTGGTTACCCGTTACGCACTTTTCGCGTTCGGATCGGCTTATGTAACTAGTTTGCATAAATTAGCCGAAACGGGTCAAACCTTGTCTTTTTATCTCAAAATCCAGAATGTGTTTAGTTTACCCTTATTACACAAGTATACAAGCTTGTCGGGTCTAAACCACATTCTAATCCGGTTCTCGCTTAATCATGCGTTTTGAACCGTATCCTCTTTTAAAACTGACTGGTCTAAGCATAGGCTTAACTAAGACCCGTTAGGAATCTAATAGGTTATTAAAAACCTTCGTTCCAGATATAGGAGCCCAGTAAAAGCTATCTGTACTTGCTGATGTGATATACGGCTGGGATTGAATTTATATTTAGCTCATGTAAATACTTTTAACTTATTTTCTCTATACGGGCTTGGGGTACGGTATATAAAATACCGCTTGGTCGGACATTGCATCTTTAATTGTATGAAGGTTAAATCATTGAAATGTCCTATTTGAAAATGTTTTGTTTGCTTAAAGCCTTTGGGGGGTTAATGACCATGTCCTGGATATCTTTGGCATCATTTTACGAAATGACCACGGCCTAAGCACGGGGTGTAGGCGTACACCCGTCAGTGCCTAAATAAATAATGTGCTGTGTCTATTGATCTTTAACCCGGAACGAACCGGGCTATTGAACGCATAAGAAACATGTAATTCTTTTACAAGTATTATATTCAAATAATTATCGCAAGTTATAAAATATTTTGTGCCACGTGCATTCAAATCAATTTTCTAAACCTTTTCATAATGAGTCGGTTAATTGTATTACCAGTGTAAACTGACGTATTTTCCAAAAAAGGCTAAGTGTAGGTACTAATCGGAATAGGCTGGCTACTCCTAGCATCAATAAAGAGTCTCGCAAGCTTAGATGCCTAAAGTCTGTTGAACAATGTTTCATTTTATTTTCGATCCGCCTGTGGATCCTTTACTTTCCGTTTGTAATACTTTGATATTACTTTATATCGGATTGTAATATAATTATCTTTTGCTTTCGCTGTGCATTTAAATTGTGTTGTTTGATTATGATGATATCAACTACGTCACGATACTCCCCACCGGGCCCACTGGCAATACGTGGAAATATCGGGGTGTGATAGGTCAGGCAGAGATCGCTTAGAAACTCTGATGAGGGGAAAAGAAAACGTGAAGATGAAAGCTCACGCCGTTCTGAGAAGAAGCAAAAAGGGAACTCTGAGAACAAGAAGAGTTCAGGGTTCAAGAAGGATAACCAACAGTCAGGTGAAAAACCCAAGTGTAAGACCTGCAAGAAGCGTCATCTAGGGAAATGCAGGTACAAATCGAAATCCCAATCGCAGCCCAGAGCTTGTGGGATCTGCAAATCAAGTGAGCATAAGACGTTGGATTGCTAGAAGATAAAGGATGCGACGTGTTATAACTGCAATGAAAAGGGGCAGATCAACTCCAACTGCCCAAAGTATGCAAAGAAACCTGAAGAAGGTAAAAAGACCAATGCTCGGGTCTTTCAAATGGATGCTCAGGAAGGCATTCAGAATGACAACGTGATAACAGGTACCTTTCTTATCAATGATGTTTATGCAAGGGTATTATTTGATTCGGGTGCAGGTAAGTCATTTGTGGATAATAAGTTTTGTAAGTTATTAAATCTGCCTATTAAAACCCTAAGCATAAAGTACGAAGTAGAATTGGCCGATGGTACCATAGAAACTGCTTCAACCGTGTTAGATGGATGTTTTATATCCATTAGGAACCACTCTTTTCCTTTGTCTTTGCTTCCTTTGAAACTAGCAGGATTCGACATAGTGATAGGCATGGATTGGTTATCTCATAACTAAGCCCATATTGTTTGTGATAAAAAGCAAGTGGTTATTAAAACACCTTATGGTGAGCCGTTGACAATTCAGGGAGATACTCAGTACGGGTTGCCTAAGCAAGTGTCTATGCTTAAGGCATCAAGGTGTATCAAGAAAGGTTGTGTCATTTATATGGCACAAGTGACTATTGCTGAACCAAAGCCCAAGATCGAAGACATCCCTATCATTTCTGAATATCCAGATGTATTCCCTGAAGAACTACCTTGTTTACCTCCAGATAGGCAAGTAGAGTTCAGGATTGAGAACTCAGTTGGATGATTTGTTGGCAAAAGGATTTATTAGACCTAGCTCATCTCCTTGGGGAGCATCGATTCTGTTTGTAAAGAAAAAGGATAGATCAATGCGTTTATGGATTGATTATCGAGAGCTGAACAAGGTTACAATCAAGAACAGATATCCATTGCCCAGGATCAACGATCTATTCGACCAGCTTCAAGGAGCAAGTTATTTCTCTAAGATTGATTTAAGGTCGGGATACCATCAACTGAAGGTTAGAGATGAAGATGTGCACAATACTGCATTCAGAACTCGCTATGGTCACTACGAGTTCTTAGTGATGCCTTTTGGGCTCACTAATGCACCAGCAACGTTCATGGACCTCATGAATCGCGATTGCAAACCCTACTTGGACAAGTTTGTCATTGTCTTTATTGATGACATCCTTATTTACTCAAAAAATCAGGCTGATCATGAGAAACATCTTCGATGTATCCTTAAACTTCTTCAGCAAGAGAAGCTCTACGCCAAGTTTTCAAAATGTGAGTTTTGGCTTTGTGAAGTCCAATTTCTTGGACATATGGTTAGCGAGTGTGGTATCCAGGTGGATCCCGCTAAGATTGAAGCCATCATGAACTGGCAAGAACCGAAGACGCCCACAGAGATTCGCAGCTTCTTGGGTCTGGCAGGATATTATAGGCGTTTTATTGAAAACTTTTCAAGGATTGTAGCACCCCTAACCTCACTAACCCGAAAGAATATAAAGTTTGATTGGGGTCCTAAGCAACAAGAATCCTTTAAGACTCTTAAGCAAAAGTTGAGCAATGCTCCGGTATTGACATTGTCTGAAGGAATTGAAGTGTTTGTGGTATACTGCGACGCATCGCACACTATAATGGGTTGTGTACTCATGCAAAGGGGCAAGGTCATTGCCTACGCCTCAAGACAATTAAAGGTGCACGAAAAGAATTACACCACCCATGACTTAGAATTGGGTGCCGTTGTGTTTGCACTAAAACTTTGGAGGCATTATTTATATGGTACCAGGTGTGTGATCTATTCTGATCATAAAAGCCTTCAACATATGTTTAACCAGAAGGATCTGAACATGAGACAGCGTCGATGGATGAAGACACTAAACGACTATGATTGTGAAATCCGATATCATCCAGGCAAGGCGAATGTGGTCGCAGACGGCTTGAGCAGAAAGGAAAGAGTTAAGCCCATTAGAATCAATGCCAAGCGCATTGAATTGAAGAACAGCTTGAATGAAAGATTGTTAGCTGCTCAGAAGGAAGCTGTACTAGAAGCTAACTATCCGAATGAAAAGTTGGGCATAACTTCTGAACAGTTATCATATGGCAAGGATGGAATCCTAAGATTGAATGGACGAATATGGGTTCCAATCTATGGAGGACTTAGGGACGTTATTCTTCAAGAAGCCCATAGCTCCAAATATTCTGTTCATCCTGGCTGTGATAAGATGTACCAGGATTTAAAGGAAAATTATTGGTGGATAGATTTGAAGAAATCTATAGCCACTTATGTGGCCAAATGTTTGACGTGCGCGCAAGTTAAAGCCGAACACCAGAAGCCGTCAGGTTTGCTACAACAGCCTGAACTTCCCACTTGGAAATGGGAAATGGTAACTATGGATTTTATCACAAAGTTACCAAAGACAAAGCGAGGAAATGATACTATTTGGGTTATAGTAGATAGACTGACCAAGTTAGCCCACTTCTTACCTATTAAGGAAACACACAGCTCAGATAAGTTAGCTCAGCTGTACGTGGATGAGATTGTATTTCTTCACGGAGTGCCAGTGTCTATCATCTCTGATAGGGATATGAGATATACCTCGCATTTTTGGAAAAGCTTTCAGTAATCCTTGGGCACTCGATTAAACTTCAGCACTACATATCATCCTCAAACGGATGGACAAAGCGAGCGTACGATTCAAACGCTTGAGGATATGCTACGAGCTTGTGTTATTGATTTAGGTGGAAGTTGGGATTATCATCTTCCATTGATTGAATTTTCGTATAATAATAGCTATCATTCGAGTATTCAAGCTGCACCTTTTGAGGCTTTGTATGGAAGAAAGTGCAGGACGCCAGTTTGTTGGGCAGAAGTTGGAGATGTCCAACTAACAGGACCTGATATGGTCCTGGAGACGACATATAAGATTGTGCAAATACGTGATCGTCTCAAAGCTGCCAGGGATAGGCAGAAAAGCTACGCAGACAAAAGGCGTAAACCTCTGAAATTTGAGGTAGGTGACAAAGTGTTACTTAAGGTATCACCCTGGAAAGGAGTAATGCGTTTTGGGAAGAAAGGCAAGTTAAGCCCAAGATACATAGGACCATTCGAGATCATCGAATGTGTCGGAACAGTGGCTTACAAGTTAAACCTGCCTGAAGAGCTTAGTGGAATTCATAATGTGTTCCACATCTGCAATCTGAAGAAGTGTCTAGCTGATGAATCGCTAGCCATGTCACATAAAGACGTGCATATCGATGAGAGCTTAAAATTTGTTGAAAAGCCTTTGTCAATCGAGGATCGACAGGTTAAGAAGCTTCGAAAGAAGCACGTACCAATTATGAAGGTTAAATGGGATGCCCGTAGAGGACCCAAGTATAAGTGGGAGGTTGAGTCCACAATGAGACAGAAGTACCCTCATTTATTTCAGTAAATCTCGAGGTCGAGATTTCTTTTAAGGGGGTAAGGATATAACACCTCGTCAAATCATGACCAATGTAATAAAGACACGTGTCATGGACTTTAAACGTGTAAGGATTTGATTATGAGGGACGGAAATTATCAAACCATGTAAATATCTGAATAAAGGGATCCAAACTGTCAACATGCAATTCTTGTGCCTCTGATTGACCTTACACGACGTTCGTATTCTTTAATGAATAATTTATCGAACAATAGAAGTCGTTTGTGATAAAAATAAGGATCTTATGAAACATAGGGGTTAAAAGTGTCAACATGTTGAAAGTAACCTCTGAGTGACCTTTTGACGATCCCAAAAACATTGTAATGTTTATATATTTTGACCTCAAGAATGTCGGATATTAATTTTGTGGAGTTTCGAAGAAAACAAGACTTTTCGGGTGATCGTACAACTAACCGGGAGCTTAACGGAGTTAGTTAATGAACCAAGGTCCTTAAAAGTTAACTATGGCGGTCCAAAAGGTAATAAATGAAAGTTATATAAAGATTTTATGGACCAGGGACCGAAATGGCAAAGTTTAAAAAGTTTTTCCCGGTTTACCAGGTTGTCGCGGGCCGCGTAAGCCAAGGCCTAGGCTTACGCGAGCCGCGTAAAACTGCCAGATGCAGAAAGATGTTGACAGCTGCGAGTCCAGCCAGTTCCACCGCCTTAGAAAGATGGTTTTCAAATTCAGGGACTGAACCAATGGTATTTCATGCATAGGGGACACCTGGGATGATCAGGAATCATTTGTAGGCTTGTGTGGATTGATCTTGTGAGTTTTGAAGTCCTATATAAGAAATTCTTATTTGCTAGTTCTTGGCACATTCACAAAAATCATTCTCAACACACTCTCTGGAGCTCTCTAGACTTTAATCAAGTTTTCTCAAGTTCCTAATTCGTGCTAAGAGCCTTTGTAAGCATTCTTAGCCTTCCTAGTTCAAGTTTTATTAGTCTAATGACCAAAAGTCAAAGCCGTCGTAATTAAGCTTTGACTTAGTGATTAATCACGAATGGTCCAGCCATTTTTCGAATTGAAAGTGTCTATGAGTTGGTAATTATGTGGGTAATAAACCCTTAAAAGGGCACCCTCTGATTTCCACTCTAACTTGGTCAATTGTCGGGTCAAACTTAATTATAAAAAGTCAACAGAAGCTATTTTTGCAAATAAATTCATAACTGATAATGTAGAAGTTATGGAACCTGTTATAACACTAAAATAACTTGGTAAATAATGTAAGAACATGTCTAAACATGTTCAAACCGACAATTCTGAGTTTAGGCTCGGTTCGGAACCGAAAGTCGCAAAAGTAAACTTTTGCTTTGACTTTCAGTTCTGACCCGATTTAGCTTAGTTTAGATATGCCTTAGGTTTCCATTAGGACCAGGTTATAGGTTAGTATAACCCTCTGAGGTTATACAACTTGTTTCCTAATTAATCCGATTCATTTGCATGTTTCCGTTAATTGCTTAAATGTTGACCATTATGCCCTTTTTATATTAAAACGAGATTTTTGAAAATGTGAGAGGACAAAAAACTTTATTACTGATTTATAAACATGTCCTAAAAATTTGACATCAGTTTGAGGTCTAAATTAGGAGTTATGCTCAATATCGTAATTTGAAAGCTTTTTATTAATTAAACGGCATTTTTAGCATAAAGCCTATTTAAACCCAAATTTAGACACCAAACTTTTTACCCACTAATGTAATACAATATTTTGGGATTTTTGAAGATTTTTATTAATTTTTAAACTGATCACACATGGTGTTCTTGCCTTGATTCTGTAATTGACGGTTATACCCTTTTTGCTAATAAAATGAGTTTTACATAACATTTTGATATCAAACTTTTTGCTACTGATTTTATATAATAAATAAAATATTTTGAACTTTATAAACTGATCAAAAACTCAGATTTCCTTGTATAACCTGAAAATCGCCTAAAACCGACTTTATACGCGCTTTTAACGCATAGTATGGATTAAAACTATTTTTGACACATAAGACTTAATACCTACTGGTGTTTTAAGTAAATTTTTAGAATTTCACTATAAGAAAAAGTTTTGAACTCAGATTTCCAAATTTGACCTTAAAGGCTTATGTGAAATTACTAAAATGCCCCTACGGTGCATAGTTTGGTTATAAATGATAAATTTCACATATATGTAATACCTTACTGATTTGACTTGCAAAAATAAATATTTTTACTGATCATTTAAGATCAGAACCTCATATTAATATTTATCTTCTTTTATACTCTTTGAAATGACCAAAAAACCCCCTACGGGGCTTAAATTGATTTTATATCCGTTTTGGGCATAATGGAAGGTATCCTACTGATATCATAGCACATTTTAAGCATATTAACTTAGGAAACCTGTTCATGACTCATTTGGTTACCCGTTATGCATTTATCGCGTTTGGTACGGTTTATGTAACTAGTTTGCATAAATTGACCGAAACGGGTCAAACCTTATCATTTTTGCTTCAAAATCCAGATTGGGTTTAGCTTACCCATATTAAACAAGTCTTCATACTTGTTGGGTCCAAATCACATTCTAATCCGGTCTTCGCTTATCATGCGTTTTGAACTATATACCTTTTCTTTAAAACTAACCGGTCTAAGTTTAAACTTAAGTAAGACCCGTTATGAATCTAATAGGTTATTAAAACCTTCATTCCAGATTTAGGGGACCAGTAAAAGCTACATGTACTTGCTTGATTGATTTACGGCTGGGAATAAATTTATATTTTTGCTCAGGTAAATTCTTTTAACTTATTTTCCCTTATACTGGCTTGGGGTACGGTATATAAAATACCGCTTGGTCGGGTATTGAATTTTTAATCGTATGAAGGTTAAATCATTGAGATAACCCGTTTAATCTGTTTTGTTTGTTTTAAGCCTTTGGGGGGTTAATGACCATGTCCTGGATATCCTCGGCTCATTCATTGAAATGGCCACGACTTAAGCACGAGCTGTAAGCATACACCTGCCGGTGCGTATGTAAATTAATATACCTGCTTGTTCAAGAATAACTCGATGTAGGTTATATTATGTGGTGTGTCTATTAATCTTTAACCCGGTATTCAACCCGGGCTACTGAACGTATAACAAACTTATAATTCTTTTACAAGATTATTTTTAAATAATTATCCCAAGTTATAAAATATTATTTGTGCCTTGTGCATTTAAATCAATTTTTTTAAACATTTTCAAAATGAGTCGGTTAATTGTATTTACCAGTGAAAACAGACGTATTTTCCAAAATGGTTATGTGCAGGTACTAAGCGAAATGGGCTGGCTACTCCTAGCATCAAATAAAGAGTCTTGCAAGCTTAGATGTTTAAAAATCTGTTGAACAATGTTTCTGTTATTTCAGATCCGCCTGTGGATCCTTTTACAACCGTTTTGTAATAACATATGTTACTTTCATTCGATTTGTAATATTTTACTTTAGACTTCCGCTGTGCATTAAACTGTGATTATTTGACTATGATGATATCAACTACGTCAGGATACTCCCCACCGGGCTCACCGGTAATACGTGGAAATATCGGGGTGTGACAACCAGCGGCGTATCCACCATGTTTCAGACACGACACTTCTGTCTCGTATTTCTATGCCATGTTCCGTTTAGTGTTTCACAACCACCATGACACATAGATTCATCTAATAGCTTCACATAGTATCATAGTTGATCAAGATTCCCACATAGATTAACATCATGAACAAAGCTTCATAACTTTTAGTTTGATTCTGAGATTAGAATTCGTGTTTTAGATTGCGGACGCACGTGCGAATTATGTAAAAAGCCTCAAAACAAACGAAGAATCAAGTTTAAAACCATACATAAAATCGATTTAACATAAAAGATAGGCTCAAAAAACATAGATTGTTCCAGGTAGAGGAACGGTGACTAACCAAAGTGATTTGAACCCCTTTCGAATTGAGGTAACGTGTCTTGACTTACTTAGACAAATACGTCATCGATGTTAGGCCTACGATATTCGTCCTTTTGGTCATTTCACATTCCTAATTGATTGGGAATTCTAAGACTTTGGCGAGACATTAAAATTCAAGGAGTGGGACTAGTTATCATGGTCAGAGTTTTACCTCTATCTTGACAACATCGTACCCTAATAGCGTTGGTACTTATCAACATATAAGACCGACTAGAGTATCATAAGGAAATTCCCTATCAAGGTTCGGATGTCACTCCTGACTTGAGGGCAAATCTCGTGCAAAATACAAACACTGTTTAACAGCGTTTTCAAAGTATTAAGTGTATATTGTATCAGCCTAAGGAAAGGCATATAAGTTTAGCAGGAAAATGTGCTTCTAGGAAGAAAATACGGTAGAATACATAATGTCTTAAACAACAGATAAGAGTCAAGATTCCTAGAACTATAGACTAGGGCAAGTATTCCTACTTATCCTAATTCCCTATAGTTATGGCTCTGATACCAATCTGTCACACCCCAACCGATGGCGGAAACATCAGGGTGCGGTACTAAGCATCTAGATTGCTTATGAGATTCCATAACACTAGATATTTCAATATAGATTAAATCCATTTCATGATAATATTGTCTAAGTACCCATCACAAAAACATCAATTACAAAATGTTATCAAAATAGTTTCAAGTTTCTAATTTAGCTATGATGTGTTTCTAGAAGCATCCTAGCAAGTTTCATGAGTCCTAGCATCTTGTCAGCCTGCAACATGTATTAAAATAGAGTCAGTACAAAATGTACCAGCGAGTATACAAGTTTGAATATATAGCGTAGTAGATTAAAAGACTCATATCCTTCATGTAAATGATAAAATAGTATCAGCCATACTAGTGTTCGCAGTCTAAGTGATAGCCCAAGTGTCCCGATTCTTTAGTGTTTTCCCAAGACTCAAGGAAAACTAGAATCCTCCTAACAATACCCCCGAGAATAATGGGGAGGTGCATCTCCTATAGCGCTACTATTGGTAAGGCGGAACTACACACTCTGGATTAAACGTTCACATAGCATAAAGAATCAAGAATCAAGAATCACAAGTTTCACATACACATATGATAGAGTTTAGATTCCAAAAGTTTCAAGTATCATAGTTTAATAGAATACATGTTGCATCCCAAAGTTTAAAACAAAAAGGGATCGAGTATACTCACAGTGATTGCTTAACAGCTTAACTGTTATTGGATCAAAGGGAGCTCTTTAGAATTAGCATGATTAGATACAACAGATAAGCATCGGAGAAAACAACGAGATTGCGCAAAGTGTCGGATCAGTCATCTTGATCGGATGGCTGTTCGATAGGACGGCAGTCCGATCGGATTGCCATTCGATTGAGGTGACTATAGTGAGTGGGGGACGGATTGCCATCCGATCGGATGGTCATCTGTTCGGATGGCCATTCGATCGAATGGTCATTCGATCCAAGGATTAGATTTCCAAAAGTTCAACTTTGGCCACTCCGATCGGATGGTCATCCGATCGGCGGTCATCCGATCGGACGACAGTTCAATCGGATTGACATTCGATCATGGAGGTTTCCAAAGTTTCAAAGTCTCAGTTTCAAAAAGATTCTAAGTGTTAAAGGTTAAGAGGCACATGTCACTTCGATCGGATGGTCGTTCGATCGGACGGCTGTCCGATCGGATTGCCATTCGATCCTCATGACTTGTTCCGTTTTGCAATTTGTAAAGTTTCTAAGTTTCTGGTTCGAACGACGACCGCACGGTACGTATTGAGACAACGGTTAACACATTATCGTTCAGCCGGTCTGATCGGATGGGAATCACCCTAGTCTGATCAGTCGTCTGTTCGTGACGGTGTTTATGTCGGAATCCGTACTCCGGTCAATCTTCTCTGGCAACAATCCATTTTCAAACCAACTTCAGACTAACCATCAAGTCTATAGTCTGTTTGGGTCCGGATTCTACCGATCTAAGTAAAAGTTTAAGAAAAGATGAAGAAAACATAAGTTTTAGCTGAAAAGTTTAGATTTAGCAAAGATTTTAGTGTAGAAACGCATGAAATTCCTTAGATCTGAGCTAGACCATGACTAGAATGACATCACACAACAGTTTGTACAAACCGCCATGATGATGTCATCCTCAGGGGCTCAAATCTCAGAGATTTCACAATGAAAAGTGAGATTTCAAAGGAGAATCTCGTAGAGAATAGTGTATAGATCAAGGACGTACAAGAATCTAGTGTAAAACTTACCGAAATCACCGAGAAATGGAAGAAAAGAGGGGGTGCGTGCGTCTGGTCGAAGGAGGCTGTCACATCAGTGAGAAATGATATGACAGCTCCTATTTATAGTGCAAGGAGGAGATAAAGGCGGTGTGCAGCGGATCGGATGGCTATTCGATCGAATAGCCCTCCGATCGGATGGTCATTCGATCGGATTGCCATTCGGTCAATCCCACCCTTTCCGCGTTCCCGTCTTTGTTTCGTTTCGCGAGTTAGATTAAGCGTTGCGTATTATTGGGTAATAGTATCACATAACTAGATTATATCATCAACACTAAAGTTTCCAAGTTTCATAGTTTCCGCCAGTGACAAGTCTCCAGTCTCTCGCTCAACCAAGTCTCAAGTTTCACGAGTCTCAAGAGTCAAGCACCAAAGTATCAAGAATCAAGAATCTAGCTTCCAAGTTTCAAGAATTAAGTCTAAAGAATCAAGTATCGAGAATCTAGTCTCATAGTGTTAAATATCAAGGATCAAGTTTCTAGAATCAAGAATCAAGCATCATAGTATTTAGAATCAAGAATCTAGATTTAAGCTTCACAAGTACCAAAAGTGTCAAGTATCACATAGTTTAGGGACTAAAATTGACAATAGCTAAAAGTCTAGGGACGCAGGTGTTACAGCGTCCACCCCACACAACAACCACCTCCGATTGAGCCCCCAGCCACTGTTAGAAACTCCGATTGAGCCCCCAGCCACCGTTAGCAGAGACCCCCTTTGCCATATCTATCTATCTCAGTTGTGAATAATAATATCAAACCCATCTTCCTTCCATGGCGACACTTCCTCTTTCTCATCAATACTCTCTCTGCACTCATCGCCTATCTGCTCTCAAATCCCCACAATTTGGACCCAAAAATCTCTCTTTTCAACAACCCATTTTGGGGCTTTCTCGATCTTTCCACACCTCTTCTCCACCTCAAAACATTAGATTTTCTTTTAGTATAGCCAAGGATACAACAGCTGAGGTACCCTCTTCACTTTTCAAATTATTTTGTTTTATAACTGCATATTCTGTTGGATAAAATAATATTGTGAATTTTTGGTGTTGGTGATGGGAATTTTTAATGTTTGTTATGAAACACTTCTGAGAAAACAAACAATATTTTTTTGGCAGACTGCAGGGGTTTGGTCCACCTCTTCTGCTACAGAGGTCTGAAGATGTGGTCCGCAGACTGCAGACATTTTACCTCTGAAAAAAGAAACAACACCTTAAAAATCACTATTGATCTCCACTCTAAAGGTGGACGGCGTGTGTTACTCGGTTATTTCTTCAGGTACTTGGAATAAATCAGATAGAGCATAGAGGGTAACTCCTTCCTGTCACCAAAGGGTATGGAAATCTAGTATGGCCATCTGGTTTGTGTACTCAAGAAATGGGTGTATTTGCTGGTCGTCAAACAATGACTATAAATTAAAAAATAAAATAAACATTATATATATATCCTGGCCATACATGTGTGTAAATCAATGGCAAGGATTTGATGATGAAATACACTAGTATATTTTACGATGAAATCCTGGCCATACACGTGTGTAAATCAATATGCATGATTAGTTCACTCAGTTAGCAAATACACTAGTGTTCACTCTACAACACCATCATATATATATATATATATATATATAGGGTAAGGTTCATGCGAGAACCACCTTTATTGCGAGAACCGCGAGAACCAATGTGAACACAACCTAAAATAGCTAAAAAAAACCTAAAAAAAACCTAAAAAAACCTAACCCCCACCCCCACCCCCCCCCCCCTCAAGCTAAATGCTAAAAACTAAACCCCCCAAAAAACCTAAAAAAAACCTAACCCCCCCCCCCCCCCCAAAAACCTAAACCCCCCTCCCCCACCCCCCAAAAACCTAACCCCCCCCAGCTAAAAAGCTAAAAACTAAACCCCTAAAAAACCTAAAAAAATCTAAAAAAATAAAAAAAAATCTAAATTTTTTTTTTTACTATTTTTTAAGTTAAAATCGCTACTTTTAGAAGCCAAAAAAAAATTTTTTTTTTAATTTTTTTTTTGCTACTAAAAGTAGCGATTTTTTTTATAAAAAAAATTTAAAAAAAAAAATTTGTGTGTTTTTTAGCTATTTTTAGGTATTTTTTGTTGTGTTCACATTGGTTCTCGCGGTTCTCGCAATAAGGGGTGGTTCCTAACTATATATATAGGGTAGGGTTCGGCTACAAAGTCCATTTTTCTACAAAGTATACAAAGTCATAAAACACCGCAATTTCAACTATAAAACACACTCAAAACGCACAAGTAACAGAGTGAATATTTCTTAAACACAATATCCAAACCCTAAAGGTCTATAAAAATTTCAAACACACCATCGTAGAACTATGAATATAAAACACAGCATGATAATCAACATAAAACACACTAATGTTAGTCATTCGATAATCAAAGCCTTATCATCCAAAACACAACACAAAAACCCACATATATGGTGTTTTAGTAATCTACATTTTGTTATTTGTGGGTTTTGAGTGTGTTTTATGGCTGACATTATGGTGTTTTACGATTTTTTACACTTTGCAGGAAAAGTGGACTTTGTAGCATATATATGGTAAAGTTCATTTGAGAACCACTCTTATTGCGAGAACCACGAGAACCACACAACAAAATAAAACCACCCAAAACCTAAACACCCACCCCCACCCCACCCCACCACAACTCAAAAACCTAAACACACCCCCCTCAAAAAACTATACCTCACCAAAAAAGCCCCGAAAATACCTAATCCACCACCCCCCCCCCCCCAAAAAAAAAAAAACTAAAAAAACGTATACGTATATATATATATATATATATATATATATATATACACAACCCATTTTAAGACCCAATTCTACTCTCTCTAAGTTCCTTCTCACACGTTTTTACACGTTTTTTTTCACCACCTAATCTCAAATGGCTAGGCGAAGGAAGTTGGACTGAAGAAGAGAAAATTGTCTTGATTATGACTTGGGTGAGTGTCACGATGGACTCGCAACCGCGCATACCCATGATATTTTGGACCACTGCCTTTGAACAATTTAGTCAACATTTGGGTGGAAGCGATCGAAGGTTACATGAAATTCATTTAAAGTTTTGGGTAATCAATTGTATGGCTCGTAGATTTAACCAAGTCTACAACGAGATGATAAATGGTGGTGGTGACATAACGGAGGAGCAAGCGATTGTGGCGACTCATCGCGAGTACCGAAGGCGTTATGCGACCTGACCATTAAATCACATTTAGATGTGATAAATTTTGTGAAGCCATCCCAGATAGGGAAATGATGCCTAGAATTTTAGTTTTAATATGTAGTTATTCTTTTAATTATTTAAGTTTTTACTTTTTATTATGTAGTTTTTAAGTTTTTTTATCTTAATTAAGTACTTTTAATTTAAATATTTAATGTTTAATCTTTAAATTTAGTTTTTGTTTTATTTAAAGAAATGTGGTGAGTAATTCAAATTGAGTAGTTTGAGTAATTTTAAGATGGCAAAATCTCACTTCCGTTAGTTTGAGTACTAAAGGGTAAATGAATAATGTATAACCTCCACCCTAAAATGTATAAACGGATAATTCTCTCCACCCTAAAATGTATAAACGGGTAATTTTGTAAATAACTATTCAAACCCAAATTCAAGATGAAAACATCTTCACCATTGTTATTAAAACATCAATATTATTACACTAAATAAAGCTTATAACTTGATCTAGACACATAATGCTAGGGATGTCGGCATTGTTAAAAAGTCTTTAGGATTTTACATAACCTTACAATAAAAAAGTTGAAAGACAAAAATTTTCAAATTGGTTCTCAAAAATCCAATTCATGTCAAATAATGAATGTTGTGATATTTATAAGATACGAAATATACAAGTTGATAACTTTTTAATCAATGAGGTGAAAAGGAATGTAATATCATGGACATAAATGGCATCAAATTCGGTCAAAAGGTGATTGGCCCTCGCCCGGGCGGCCAGCGGTTGGTGGGGGAAAATTGTTTGTTGGTAAGTGAGAGGGGTACAATATTGGCCCCGTTATTTTTTTTAACGGCAACGAGCGATATGCCAATCATCGTGACATCGGGCGCTGTGATCAAGGTCGACTAGTTAACCGTCGCCAGCCCCCTGGTTCTCCTCAGATGCGCGGAAACCCGACCTCCACCAGCCCGAAGGCACGAAAGTGAAATTATCGGTAAAACCTCGCCTTCCATCCAAGTCGAACCGGCGCCACCCATATTCGCTCTTCACCTGGATGCCATAAAAATAATGAGGAAAATAGGAATCGAACCTGAGTTACAAAGAAAACCAATTTTTTCTCCAGCCACTCCACCACTACCTCATTGGCTTGCACCAGAAAAATTTACTAATTAATTAAGTAATTTTTAAACTTATTTTATCATGTGTATTGTGTAGTTTGTACTTTTAGAATAAACTTACTTTTGACTTTCTTTCCTATATGATTGTGTTACTTTAGATGGTGTAAAACGTTTTACAATTTTTTAATAAGAAATGGTTGTGTAGTAAAATTATAAAGATATCAAGTGAAAAGGTATACTATGTAAAATGTAAAAGCGTAATCAACCACATAACAATATAATATTACGTACGTTCATAAAATTCAAGGTAGCATCAGCCATCAAGATCGATCGAGATCTCTAGGTTCCTTTAACACATTCAAAGTTTGAATTTCTTTACGTAGACAAAGAAAACAGAGTCACATAATAATATTGTAATTACCAAATAACATATGCTTCTGAAATCCTGATTTGCACCAAATAACAAGTCTTGCACCGGTACTTTTGATGGACCTACTACATACGGTGCATGGTCAACCAACCCTAAAGTTTTTCTTTTTGGGAAAATTACCAAAATGTCACTTGATCAACTCAACTTACCGAAATGTCACCCTCCTGCGTCCATGGGTGGACTCATCCGGTATGGGAAACGTCTGGCAGTAAAGTTGAAGAGTCCATGAATGAGATGGTTACATGTGTCCAACAAAGGTGATGCGTCAGTCGAAAAGTCCACTGACGCTTCGGAAGATTCCACTGACGCTTTGGAAGAGTCCACTGACGCTTTGGAAGGAAGAGTCCACTGACGCTTCGGAAGAGTGCATTGACGATTCGGAAGAGTCCACTGACACATGAGCTGCCTTTTTGGCTTTGATGGACACATGTAACCATCTCATTCATGGACTCTTCAACTTTACTGCCAGACACTTCTCATACCGGATGAGTCCGCCCATGAACGCGAGAAGGTGATATTTTGGTAAATTGAGTTGGTCAAGTGATATTTTCGTAATTTTCCCTTTTTTAATTATATATGGTATTTATATAAATGGTTCTCTGGCCGACCCTGGGGATTTTTAACACCTACCACTGAGACTGTTAAATTTACGTACAAAAGATCAAATCTGTACATGTTCCATTTGAAGAAAAAAAAGTTAAAAGCAAAAATAGCATGAGAGTATCGATTCAATTAAGTACTTCACTTATTCTTTAAAATGGTAATTGAAGAGTGCATAACCTTTTAATGGTGCCTCATTTTAGTTATTGGTTTTAGTGGTTAAAAAGACAAATTATTAGTTATGTAACACGACTCAGCTCTAACAAAAGATTCGGATGTCGAGTAGCAATATTTGACCAACAAAAAATATAGATCTCAGTGAAAATTTCCTCGGTCCGCTACTGTCGATACTTGTTGGTAGAGTATGGGTAATGCACTATCCTTAAAATAGATTCCAATCATGTTCCTTTCAAAGGGCTCCTCGTATATAAGAAAATGAAGGATAATTTCTTTAGCATGCAAAACAAAAGAAAAACACCTCAAAAAAACTTTCACATGATGCCTAGACATACACCCTCTAAAGACCAACATAAAGCGTAGAGTTTATATCCTAAGCACATTGCCTTGGATCACATTGCCTTGGATCTAACCCAAGATATTGCTTTCTCTTGTTTGCTAGAACCACGCAAAATAGACTTTAAAAGAATAATGCATCATTCTCTAAATATGTGGATTTTCTAGCATTTACTATAGTTGACTATGTCTCTAAGTGAACTATTTTAGTGATATCATCAGAGCTGAGGGTCCTTCCTTAGTGCTTCAACTTAATATAAAGAAAACTGAAGTTTTCTGGCCAACCTGCAATGGTGTAAAGGTTCAGGAGGACTTATTCCCTCGGGGGATTGGGAGGCCGGTGCGGGGTGTGAAACTTCTGGGGGGTGCCGTTAGTCGTGATGCAGAGTTTATTAGTAGTATGGCTCTTAAAAGAGCGAACTGTGCAGTCGAGCTGATGAGGTGCCTTAAACGCCTACGGGACCCTCAGAGCGAGCTCCTCTTGCTTCGTTCTTGTATGGGTGTTGCTAAATTACTGTTTGGTCTTCGAACTTGTCAACCTTCTTTGGTCGGGGGAGCTGTCTCTGTTTTTTATGAAGGCCTCCGGGGAGCATCAGAGGATATTGTTGTTTGTGGGGGTGCCTTTTTTGGAGATCTCCAGTGGAGGTTGGCTTCTCTCCCGACCCGGTTCGGAGGCTTAGGGATTTGTACGGCCGAGGATGCCTCTTCATATGCTTTCATGGCTTCAAGGGCCCAATCTTGGGGTTTACAAGACCACATACTCCGAGAATGTGGTGGGGATGTTTTAGACTCCGATTACACGAGTGCGTTGGACCTTTTGCATAGTTCTCTTCCCGACCTTGATATTGGCGGTTTCTACATTAAAGACACCGCCCCTCCTAAATCCCAGAAAATTCTGGCGAATGCCTTATATGGAGAAATTGTCAAGAGGTTTGAAGAGAAGTTTGTTTTATCCCCTCGGCAAAGAGCTGTGTTTTAATGTCTGCGTGCCCCACATGCTCAGGATTTTCTGTCTGTCGCACCTATTGAAGGCTTGGGGAAACACATGTCGGCTGTGGAATACCGTGCTATCCTTAGATACCGACTGATGATTCTTTTGTTCCCAGTTGACGAGCCATGTCCGGTATGCCGCAAAGCGTGTTTGGATTCTTTCGGCGAGCACGCGATCCACTGTAAAAAGCTACCGGGGTTTAAATATCGGCATGATTGGGTGAGAGATGTGTTATGTGATGTTCTTAAGCGGGCCGGGATCTCTGCCAAAAAGGAGGCTCCAGTAAATTTCCTGACTGACCCCTTAGAGGGGAGGTCCACTTTACGCCCGGCGGACATCCTTGTGTTTGGATGGGAAGGGGGGAAACACGCTTGTGTAGATCTAACTGGAGTCTCCCCCCTTATCGGGCTCAAGGACAAGGGCTTTGTCGTAGGGCAAGCGGTGCTCAAGGCAGAAGCAAGCAAAGTGGCAAAACATGAGAAAGCCTGCCTGGAGAATCAACATGTGTTTGTCCCGTTTGCGTTTGATACCTTTGGTGGTCTCGCTCCTGACGCTGTGCGACTTTTGAATCGGGTTCAAAAAGTCGTTAATAGTAATTCTTCGTCGCTAAATGTTTCAAACTTTGTATTTAGTAGAATTGGTTTTTCTATTCAAAAGGGGGTGGCGGCGCAACTTGTTGCCCGACTACCTGCCATTGCTTTGTAATTGCCCTTTTTCGTGTGGAAAGATATTGACAAAAAAAAAAAAAAAACACGCATGATTCAATTTGAAAAAAAAATTAGTGATAAAAATAATCAACTAAAATTATATATTATAACATTACTAACCTGGAAGTAAACATGGGAAGCCCATGAAGGACATATTGGTAAAAAAAATATAAAAATCCTAACATGGAAAAGAAACCTTGAGCCACCATTCATTTGCAAGCTTTACCACCAAGCTAGATAGAGAAGGTTAGAGAGAGAAAGTGGATATCGGTTGGATATTGGCATTGTTTCTCACAACAAAGCAAAGTGAAAGGTCATAAAAACATTCTCATGCCTCGTTCCAGCAGCGTGGTGCGAGTTGGGGGCTATGGTAACTCGTTCATTGAAGGTATGAAATCACAATGGCCAACTTGATTTTCATTACAATCATACAACACTTAAAATACAAGTTACTGGACTAATAATAAGCAGTGAATTACTCCTCTAAACGAAGAAACTATTGACTACATAATTACATTGAATACATTGATGAAGGCGGAGGATATTGCTCCATGAAATATGCTATAGTCTAATACCCCCCCCCCCTCCGTCAATGCAAGTTGGTGGCGGACCAAGACGAAGCATTGTGCGAAATTTTTCAAACAACGGTTTTGGCAAACTCTTGGTAAAAATGTCGGCGACTTGTTTGTCGGTTGCAATGAATTTTGTGTGAAGCTTGCCAACGGTTACCAATTCACGCACGAAATGATAGTCAATATCGATGTGCTTGGCTCTTTTGTGGGATATTGGATGTTGACTTAAAAATAGGGCACTCTTGTTGTCACATAATAGTGTCGGTCGACCCGGTGGAAGAGCATGAAGTTCCCGAAGAAGGTGAGTTAACCAAATAATTCCCGCGGCCGTATTTGCCATGGCACGGTATTCGGACTCACAGTTGGATCTGGACACTATTGGTTGCTTTTTAGCGCTCCAAGAGACTAAGTTCCCTCCTAAGTAGATACAATAGCCGTATGTGGATCTTCGTGTGTCGATACATCGATCCCAATCTGCATCTGAAAAACCTAGTAAAGTAGTGTTAGGAGGACGATCAAATGTTAAACCATGTGATAAGGTGCCTTTAACATAACGAAGAATCCTTTTTACTAGCTGGAAGTGATAGGTTGTGGGATTTTGAAGAAATTGGCTAGCTTGGTTAACAACATAGGAGAGATCAGGACGAGTGATGGTGAGATATTGTAGAGCACCTACGCGAGAGCGATAAAGAGTAGGATCATGAAATGGGTGGCCGTGAGAGGTGAAAACATCTTTGGATGTGAGAGGAGTGGCAACCGGTTTTGAGTCAAGTAAACAGGCTCGGGTGAGAATGTCGTGAGCATATTTAGATTGGTTTAGAAATAGACCTGTTTTTGTGTGATGAACTTCGAGTCCGAGAAAGAAATTTAGGGGGCCAAGGTCCTTAATTTTAAATTCTTTGTTTAAACATGATGTGAAGTTGTTGATGAAATGGTCATTATTCCTGGTGAAAATGATGTCGTCAACATAAACAAGAATATAAATTAAGATACCTTGGTGGTTGTAAACGAACAAAGATGTGTCGGCTCGACTGTTGCGAAAGTCACGATTGAGAAGAAAGGAGCTTAAGCACTGAAACCAAGTACGTGGTGCTTGTTTTAAACCATAAAGAGCACGGTTGAGTTTACACACATAGTTGGGTCGGTTTGAGTCTTCAAAACCCGGCGGTTGTTCCATGAAAATGGTTTCGGTGAGATGGCCATTGAGAAAGGCGTTATTGACATCTAATTGCCGAATGGACCATTTGTTAATAGTGGCGAGGCTAAGAACAACCCGAATAGTGGAAGACTTAACGTCCGGACTAAAGGTGTGAGAGAAGTCTAGACCCGGTATTTGAGTGAATCCTTGAGCCACAAGACGTGCTTTGTAGCGATCAATGGATCCATTAGATTTATATTTGATTCTATAAATCCATTTAGAACCAACAATGTTGGTGCTAGCGGGTCGAGGAATAAGAGTCCAAGTTTGATTGGCATGAAGAGCTTTTAGTTCGTCATGCATTGCTTGAATCCATTTAGGATTTTTGAGAGCAGTTTTGATGCCTTTAGGAATGTGGGAAGAGAATAAAGAGTGATGTAGAGGATGAGTGGTGGTTTGAGAGAGATTAGCAAAGTGTTTGGGTTTGAAGATCTCGTCCTTTGCACGAGTAGTCATGGGATGAGAGTTAATGGGTTGATTGTTGGTGGAGGTTGTGGTTGTGGTTGTGGTTGTGGATGATGCGGAAGGTGGAGTAGGTTGGTCGAGTTGATCGGATGGTAGGGAGCTTTGTGGGCCGGGTGGTGGGGAGTTTGGTGGGCTTGAGTGAGTAGAGGGTGAGGGGGCTGTGGGTAGAGGGACGGATGGTGGGTTGGGTGGAGGGGAGTGAGATGGGCTTGATGTGTTTATTGGGCTGGATAAGGGTGAGGGAAGTGGACTGTTGGGAGGTTCAGCGAGAGGGTGAGGGGGTGGTATGTCATCACAGAAAGGTGTGGTTGGTTTGGGTGGGTTAGAGGATTTTGGTATTGTTGATGAGGGTGTTTAAGGGTTGGTAGGAGTGGGTATGTGTTCCTCAAAATTGGTAATGGGTAGGTTAGTATTGTTGGTTGATGTCGAATTTTGGTGAAAAGGGAAGATGTCTTCATCAAATTTTGCATGTCGGGTTGTGTAGATACGACCCGATGTTGGTTCAAGACACCGAAAACCTTAATACTTAGGACTATAACCAACGAATATGCACGGAGCACTTCTTGGTTGAAGTTCATTTTTTGTGTAGTCTCTAAGGTAGGGAAAAACAAGACAACAAAAAATACGGTTTGAGTAAATGGGTGGTTGGTTGAACAAAACTTCAAACGGAGATTTATCGTCAAGAAGTTTTGTGGGTAGGCGATTTATAATATAGGTGGCGGAGGTGAAGGCATCAAACCATAGGTTGGGCGGGGCTTTGGCATTGAACATCATAGCTAGACCGGTTTCGGTTATGCGACAGTGTTTTCGCTCGGCCCTCCCATTTTGTTCGGGTGTGTGAGGGCACGATAAGCGATGATGTATACCGTGTTGTTTAAAACATGTTTACACTTGATGATTGGTGAATTCGGTGCCACCATCACTTTGAAAAACTTTAACATTAGATGAAAATTGATTTTGAACAAATGTTAAAAAAGTGGTGAGGATGGTGAAGAATTCAGACTTGGCTTTTAAAGGATAGAACCAAGTGAAGCGGGAATAGTCATCGATGAAGATGACATAGTATCGATAGCCATCCATGGAGAGCACGGGTGCGGGTCCCCAAAGGTCACAATGGATGAGGTCCAAAACATGTTGTGCACGTTTCGGATTTTCAATAAATGGTAGATGTTTTGCTTTTGATAATTCACAAGACTCACATAATTCTGGTTTAGGTAATATAGATGTAACAAAAACAAGACCAAGTTTGTTTAAGGTAGAAATTGTATAAAAATAAACATGTCTTAGCCGACTATGCCATTTATTGAAAGAAGCACGAAGGTGCGATGCAGAAAGCGCAACAACGAGAGACTTGTGACTTTGGGTAAGAACATAGAGACCATTTTCGCACGTGCCATTAGCTAGTACCTCCGCTGTTTTTCGGTCCTGGATTTGAAAAAAATTATTAGAAAACAACACATCAACCGGAGAATCATTCGTTAATCTGCTAATTGAGAGGATATTTTTTGTAAGATTTGGAACAACTAAAACATTTTTTAACGTGATCGAATCATGTAATTTAGTGTTTCCAATATGAGAAACGGGTGATGATTTTCCGTTCCCAAAAGTAACACGAATGCTACCATTGTGGGATTTAGAATTGTGTAAACCATGAATTAAGGGTAACATATGTGTTGTTAAGCCTAACTAACCATAAAAGTGGTTATAAGCATAAGGACATAGGTTTGATATGAGTTAGACTCAAGTTTGAACAAGTTTAATAAAGATTTAACCAAAACAGAAATGAACAATGAACTTTGGAGCCTTTTTGGCGACGTTCCAGGGACTGATTTACTATGAAAAACCCATGGAATCAAAGCTAAGGTCAATCCAAACACATAGGAAAAAAGAATGAGGTGAATCGGACAAGAAACGAGTGAGTTATGCTCACTTTAGTGAAGTAGGATGCTTCTGCCCGAACTTGTGTTTGCAGCAGCTTTAGGACTAATTAGAGAGAGTTGTAAGGGAGTTTGTAAAGTGAAAATGGCTTGGGGAAGCTTGGGTTTATATAGGTAAGGGATTAGGGTTGTGTTAGTTGAGTATTTAATGTCCAAAACTCGTTTAAACTCAAGTAAAACCGAAATCCCGCTCAAATTCGCGAGCTGAAAGAGGGAATCTGATCTGGTGTCAAGCTCGCAGGGCGTGAAGGCATAAGGCCTGGTCCTTCACGGCCGGTGACAAGGGGGCTGGGTGAACTCAAGTTTTGATTAATTACAATTTGGCCCCTAGAGTTTCTAAATTAGGGTTTTAAGGTGTTTTAGGGGTTGTTTATGACATTTAAGCAAAGTTTAAGGACAAATAAAGTATGAGGGACATAAACCAAGTATAATTAAGTATATGAATGTTGTATTTAAGATTCGTATATGATAAAAAGGTGTTTTATGCATAAGTTTCGCATATTTACAAGTTTAACACATAGTTTCCAAGAATTACGAATAAGGATCAATTTTCTCACGAAATTAAATGTATGAGCATGTATAGAGTTCTTATAACACGAAATTAAAGAAATACGAGCTTTATTTATAATCCAAGTCTCGGATTTTTACATCGATTACCGTGAAGGAACGATTACAAGGTTACAAGGTTTCCAAAAATAGAATTTCTAGCAAGGGTTTCCAAATATAGAAAGTATAAAAACACAGGGCGTTACAGTCTCCCCTCATTTAGGTAATTTCGTCCCGAAATTTATTCAAGAGGAAGACTTGAAAGAGTCTTGGCAAAAGGTGATTATTTAAAACTGAGACTTGGCAATTTTGAAATGTTTTGAAAAGTTTTGAAAAGTACGAAATTTTGGGAGACTAGAAAAAATAGGTTTGTAAAAGGATTTGTTTGGCTAAAATGGTTTTGAGGCATAAGCATGAGTGAAACGTGTATAGGTAAAACGATTTTGAATAGCTAAATTTGGAGTTGTTTTACAAATGTATTGTATTTACGAAGGAGGTCTTTATAAAACGGTTTGTAATCAATAAAAGTGAGGTAGTTTGCATAGGAAGTTTTAAGGGTAGTATAGAGTCATACATTTGTAAAAATTGCTTATTGAGAGGAGCGAGGAGGTTTGGTACTTTAAATAAAGTGCTAACGGTCTACTAAGTATGTTTACACAAGAATAACGAATAGGAAGATAGTTTTAAAGGTAGGAAGGTAAGTTAGGATTCGAACGTTCAAACAGACTCGATTGTAAATAGGGTTCGAATAAGGACAAGGATAATGAGAGATATGAATGTGGACGATTGATCTGATAGACGAATACGAGTATCAGAATGGCATAAGTATTGGATGGACGAAGGTGATGTATTAAGAATGAAGTGTCGTCATGGATAATCGGATATAATGCTTTTGTGTGTTGTTTAAAATTTGAATTTGGTCTAAAAGGTCTTCAAAAACACGGAATTTCTCATGGCGCGTCTTATGAAAGTTTGGTAACATGGTGAAAACACTTATATATAGGAAGTACCAGCGGCGTATCCACCATGTTTTGACCCCATTACGTCTGTTTCGTGTTCGGTGTCATGTTACGTCCCGTGTCTTACCATACACAGTAGTACACTCTATGGTTTTCACATGCCTATCACTATAATCTCGTGTGCACACGCGATTATTTTGATCGTCGCATGATCCGCATAGCTTGTACTAGTTGTGTATGAATCAGGGTATACATAATTTGAAAAATAAGAACGTGTACGTATAAGAATGTAGTATATAAGCAAGTCCATGCTTAAGTATGTATGGGACCCACGTAACCGAAACCCTCGGATTACGCTCGCGTACGGGTACGAATGTATGAATCATGAGTACGAATGAAAGTATCAGTATAAGTTTAAGTATGCACGCAAGTGTGAGTATAAACAAAAAACGTATGGATAGTATGAGTATACGTATAAATGTAAGTATAAATACGCATGTGGGTGTAAGTATAAATATAAAACGTATGAGTATGAGCGTAGGTATGAATAATAAAGATTGCATAAATAGTATAAATTGAGTCTAATTTAAGCATGTGAAAACGATCAAAAGGTTGAGTATGCAAATACGAATGATATAGATGAAATTGTCGCGAGATATCGACTAAAACATGTACGATGATATGCATGTATCGTGGTTTAAGTGAAACGTCGAGTTTATCGAATCATAATAGATTGAGTTGATTTTGAAGGTAGAATATAGTTTGTAAATGTAAAGGAACATAAAGTACTCATTGTTTATGCATAACGTATTTTGTAATGAATGAAATGCTACTTTTGTTTTAGTTGAAGATTGTCGGTCCCCATGGAGTCTTCTTGCCCACGTGTTTTTTGAAATTTGAATAACTAATTAAGCGGTGTAGAATAAAGTTTTCGAAGGTAATAGGTTTGACTCATTTGCGTCAAAACAAGAAATTTGAATTTTGGAGGTTCTTATGAAAACGTTGATCCTTAGAAAAGGAATTTAGCAAAACGGACATAGTGGTCAATGAAAAGAGTTTTAATAAATGATTTGTTGATGTTGAAAAGCGTCTTTGGTAAAACGTTCGTATAATATCTTTAAGATCTTATAAGTATATGTGAAAGTTGGTTTGAATTCCGATTGAGAATGAAAGTCTTTAGTATGGTGATATAACGTGAGTGTGTGTTTTAGTGATTAAGTCGAATATGAAGTTCATGGGTAAGAGATTCATTGGACCGATTGAATTGATAGGTAGCATTTCGTAAGGTTTTGAAATTCGGGTAATAAAACGTTTTAAGACATGATTAAGAATCTCGTGTATATGAGTTGAGTGAAAGTAGATTGTAGAATAAGAAGTACGTTTGATAAAACAATGTATTTTGAAATCGGCATAAGTAGGTATTTTGAATAATGATAAATGATTTAGGGATAAAACATGATTGGGTTTGCATAATAAAATATTTTGAAGGAAAGTTTTGGTAACGATCACCTAGGTAAGGGAACCACCCCTAACTCGTTGGTGAGGTCGTTTTAAGGAAAAAGGGAGTGGAGTTAATCGTCAAGGTAAGGAAATCACTCATATCTCGATGATATGACTCCATTTGTCGTTACAAGGAATATGAATTATATGTAATCATGCATATGTATAAATGTATGAAAGGATTTAATATGTTGTGTGTGTGAAGAAAATATTGAAAGTAAATTTGAATTTGAAAGATTGCATCGTATAAAATAAAAAATAGAAACACATGTTTGATTAAAATTTGGATGGTTCCAAAACGGAACTTTGACTAACCAAAGTGGTCGAAAAGTCTTTCGAAATTGCAGGAGCATGCTTTGGCCTAATAGGTGGAATACTCTCGCCGACAAGTCGGTTAACGGTATTTACCCTCCCGGTTATTACATGTCCCAAATCAATCGAAATTTCGAGACTTTGCGGGATTTATGAAAAATCAAGGAGTGGAACTAGTCGACAAGGTGCGGGTTTCACCCCTAACTTGACGATTTCGTATCCTAAGTGTGGTTGGTACTCGTCGGGTCACAATTTAATTTCGACACTTTGACGAGGGTCCACTAGAATTTGAAAATGGAAATTCTCCATCAAGAAGAGGATCTCACTCCTAACTTGGTGGCGAATTTCATGTGAAAAGAATAGGTGGATTGAGAGTCGTTCACCAAATTGTGGGTTTCACGCCTATTTTGGTAAAGCCGTCTCATTGGTATGGTGCGAGTGTTGTCGGATTTAAAATCATAAAATAAGCGAACAAGTATAAACACATAAGAAGGCATGTCGAGAATAACACATAAAGGGTAGAACAATAAAGCAAGTATCAACACAAAATAAAGCAAGTATTAACACAAAAGTGACATACATATTTAAAAGGTCAAAAGAAAATAAATAAGGAGCAAATAAGGTATCACGCAAGTGGATCAAGCAAAACATAAGAATAAAGCTCTAGAACTATAGACTAGGTAAAAAGCATGGCAATTTTCCTAATTCCCTATAGTTATGGCTCTGATACCAATCTGTCACACCCCAACCGATGGCGGAAACATCGGAGTGAGACGAAATAGATTGCTCGAGACATTATAACACTAATAATTGTGATAAATATTTAATTAATAAATTTCATTCCATTTCTAAAGAGTCAATTACAAGGATTTGAAGCAAATACAACAACATGAATAATGAAGTACAATACAATAGGAGTACAAAATTTAAAGTGTGTATCTAAGCATCCTACTAGATTCCGTGCATCACCAACATCATCGTTGAACCTGCAACATGTTTTAAAAGTATAGTTCAATACAAAGGTATTGGCGAGTACACTAGTTTTAGACGCATGGCATATGTATAAAAAAGTATTTTCAATCCAACATAGCAATTTGGTATACAAGGTCAAACTATCATGCATAACTAAAAGTCAAACCCAAGTGTCCACAAGAATAATAACATCCCTCAATGTAGCAACATCGAGACCATAAAGTATGAATAATAGCATCCCTCGATATAACAATATCGAGACCGTAAAGAATATAACTTAACAAAACCCCGTTGGGTGGTGTGCTACTCCTATAGCGCTATAATTGTTAAGGCGAGTTAACAAGTAGTATGAATTCTAGCATGAACTTAAGCATAACAAAGCATGTATAAGGATTGATTGAATAAAGCATGTTTGTGAATCGTGCATTTTAACAAGTAAAACATGTTGCACCCAAAGTGTATTAAAAGGAAAATGGGTCAAGTGTACTCACAAAATTTGCATATGCTTTTCGATTATCCAATTGTTGACGAGCAATGAGATTAGGAGATCGAATGTATAGGGGTTAAAGTTCAAGGAATGTTTAGAGTCGAGATTCGGAATTTAAAACATAAGAATATAACATATGAAAGTAATCATCTTTTTAACACAAAATACATGTTTGCCACTATGAAACCTCAAAGGTTATAATGTTTTCATGAGTAGGACACCCATTAGAATCATAACAAGGTTTAGGTCTTAGATGATATTAGTCTAGTACTTTGACGAATGAACACAAGTTCATCATCAAAGGTTCGAAAGTTGAATAGTATATATAAGTATTATTTAGGTTATATATTCGTATGTCCAATAGTCAAGCATGAGGTAGTAGGATGAATCCTCCATTTAGGTACCTCTTTTGAGTGTCATAGAAATCATGTAGGAGGTAGGAAGAGAAGTCTTCCATTTAGGCACCTCTAGGTGTTCACCACTACACCTGATGTTATGAACATACAAGGAGGGTCATGAACTACAAATAATACAAGAATATTAATCACTAATCTATAAGAAATCATCAAGTAATGTGTGGATTTTATGTAGGACAACCCAAGTTAATCCTCAATCACACAAACATCAAGCTTGGAACTTGAACATCACTTGTGGGTCAAACCCTTGAACAAAACAGAAAGTTTGTGAGGATTAATCCTCTGATTTTGAATGTCTCAACCTTGTTTTTAAGCCTAACTAACCATAGAAGTGGTTATAAGCATAAGGACATAGGTTTGAGATGAGTTAGACTCAAGTTTGAACAAGTTTAATAAAGATTTAACCAAAACAGAAATGAACAGTGAACTTTGGAGCCTTTTTGACGACGTTCCAGTGACTGATTGTTGGTGCATGTTTTGTGACAACAGCTTAATAGTTTATTTATTTAGTCTTTGGATATTTTGTATTGGGCTTAGCATTATTGGTTAGGGAGTTTATTTGTTGTAATGGGCTTGGAGAATGGCCTGGCCCAGACCAAAGCCCATGTGCAAACCTTGTCCTATATAAACAAGGCTTGGCATAAGGGTTAGAGTTACACATTTTAGAGGTTTGGAGAAATCTATAGAGAGTGGCTAGGAGATTTCTTGTGGGTCTTGAATTGATTGTAATCTCAGTGTTGGATAATCAATAGAAGACCGGATTGAAAGTGTATCGTGTTCGTGATTCTGTTTCTACTCGTTTTCTGTAAAATCTGATCTAGGGGATTCCGTACTCTAGGTTAGATCGACGATTCTGTTACGATCCGCACGTCTCACGGGACCTACAATTGGTATCAGAGCTTTTAGCTCTAGATTGGCTTGGTTCAGAATCGTTTTCTGCAGAAAATCGGAGTTTTTGGGCGTTTTTGGAGGCTGAGTTCGTGTTTTGCAGTTGATTTCGGATAAACATCAAGTATTTCGGGTCATTTTGGACCAAAATACTTGCATTTCGGATCAGAAACAAGCAATTTCGGACTATTACGGATCTTCTGTTTGCATTTCGGATCTTCAGACTTGGATTTCGGATCAAAAACTTGCATTTCGGATTTTTAGTCTTGCATTTCGGATAAAACAGTTGATTTCGGATCAGATTGATTTGATTTCGGACCAGATTTCGGATAAATCAAAGGATTACGGACCATTACGGATTGTAAAGGGTTCATTTCGGATTGTAAGGGGTTCATTTCGGATAAAGAGGTCTGATTTCGGATCAGTTTGTTTCATTTCGGACTAGCAAGTGGTCATTTCGGATCAGAGTAGCTGATTTCGGATAACCATTTCGAATCTAGGACCATTTCGGATCTTTTCTGATCATTTCAAACAAGGTGGAATTTTTCGTGGCTTGCGTAAGAAAAATTTCACGGTTTCGTGTTTAGAAAATTGTCCGTAACTAATCTCAGGAAACCATTTGCACCGTTGGAATCCTTGGATTTTTAGGGTAAAAAAGGCTCTGGAAAATCCTAAAACAGGTGTTTGACATTATATGTCATTGGATTCGTCTTTCCGAGACGATTCTAACGGCGTACTTTGGAAATCACAGTTTTCGGAGATATTTTGTACGGTTTTACCAGTCTGTTGCATTAAAATGTCGAACATGATGAATGTGAATGCACCTAAGATGATGAAGGTGGAGAATTATCTTACATGGAAGGACAGCTTCCAATTCTTCATTGAATCTCAGGATGCACGCATGTGGATCTGTATTGTAGATGGGTACACAAACCCAACTCACGATTATGAGGGCAGACCACGTAGAACAGATTATGTGAACATGAAAGAGGATGATAAAAAGATGTATGAGGCTGAAAAGAGAGCCTTGGCTGCAATAAAGATGTCCTTACCTGATAGCATCAAGCATACCTTCAAGAAGTACACAAATTCAAAGGATATGTGGGATGCATTAGAAAAACGATATCAGGGAGATGCGAATGTCAAAAAGAATAAAGCTTTGAGCTCTACAGCATGAGAAGGTTCATATGATTGTAGTGCTCTTCTGGAGGATAAAGAGAATGCCACTCAGGCATACATGGCAGAGATAGTGCCTGTTGATGAGGCTGAAACTACTGTGAATGATGCTGAAGCTAAAGTGGAGAATGCTGAAACAAAAGTTGAACAGGTCGTTGCTGAAGTTGAGAAAGAGAGTGAAGCTGAACAGGTCGTTGCTGATCAAACTACAGAAGTTCATGAGGAAGAGGTAAAATTTAATTCTGTGTGTTTAAAATGTCGTGAATTACAGGGTGAAGTTGACAGGTTTTCAACTCAAAACAAAAGTCTGGTGAGCGAAATATCTAACGTAAAAGAATCAAATTTCTTTGCTAAAAGAAACGAGTCATCATATTTGAAAAAGATAAAAGGCTATGAAGCTGAAATTGAAGTTTTAACCAGCAAACTAAACGAAAAACTTCAAGTCATAGACTTAGCTCATGACATGATGGCTGAGAAAACAAAAGAGATTTCTGAAAAATGAAAAGAGTTGTCAGATGCACAACTCAAAATTGTTGAACTTGAAAAGAAATTAGGTCAATTCAGGGATTCTACTTTTGTTATGAAACACATGATGGGTGGGTTAAAGAAAAGTAATGACAAGACCAGTGTGGGATTCCAGGGCTTTAATGAAGTCCCACCTCCTCTTAGTCATGACTATTCTTTCTTACCTGATGAAGATGAGTTTACAGACTTTCTGTCAACATCACCAAGTAGTTTCATACCCAGTCAAGGTGATGTGTTTGAAGATAATGATGCTAAGAAGGTAAATAACAGCAAACCTGTTTTGAAAAAGATAAACACACCTCCTAAAACCAAAAATCAAACTCTTGTTAAAAAGGTTAATTTTGTTCAAGGAAGTGACATGAAAAACGAAACAGCTGTTATTGAAAACGAATCTAATGTAGAGTTTGCTAAAAACAAGAACAAAGAAAATTCTGAAACTAAGCAAACTGAACCAAATCCTTCTAAGGCATCATCATCAAAACCTGAATCTAGTTCAAAGGCTTCAACTAAGAAGTCTTCGAAAAAGAGATCGTGCTTCAAGTGCCACACAAAGGGACATGTAGCTAGCTGCTGTCCTAACAAAAGGAATGAAGCACAAGTGAGTGAGAGAAAGAGAGAGAAGTCACCAGAGAAGAGTGGTGATAAAAAGGAGAAATAGTCCAACTCTCCAAAGACATCTGCTCCTAAGCAACCAGAGAATGTTGTTGTTGGTGTAGATAAGGCTGAAAAAGGAACTCCACAAGTTCCTCGTTTTCAAAGAAATCAACTAAGTTTTCAGCCTAGATCTCCACCAGGCAGATATGAGAGACCTAGAAGCAGTTCATCAAGAATGAATAATTATAATTCAAATAATTTCAGAAGTCAAGGTCAATATCAAAATCGATACCAAAATTTTGGTGGTCGAACTTTTTATAACAATGGCTTTAGAAATTATAATAATCAAGCTTCTTGGAATCAAAATTTTCAAAGGTCAAATAGTCCAAACACATATAGGAACCCTCAGGACCAAAGACCTTATGGAAATCAAAACCTATTTAAATCAACAGGTCTAAGATCCAAGACACCATTAAGGTGTGATGGATATTGGATAGAAGCATCTTATGTGGATTTAAATGGTCGACCCAAAACCGGTAAGGTTTGGGTTCTAAAGTCTAACTGAGTTGTTGAGTGAATGCAGGATGACCAAGAAGGACTGTTGATGTGTTCGACAGTGGTTATTCCTGTAAAGCATCTGAGGTGAATAGTAGGTTAACATGGGTAACGAACTATTTACTTCTGTGATCATTTTGATTGTTTTTTAAACTTAAAACGTGAAAAACTGTAGTCAAGTTAAGGTGGGAGTTTGTTTGTGTTTTTAAATTTATGTTTTTGAAACTTACTCCATGAAAACAAAAATTTAGGGGGAGAAATTTATCTAAGCCAAAAAGAGTTTAGATAGTGCGTGTGTTTAGGGGGAGTAAGTTATACAATTTTAAAAATCCAAAAACATTGAAAAATTGAAAAAATGAGTTTTCATGGTGTGAAAAGGAAGAAATGATAGTACATCAGCAAGTTAGACTGTCACACTCGAACTGAATTAAAATGCTTAAGTGTGATAGTAGCTTCATCATATGATATACCAGTAGGCAAAAGCATGAAATAATCAACTTACCAATGTGATATAAACCTAATATGCACTGAGTATGAGTGGGGAACACATCAGTGGTGTATGGTTTAATGACCTTAAATCTTGCGTTGATAGATTGCCAAAATCTGAAGTTTTGGGTCTTTATACTGTTATTTCATCTGGGGATATCATGGGTGTCCTTCTGCTGCATCCAGATACATGCTGACCTAGACACACCCAGGATATCTTAAAAGAGCTAAAAATGCCAAAACCCTGAAAATGAAGAAGCTCTCATAGAGAGTCATTCAAAATAAGTGCTAAATGCACAAATCGTACCAAAAATGGTATTTGTCTTAGCCCTCGATAAGATATTTTGGTCTCTCTGCTGTACGGAAGTACTGACCTGTTCACCAATTATCCATCGTTGAAAAATAAAACGGATGAATTCAGTATACTCACCTACTACGATGAATCTTTGTGCATACCTTGATCGCGGGGGTATATCCTGAAGTGGGACACACTAATATATCAGAAATAAAATTACCTTAATGTATCATACGGTAATGGTACTTGAAATGTTCATGCATTTGTTTAAGTGGACAAACATACTGGTAATCGTCTTGAACTGCTTTTCACGAAAAATTAAATAAAGAATTATCTAATAGTGTGAAATAGTTTGATTTTGCTGATATGATCTTCTTGCACATGATATACTCACAAGAAGAAGTATTGTAAATAGTTTTGAGTTTATTTTAGTTAATTCAGTTTGTGTTGAAAAATATCAAAAATACCAAAAAGATTTCTTTTTAAAAGATCTCCCATTTTGAACTGACAGGTAGTTGTTTTTGCAAACTAAGATAAAATATTGGTTTATCTTTAAATGTGAAAAAGGCTAATGGTTTTTCGAGATACTTGCTTGTGTTGCTAAACAGATTGATGCAGTTATCAAAATGAAGTGCAGAATACAAGTAAAGTGCAGATTGAGAGTGAAGTGAAGTGAAGATGTGTGAAGATGCATGGTAGGATCCTTCTACTACATTGCAGAGAAATAGATAGATTTGAAAGAGTTGAAGATACTTGCTTAACCAAAGATTGCTAGTTCGCTGATCTACAACGAATGAAAGTTTTGGAGATTGGAAGCATCAGCTAAGGGGGAGTTTGTTGATGTCAGAATTTGTGTGTAGCTGACGCTATCCAAAGACCAAAAGACTGCAAGATGTTTGAAGACGAAGTTACACTATGAAGCTATTGTCAAGGGGGAGTTTGTTGGTGCATGTTTTGTGACAACAGCTTAATAGTTTGTTTATTTAGTCTTTGGATATTTTGTATTGGGCTTAGCATTATTGGTTAGGGAGTTTATTTGTTGTAATGGGCTTGGAGAATGGCCTGGCCCAGACCAAAGCCCATGTGCAAACCTTGTCCTATATAAACAAGGCTTGGCATAAGGGTTAAAGTTACACATTTTAGAGGTTTGGAGAAATCTATAGAGAGTGGCTAGGAGATTTCTTGTGGGTCTTGAATTGATTGTAAACTCAGTGTTGGATAATCAATAGAAGACCGGATTGAAAGTGTATCGTGTTCGTGATTCTGTTTCTACTCGTTTTCTGTAAAATCTGATCTAGGGGATTCCGCACTCTAGGTTAGATCGACGATTCTGTTACGATCCGCACGGCTCACGGGACCTACAATTCACTTTAAACCTGATCTTTATTGATTATCTTCAAATGATTACAATCAATCAAGATCTCTAAATTCGTTCAAGCCTTTGTCTTTCACGAATTCTCTCCAAGAGTGATTAGAAGATTAACCTAAACCCTAATGCTAAGCTTTGTTTATATAGGACAAAGCTTTGCACAGGGGCTAGGTCATGGGCTAGGCCCATTTCGCCTACCATCCCCCTATGTGGGTTTGGTTTGGCCCACACACTCTTTATTAACTATTACAAAGCTAAACCCGCTAACTGTTTATCGTTTTACTAATTACAAGATATCCAAAGACCAAATCTAAGCTGTTGTCACAAATATGCACCAACAAACTCCCCCTTGACAATAGCTCGCAAAGGTAACTTCAGTCTTCAGAATCTCATAGTCTTTTGGTCTTTGGATAGCTTCAGCTTTAACAGCTTCTGTCAGCAACAGACTCCCCCTAAGCTGATGCATCCAATCACCAAATCTTCAAAAACTTTAGCGTTTGAGTAAACTCCAGTTCAGCTTTTGTATCGCAAGCTTCAACTCTTCAACTTTGTCTGCAATGTAGAAAGGAGGTTCTACCGTGCTTTACGGGATTGTTTGTGATTGATATAGTGGCATTATTATCTATCATAATAGGAGTACGAGTGAAATCCAAACCGTAATCGCGCATCTGCTGTTGAATCCAGAGAACCTGAGAGCAACAGCTACCCGCAGCAATATATTCAGCTTCACACGTAGATGTAGACACACAGGATTGCTTCTTGCATTGCCAAGACACGATCCTGCCTCCTAAGAACTGACAACCACCAGTTGTAGACTTTCTGTTTGATTTGCATCCTCCAAAGTCTGAATCAGTGTAAGCAACGAATCTCAAATCACTATCAGCTGGATACCACAACCCAAGTTTTGGTTTCCCCTTCAAGTAACGAAGAATACGCTTCACTGCTTTCATGTGTGACTCTTTCGGATTCGCATGGAATCGAAGCTAAGGTCAATCCAAACACATAGGAAAAAGAATGAGGTGAATCGGACAAGAAACGAGTGAGTTATGCTTACTTTAGTGAAGTAGGAGGGAGTTGTGAGGGAGTTTGTAAAGTGAAAATGGCTTGGGGAAGCTTGGGTTTATATAGGGAAGGGATTAGGGTTGTGTTAGTTGAGTACTTAATGTCCAAAACTCGTTTAAACTCAAGTTAAACCGAAATCCCGCTCAAATTCGCGAGCTGAAAAAGGGAATCTGATCTGGTGTCGGGCTCGCGGGGCACGAAGGCATAAGGCCTGGTCCTTCGCGGCCTAGGACAAGGGGGCTGGGTGAACTCAAGGTTTGATTAATTATAATTTGGCCCCTAGAGTTTCTAAATTAGGGTTTTCAGTTGTTTTAGGGGTTGTTTATGACATTTAAGCAAAGTTCAAGGACAAATAAAGTATGAGGGACATAAACCAAGTATAATTAAGTATATGAATGTCGTATTTAAGTTTCATATACGATAAAAAGGCGTTTTATGCATAAGTTTCGCATATTTACATGTTTAACACATAATTTCCAAGAATTACGAATAAGCATCAATTTTCTCACGAAATTAAATGTATGAGCATGTATAGAGTTCGTATAACACGAAATTAAAGAAATATGAGCTTTATTTATAATCCAAGTCTCGGATTTTTACATCGATTACCATGAAGGAACGATTACAAGGTTACAAGGTTTCCAAAAATAGAATTTCAAGCAAGGGTTTCCAAATATAGAAAGTATAAAAACGCAGGGCGTTACATTTGGCCCCTATTGTTTCCATTTTTCACGTACTCGCATTCTCGATCCTTCAACCTTTTCCAAGTACTTCCAAATGCCTCCAAAGCACATATTTAACACCTTTGCACCTGAAAACCATAACAATCACATGGTAAACATGTTCCATAGATATAAACTCATAAAACACCAATCTAAACACGTTAAAAATCCAAAATTAATCCAACCATCAATAACATAAAGCATTTTCCCATGTGAGTTTCTAGACCTCTCTTTAGACGGTTTTATGGTGGTGGGTACACCTGAATGGTGTTTTAAACGTAAAGTATGTTATAAATGAAATGGTATGTTTCAAGAAATTAGCAGTTTAGCAAAACACACTTTTGTACGAAACGAAACAAACACTTTGAAGAAATGAAAGGTTATACATAATGAATGGTTATGGCCTTTTAGCCACAACATGGACAAGTATGGTTTCAGATAAGATCACATTATTACAAACTGTAAACCCAATATGTGTTATGAATGTTAATGTGATGATGAAATGAAAAGTTAAGGTTTAATGTTTTTGAAGTCAATGCGTTGTCGAAACCTGCTATATCAAGATCATGAGGATGAATTAAAAATGCGTCTTATGGTCTAACCCTTGATCACGAGGAACCATGGTACGTCGTAGACGTGTTAAGGGGCAGTGTGTTTGTGGCTTGCCAGGTAATCAGTTGTACAATTAGGTAAAGGATCTGGCAACGACGTCTACCGATGATATGTTGCAAACTAAGCACAAGAATGTCCAACTTTATTTATGTTTTAATATATGTTCATTAAAGGTAATACTATGTATGTTTTAATGATATTTATAAACTAGAATTCACTCATCGTAGCTGAATTTTAGTATGTAGATCATGTTCATGTAGGTTGTTTGGGAAACCGTGAGTTCCTCAATGGGAAACCCATCAGGGGCAAAGCAGACAATATCTTGGCACGGTTTACTTGGGCTGTTACAAATGGTATTAGAGCCAGGTTGTTAGGTCGGCGTGCTAGCAAGGACGCTGGGCTCCCTAAGGGGGGTCGAGATGTACGTCCCACATCGGTTGAGGAGGAAAATGAAACATTCCTTATAATGGGGGTGGAAACCTTTTCTACCAAGATGCGTTTTGCTTGGGCGAGCAACACGTTGGATGAAAACAAAACCGTGAGTTCCTGGATGAGCAACCAATCAGGGGCAAAACGGACAATATCTTGGCACAATTTACTTAGGCTATTACAAAATTTTTCTAAGTTTAAAAACTATGTGCCAAAGAGTTAATCCATTTTATTAGACCATGTGTAGTGGTTTAGCCAAATAATGCCCCCACCATGGGGCATTATTCGACACGTGGCAGTCCAGTCAGCATGGGCGTTATTGCAAAAGTGGCGTAGTGGGAATAATGCCCAAATAATGCCACTTCCAATCATTTAACAAAAAAAAAACAAACTAGTTTCTCATTGGTGGGTCAAACCCAGTCAACCATTCCACAAACCATTTTAGGCGTTTTATATATAACGCTAAACCAATTTTTTTTTCAAAAAAACTGCCCAAAAACGCCCTATGTAATGGGGAGGGGGGGGGGGGGGGTTGCAAATAATGCCCCAATAATGCCCCACTACGGGTGGTCTTAGATCCACGGATTTGGGGCGTTTTCAACATAAGATTCTTGTTTATATTGTTCAGTTCTCACTTATTAGGCCATCCGTAGTCATAAAGCCCCTTGTGGGGCGTTATGCGACACGTGTCGTGCCACGTCACACGGGGGCTTTATGGGGCGTTATATCACTAGAGCCCGTAGTCATAAAGCCCCTACCCATCATTACCTATTTAATAATTTTCAATTTTATTTAATTAATATTAAAAAGATTACTTGTTTGTGATTGGTCAAAGCTTAAAAAGGAATCAGAATCACGGCGCTATTATCATCGCGCCACCCATTTTTTTTTTCTCATAAAGCCCCCCGTAATGGTGTTGGGGGCTTTATAGGGGATTTATGTGACAAAAGGGCTTTATATGGAGCCCCACTACGTATGCTCTTATATACTCTTACATTTACCATTGGTGTCTTCAATGCTGCATCTTGATTGGATGATTATATACTCTTACATTTACCATTGGTGTCTACAATGCTGCATCTTAATTGGATGATGATGTCATTATTATTAAGTGTTACATATATTTTCCTGATTTAAAATGTGATTATGTTGTGTGCTTCGGTGGTTATGTTGATTCTTGTGGGTTTGCAATTGCAATGGATTCGATGCAAATCCCTTGAATTTTGATTTCTTTTTAAGTTTTTTTTCCTTCCCACATTGTACTTATCCTATGCACATCATGGATTAGGCTTTTAAACACACACACACATATATATATATATATATATATATATATATATATATATTTATGAGCCGTCCCCGAAAACTCTTGAAAAAATTTAGGCCTTGGGCGACGAAGAGAATTGGGCCTAAAATTATGGTTAAGGGTAAATGAATTACAAATATAAAAACTTAGTGATGGAGCAAAGACTCAAACTTGAGACCTTTACATTATTTTGAGATGATTTTTGCCACTACACCACCAATATTTTTTACATAATAAACGGATAAATATACTAAATATATAATTTAATAAATATATACAAGCTTATAAAGACTTTTCGGGCCCTTTGAAATTTTGGGCCTCGGGCGTCGGCATGGGTTTGCCGGGCCCAGAGCCGGCCCTGATATATATATATATATATATATGTATATGTATATAGAGAATTGGGTTCTGGAGAAAGCGTCTAAAACTGTGAAAACTGTGAAAACGGTGAAAACAATTCTTAGCCACAAGATCTTTGTGATTTGTGCCTGAGATTGATGTGGTGACATTTTTATAAATACTAGGACCCTTAGAACTACCAAGATGGGTAGAATGGAAAGATCCTAACAAGTGTGCATATGCTAATCACATGTCATTTCCCTCATAATATTTAAACGTCCATAACTTTTTTAGACATGATTATTTTAAAAAAAAATAGACCATAAAATTCAGCGTTTTCTTATCTTTCAAACGAGTATACTATTGATATAATTTTCAAAAAAATGAAGTGGGTTTTTATGGCGTTTTCAACTTTGTTTATTTATGGCTTTTCAACTTAGTTTTTCATTGTGTTTTTCTAAACCAGGTGTTTTTATGACGTTTTCAATTAGTATTTTTATGGCATTTTTCTGAATTGGGTGCTTTTATGGCGTTTTCAACTGGGTTTTTCATGGTATTTTTCTAAACTAAGTAATTTGTGGCATTTTCAAATTGGTATTTCATAGCGCTTTTCTGAACTAAATGTTTTTATGGCGTTTTTATTTGAACATTTCTGTGGCGTGTTTCGAAAACTCCATAAAAACACCCACTTTCACTAACCCCCACTTCATACCATTTTTTTAATTTCAGAAGTATAGCAATAGTATACTGGAAAGATAATAAAACACTCGATTTTATGGTGTAGTTTTTTTTAAAAAAAATAATCATGTGTAAAAATATTACGGAAGTTTAAAAAAGACGGTGGAATATGCATGTGAATTACATATGCATGGTCTTTCGCATGTGAGTGACATGTGCATGTCGTTTTTGACAATATTACTCTTAGTGTATGTTAGCACCAGTGCCACATTTCAACACCAAATCGTTCTCACCGTTTTCACACTTTTAAGCATTTTCTCGAGATCCTTCCCATATATACACAATATATATAGGGGCCGCTAAAATGAAAACATTCCACAGTTGCGAGAACCGCGAGAACATCTCTGTATCAATCAGATAATGACAACCAAGAGGGTAATATAGACATTTAATAAAAACCATTAAATCATCTATCTCTCCTCAATAAATTCTCTTTTTAAAGTCTTTCCAATTTCTCTCTCTTCACATTTCTCTCTCCTCTTTTTTTTATTTTGTAAATAAGTTTTTGTAAAAAAAAATTTCTTAAAAAATGTAAAAAAAGTTTAAAAACGTGTGTGTAAAAAAAGGTTTTTGTAAAAAAAAAGTTAAACCATAAAAAGTTTTCGTATAAATTTTTCACTTTTGTAAAAAAAGTTTTTATGAAAAAAATAATTTTGTAAAAATTTTTGGTAAAAAAGTTTTTGTAAAAAAAGTTTAAAACAGTAAAAATCGTTTTCGTAAAAAAGTTAAAAAAACGTGTGTGTAAAAAAAATTTTGTAAAAAAAAATTAAAACGTAAAAAAATTTTCGTATAAATTTTTGTTCTTTATTAAAAAGTTTATGTAAAAAAAAATTTGTAAAAGAGGTTTTTTGTAAAAAAGTTTTTTGTAAAAAGAAAGTTTAAAACCGTAAAAAAGCTTTCGTAAAAAGTTTAAAACCGTAAAAAAAGTTTAAAAACGTGTGTGTAAAAAAACAACGCGTAACGGGGCGTAAAAATGCCGCGTAAAAAAACAGCACGTAAAAATCGGGGTGTAAAAAACAGCTCGTAAAAACAGGGCGTAAAAAACGGCTCGTAAAAAAACCGGGTGATAAAACAATGCGTAAATACGGGAGCGTAAAATGGCGCGTAAAAACAGAGCGTAAAAAAAACGGCGCGTAAAACCGGGCTTAAAAACGACGTGTAAAACCGGGCTTAAAAAGGCATGTAAAACCGGGCGTAAAAACGGCGCGTAAAAATGGGGCGTAAAAAACGGCGCGTAAAAACCGGCTCGTAAAAAAGGCTCATAATTTTTTTTTTGTAAAAAAATCCTTACAAAAATTGTTTTTTTGTAAAAAAATCAGATTTTAAAATATTTTTTAATTAAAAAATCTGATTTTAATAAAAAATAATTAATTTAATAAGACAAAAAAGTAATAAAAAACAATATATATAATAAGACAACATAAGCAAATTTACTAAACTTTCCTTTTGACATTAAAATATTAAAAAAATAATAAGACAAAAAAATTTAATAATTCTTTTCATAACTTTTAATCTCATCCATCCATCTTCAAAGATCAATGGTTGGAAAGTGATTCTTGTGGTTCTCTAAACTGAGGGGTGGTTTTCATTTTAGCGGCCCCATATATATATAGGGTAGTGTTCATGCGAGAGTTAAATGCTTGGTTGGTCCCTGTGGTTTTCAAAAATTGCAGACTTGGTCCCAATGGTTTACTAATTACACGCGTGGTCCCTGTGGTTTTCAAAAATGCACTCGGTTGGTCCCTAGCCCTAACATCAGTTAAATTTCTCCGTTAAGTCCATGTTAAATGACCAAATTACCCCTGAGATTAAAATAAAGCAATTAAAAAGGAAAAAATAAAACAAAGGGCCCATCCCATCATCTTCTTCATCATCGTGCCTCCTTCTTCTACCCTAAACCACCACCACCATCTCTTCTGCACCACCACCGAACACCCACCACCATCTCACCTTCCCCACCACCACCACCTTCCCTCCTCCACCACTGAACACTCCTCTCCACCACCAATACGTCGTCCATCGTAAGATTCATAACCCCCAGATCAACAATCGAACCCAGCTCAAAGTCTCCAAGAATTTAACAATCAGAAAATAAAATCACGAAAATCTACAAAACCCATTTGGATAAATGCAAATCAAGATAGGATTAACAATCAAGAACTCAATCAAAACAAAACCCATCAATTAGAACACAAGATTAAACCAATACGTACCCACACCATCATCATCTTCATCAGCCAGAGCCAAACCAATATCATCTTCAATTGCAGGAAATAAAGATAAACAGACGGTGGCCCTGCCGCAGCTCGCCGGAAACACCGTCGCCGTCGCTGCATATCCCTCTTTCTCTATCTTCTGTAAATAAGCTCGCCGGAAACACCGTCGCCGTTGCGGCATATCCCTCATTCTCTCTCTTCTCTCTTCTGTAAATAAGCTCGCCGGAAACACCATCACCATCAAACCCGTCGGACCTGCAACCTCAAACCCCAATACGTATCAGATCTGCAAACTCAAACAAACCCCTTCCCTTCCATCGCCAGCCAATAATAAAACCTGCAACCTCAAACCCGTCGGATCGGAGAGAGAGAGATCTGGTAGAGAGATTGTGGTGATGGTGGGTGTTCAGTGGTGGTGGTGTTTGAGAAGAGAGAGATCTGGTAGAGAGACGAGAGGGAGAAAGAGGGGCGGAAAGTGACAGGGTGAGAAGATGATGGTGATGAAGATGATGCAAGTTGTGGTGGGTTTATAAAGAGAGTTAATAAGCAGAGGGTATTTTGGTCATTTAACATGAACTTAACTGAGAAATTTAACTGATGTTAGGGCTAGGGACCAACCGAGTGCATTTTTGAAAACCACAGGGACCACGCGTGTAATTAGTAAACCATTGGGACCAAGTCTGCAATTTTTGAAAACCACGGGGACCAACCAAGCATTTATTGCGAGAACCGCGAGAACCAATGTGAACACAAAAAAATAAAACCACTACCCCCACCCCCAACAACCAAAAAAACCTACCCCCAAGCTAAATGCTAAAAAGTAAACCATAAAGCTAAACCCTGAAAAAATCTAATAAAAATCGCTAATTTTAGTCTCCAAAAAAGATTTTAAAAAAGTTTTTTTATTGACGAAAATTACCGATTTTTATTAAAAATATTAAAAAAATTGTGTGGTTTTTAGATTTTTTTAGGTATTTTTGGTTGTGTTCACATTGGTTCTCGCAATAAAGGGTGGTTCCTAAAGGATCCTTCTTCTATATATATATATATATAAAAGTGGTTTATGCATTGTTGGATTGTACTCATGGCTTTAGTGGTTTTTATGCACTTGGGTGTTATACTTATTTTTTTCTTATGTACATTGTACATTTGCTGGTTATTTAAGTTTAAACCCTCTTTTTCGTTTCATTTCCAAATTCTCCCTTTGCCTTATCCAATTAACTCTCAATTATGCCCCGTTTTTAGGCGAGAATTATATAATGACCTGTAACACCTTGGAAATTTGTGTCGAATTATATAATGACATGTGTCCGATTAACTCTCAATTTTGCCACATTTTTAGGCGAGAGGGACTAAATGTGTAAAATTATGGAAGAATGACTGTGGACGGACCATTTATGTCAACATGACAATTAATTTGGCCACTGCGTGACTCTTACGGACCGTAAAGCTTAATAGCTTACGGACCGTAAGGAATATAATTATTTGTATCTGGCAAGGTCTTACAGACCGTAAGCCAGTTGTGCTTGCGAACCGTAAGCATTTAAAACCATAGGCGCTTTAAATCGCTTTAAAGGCCAAGACATTCAGCCGTTGTGCAACCTTTCTTGCGAAATGTCACTCATGTGCAGCTCTTGACAGCTCAAAATACACCTGGGATGACCTTAGAATATCCCCTAACACTTGACATGATCATATGCTTCAAGTTCAACTATTAATAGCCCATCCTTTTCACTTCATTCCTTGCTCATTTCCTCATAATCTTCTCTACTACTCTTGGCGTGGCTTCTGATCTATAAAGTCCACCATACTGAGTTCATCTGTACATCACTCTTCCCCGTGCGCGCCCGCGCAGCAACGCAACATGGAAATGTGTTTGACAAAAAGTGAATGTAGTAACACGACAGTTGTAGAAGATGTGGATTCAGATGATAGTAACTACTATCATCTTTAGTAGCAATCACCGCTTTCCGTATATGTTGCCGAAAACAGCCATTTTCATATACAAGGTAAGATTCTCAGCTTTCCCCGAGTGGGAAAGCAAACCGGGTTCGCGCGTGCCCGCACGTACTGAGGTAAGTTCTTTGTCAATTGGGACAATAAGTCGGGTGATAGTCACTTGCGTCCAAACCTGATACAAGATTTAGGACCATACCCCTTCAGAAGATGTGGTGTCTGTAACAAGGTACTTATGTTGAACACAAGTAAAAATGGTGCAAGATTCCGGATATTTATGCCTTTTCGTTTGTTGATTTGCTTCAGGTGGTAGATCATATGAGGCTCCCGAAAACTAGGAAGGAAATGGTGTATGGTATATTGGTTTTGTCGTGTTGGCGTATATAGAAAGCGAGAAACGAGAAGTTGTTCTCTAGTACGGATGCGAATGTGTACAAGATTATCTCTGATGTTAAATCTTTGGGATATCTTTGGTATAGAAGTAGGTATAAAGAAGGTTCGGTAGATTGGAAGGGTTGGTGTAATTTTTGTTTTGATGTGATGTAACCTTGTTTTGCGGCTTATCTCTATCTTGGAGATAAGTCCGTGTGTTTTGGTTTAATGAAGTTCTTCTTTCAAAAAAAAAAAAACTTATGTTGAACATAAAGCCTCAGCTAATAACGATAACTGGTTAGTCCGTTGTTTGTTTCTTGTAGCCAAATATACTACCCGTTGACAACGGCATTGGTTTAAATGTCTATTCCTTTTCTTTGTAATGTTTAGTTTACATAAAAATTTATAATTCATTTTGTGTACGATACTATTTACCATAAAATAAAGAGAGTATTTTTATTTATGTTACATATTTTAATAAAAAAAAATATACTCATTTCTCCTTCTCGTCATTTTCACTAGTGAACACATTTTTGGCTGACCAGAACTTAAACCAAATTGCCCAAATATGAAATACAAGGAAAAATGTCACTGGTTATTTATAACAAATCATTAGTTTGAAAACATTAAAATGCCATTAATGTCTATTGTCTAGTGTTTTGAGATGATTAGTACCAGACTAATTTTAGTTTTAATTATAAGGCTTCATAAACTCGACTATTTAACCATTCAACACGACTTCTAAAAGGATATATCGTATACCCTACATAAACTTTTAGAAAGGTTTGGTTATAATTGCATGAGAACTTTTTTAAGATGTAAAAGTTTAGCTTAAATAAGAGGTTAGTTTCATGAATTTTTTTCCTCCAACAAAACGAGTTCATCACGAACCAATCAAGGCTCAAACCGGTTCCGGACTGGTGACTAGTTTGGTTTGGCGGCGTTCGGCAGCCCAAAATCATTTGTGCACCTCTGCACAAAACTGAGACCCACAAGGCCCTAAAATCAACACCCACTAAAACTAACCCGGCCAACATGTAAAAACGTTCAAGGACGCCCCCTCACCTAAAAAAACAAGCTAAAACTCGGTACCATCAATGCTCTATTATAAATTGAGTGGTTATAATCACTAAACTAATGATTCTCAACTTAGTTTCATACAATTTTAACAGACAATTAATACGTAAATTATACAAAACATAATGATAATATTATATGTCTGATGTAAACAGTTGATGGTACATGTCGAGGATTTTTCTCTGCCGTAAGACTTTATAAAAGTTATAATATATGATGATTTTATTTCATATTACCTTTGTCTTGGTTCCCATGGGTGATGATAACATGTGTCCCCCACATATTGGAGTCTTTTCTACTTTTTTCCTATCTTTTGCAATAGATGGCTTAAAAGTTTGAACCCGGTTTCCTATGATTTTCGTTTTTCTTTCTTTTTTCCACGTGTATAGATACTTTAAACGAAATATTTTTTTGAACGGCAAGGAACGACGTGTTAACCACCGTGATATCGGACGCTGTGACCAAGGTCGACTACTCGACCGCCGCCAGCCCCTTGGCTTTCCCAGATGCGCGGAAACCCAACATCCACCTGCCCTGAAGGCATGACAATGGAATAATCGGTAAAACTTCGCCTACCATCCAAGACGAACCAGCGTCACCAATTATTTAAATATATAACTACTTCTTGTCTTCAACTACACGTGTATTATATATATTTTAAATGGTTATATGTAAAGGGAGATTATGTGCAGTGGAAGCAAATATCTTACCTTCCTAACAAAAGAAACAATGCATAAAAGGTTTTTCATATTTTCCATAACCTTCTTCGAACTAACGATGTTTAAATCAGTCATCCATTTTATTCTTTACTGTTCTTTGATGATTAGCATCTACGTAAACCTCTTTGTATATAAAGTGATTTTTGTGTTTGAAACAAAATAACTCATGATGCGACTCGTATATAGGGCGGGGTTTATGTTTTTGTTTACAAGTTATATTAGATACACCATTGTAATAGTTTGCATCACCGATATAAACATAATACATTAAATATAATAAAGCATCGTGTTTTAATACACACCCTCGCCCACACACATAGTATGTATATGTGTATATAGTTAAGAGTTGAAATGAGAAGAAAGATCATAAAAAATAATTTGAACAAATAGAAATGCGCTCTATCTTATTCTTGTATATAATGTTACTCTACGTGTATTAGGGTAATTTCAATAAATTGATTATTTATTGATATCCTATAATTTAGTTAAATAAATTAAACAATTAATTATAAAATATATTTTATCAACTTTCTAAAGAAATAATTGAGGATCAATGTTTGTTTCAATATATGCATAACAAATTTTAATATGTGTAGGATAAGTTTAATAAATGTATGATAGTTTTTTAAATATGTAGGATTAATTTCAACAAATTTTCTTGACAGATGAGAGATGACTAATATTTGTTTTGATACGTTATAGGATAAATGTTTTTGATTGATTAATTAGAGAGGGAATGGTAAATGGTTATAACAAATTCACAAAATATCCTTTTAACATTGAAAAATGTTACAATGATTAAACTATTTACAAAATCGCTATATATCATTATTTATAGGGTGTGCAAAAATTCGAATTAACCGAACCATAACCGAATTAACCGATAAAATCGAACCAAAAAAACCGAACCAAATACAAAACTGGTGGGTCGGTTAATGGTTTTTTTTTGAAAATTGAAAGTAGCGGGTCGGTTATGGTTTTCATTTTTTCCATACCCACCATAACCGAACCGAACTGACATGCAATAAATCTTTATAGGATTTAAGACTTTTTACCATATTTTTAATATTTGATTTTTTTAACTGAAGATTTTTAATACTTATGAGTTTTTCATATCATTTTGTTGTTTTGGTTGAATTTTTATTTGAATTTATGAAACGTATCATATCACTTTATTTAAATATTATATAGTAATTGATATTAATATTATAGATTATATGTATTTTTAATACTATTTAATATACTAATATATTCAAATATGCAATAAAAATTTATTCCATGTTAAAAAAAATTAAGTTATTTTTAGCTAAACTAAATACACGGTTAACCACCCATAACCGATCTGCTATAACCATCAAAACCGAATAACCATAACCACCACAACCGATCGGTTATGGTTATGGTTATCCAATAACCAACATCACGGTTATGTTTATGGTTTTTGATCAAAACCGACCCATGCACGCCCCTAATTATTTATAACCCTAGAGTTTATTGATATAGAATGAAGATTGCTATTATGTCATAGTACATGTGCTATGTGTTACATTGGCGTATGTCAACGCCCGCAAAAGCTATTTACTAGACACACGGTATATATGTCAGGATTTCTCTTTATTTTTGAGGAACCTTTTGTAATATACAATGAACCTAACCAAAAAAACATTGTTACCCGATAAGTCTGTTGTTATCCTTTTTGGAACGCTTGGTTTTGGAATGGGTGTTGATGGAGGCTTGATCACCATTGTTGTCGAATGTGCACTCGTACTGACACTGCCTGTTGGTATATCACTTGAACCTGCTTCCGCCTCCTCTAAAACCCTTGTCACCACATATTGAACGTTCCGTACAGAAAGATGCAACATTTTTCCTTGCCTACCATCAACGCTATTTGGTCCAAGAGTTTCTTTGAACCCGTAAACCGTTGCTTCATCACCATGTCTTGACAACTTGTTTTAAGGACTGCTGACATGCATTAATTGTAGAATGTAACATTTGTTGTGTTCGTATAGTCGTTGATGAGTGCATTGACACAGATCCTATCATTAGATAATAAGATACGCAATCTAGTTATACATTATTTTTAAGCACAAAAACAACCAATTGCATGTTCGCCTAATTACATGTAACTTATTGAAAAGGCTAATCATACTTACATGAAATTTGGCTGCACATCATCGTCATCCTTACACACATAATTAAGAGATCCGGCCTCATCCGAAAATAGTGTTTTGGTGCATTTTGAACAAAACACAAAAAAAAAAAAAAAAAAAAAATTCTCTATGTTTGTGCATCGTCTCCATTTTTGCATAGCATTTAAAGTTGCTAACATTCCACACTAAGCACTAAGTTTAGAACATAGTAGACATGTTTCTTAGAAAAAAAAAACAATTATCAGAAAAAGCAAAGTTGTCTTTCATTTTTGCTACACCAAGTAGGTTATAATACAATGTAGAAACCTTAGTTAAATGATGTAGATTCATCCGTAAGACAAAATGATTATCAACAAGGTTCATTCCGTTCTACCATCGTTAAGATTGCTAAGACATAAACTTAGTAAAAAGTTACTCGCGATATGTACCTTGTATCTTTTGTTACCTAAAGTTCGTGGTTAGCCATGGATTCCTAATCTAAAAACAAATTAAGATGCTAAATTTATGCACACATATGCTTTTAAATCAATGTATATAGTGATCTCCCTTTCCAAAAAGGCTCGCGTTAAAATTCTAAAACCGAGCTTAAGCAGGTTTAAGCTTCACCTTTCTTCCTTCATAAGAATTTTGTGACGCTCATGTGTGATGAAAACAAGATCTAGAGTTTTCTTTGTGTGATCCTGAGAGCAAACTAGGGGTAAAGGTGGGGTTCTCTCTCTAGCCCCTCTCTCGCTTTTTCTAACTCCTCAAAATCGCAAGGTGATGAGTGAGGGTGGATGTTGGCGGCTAGGTATTTTACCGCATTTAGGGTTTTTTCAAGTTACCAAAAATCTCCTGGCATTAAGGTGTTACATATATGATGTTAGTGAAATTTTTAATTACCATTGTACCTCTCTAGTTATAATTTAGGGTAGGGCTGTAAACGAACCGCACGTTCAGCGAACAGCTCGTGAACCATTCGAAGGGAAGTTCGTTTACCTTCGTTGTTTAGTTAATGAACGAACATGAACAAAAAAATCCGTTCGATTAGTTAAATGAATGAACATGAACAACTGTCTCGTTCGTTCAATTTCCTTTGTGAACGTTCGGTAATGTGTTCGTGAACATTCATTCTTGTTCGTTGGCTTATGTTGTTCATAATTAAATATTTTTTTAGCATTTATTTATTTTATCTAAACTTTTTATATTCCTTAATTCTTATTTATTTCATTACACAAACAAATAAAATAGGAAACCCTACCTCCACCTTCTTATTATTCACATTGAAAAATACTATCGAACTTCGTCGATTATGTTCGTGAACCGTTCATGAACACGTTCCTTTCCTTAATAAACAAACACGAACAAAAAAATCTCGTTCGGTAAGTGTTCATGAACCGTTCGTGAACACATAATATCCTTAACGAGCGAACACGAACAATATATTAAAATAAATAGTCTAAAATAATTGATTTGAGATTTTGGTGGATCAATTAGAATGCTATTTGTGAGTATATTTGTGAGTTCAATATTCAGTTGTATAATATGCACAAAGAGAATCGTTTAAAGAATGGTTATTTGATTTTAATAATCATAAGTTTCATCTATTGCCCGATAATAATCCCAACTTAAAAAATTTCCTCCTACAATCCTAACTTTCAAAAAATTTGGCCCCCGTAGATCCTTTTTCTAACTCAGTTAGTTCTTGATGACACGGGCGCTGAAGTGAACGATGACGTGACACATAACTTTATTATTTGTTGATGTGGACAATGGTTTGGCATTCTCATCACCACCTCACCTCCACCACCACCGCCGCCACCCACCACCACTTCCATCTTCACTACCATCTCCACCAACACCACATCCATCTCACCACCACTAGTTGACCATAGCCATCTACTTCACAACCATCACAACTGCTAACCACCATTGTCATCACCTTCACCCACCGATCTCAAATTCATCCCTACCAAATTAACCATTAGACAAGTCAAAAATAACAAGATCTAAATGAAAAAACAGAGTATACCACTGGAGTTGTTAGATTCGTCCTTTTCCATTCACCCTTGGTTGCCGGAGACGAACACAACACCAACCATCACTGATGTCGTTGGTGTGTAACACCCTTAAAATATAGATTTTATATTATAAATTAAAAGTCAGTAGTAGTCAAGATAAATTAACTAGGAATAAATAACCTAGTTAGTAATAAGTCTTGAAAATGTAAGAAAAACTTGGTTAAAAACACCCTTTATAAAACTTGAATATGTAGAGGGACTAAAGTTGACAAAGAACAAAGTTGGTCTTTAATTAAGTAAATAAAACACCACAACACACACACTAGTGTGTGTTCTGGTCGTGGTTTTCAACAGAGCAAAAAGGGGGTTCTTCAATTGAACCCTAACTCACATAAATCAGCCAAATTGAAGGGGCAAATCGAACCAACATCGAAAACCAAGCTCGAATTAGTGATCACCCAAGCGAAGGGATAACAAGGTATGTCAAATTTCGTTATTTGGTTACATCTTGAATTCTTGGTGAACTTATGAAATCGAAAATTTTAGCTTGATTGAGTGATATTTGGGTGAAACTAGGATGAATCCATGTTTAGGAACGAACCCTAGTCAATAATTTGATGAATTGGTGTTCTTAATGATGAAAGTCATAATCACCCACTTAGGTGTTAAATGGGTTTTGTAGGATGATGAAGAACACTAGAATTTTGATCATAAAACGAGTGTTATTGATTTCCATGAAGTGAATCTAGGTGTTGTTATGCATTCTAGATATAATGAACTTGAAAATGATGGTTAATCTTGGCTAAATAGTTAGTCAGGAATTGATTATGGATTTTATAAATTTATGCCCTTTAGGTGTTTGTTAAAATGGCTAAATTAAAGCTAAACATTGAAATTTCGAGCAAAAACGTATATTTGAATGTTATGGCGAATTATGCGTTATATGATATAATTAGAGTTCTAAACGAGTCATTGGTTGAACTCTATAGGTAAGAGAATTTAATCTTCAAGCGGACAAGCCGGAGTGGATACGCGCTTGAAGGAAAAGCTCTAAAGGTACGTAACTTATAGTTTCGGTACATTTTGCGCAAACATTTGATTGTAACTTGTTAATGGTGTCGTAGTGTTATATACGCATTTGGTGTATCATTGAAATGACGAAGCTCACTCGACAATCAAATGGGTCAAAATAATGGTTAGAATAAGTTTGGCTTGTCATGGAAGTGATGATCTTCACTCGACAACCGAACGGGTCAAAACTATGTTTTAAAATGGTAACGTAGAAGTGACTTGAATGTCACGCCATGAATGAGTATTATGAATGCGTAAGCCGAGAAGCGGACACGCAAAATCTGTTGTAAAAGAGCCCTTGAATATGGGACAAAAGTTTAGAAAAAATGATTTTGTTGAATTTGTCTAAAAGTGCATGCTTGATTCAATGAAATCAAGTATGACATTATTGCGAGCGCAAACCGTGGGATGGGAGCGAAACGCTAACGATTTATAAGCCCGAGAAAGGGTAAAAATGTTTAGAAACGATCATTGATAACAAACAAGTAATGTAACTTAAAAAGAAACGGGTCGAATAATCATAAAAAGGGAATTATAAGCCATTAGCTTGTAAACTGGATTTTGATGTGAACAAATAGGATAAACGGATCCGTAATTTAATTACGGTCCCACAGGAAAAAGAATCACGCAATTTGGATACGTAGATCAAAAGTTATGAAACTTTGAATTTGTAACTTTTAGTCCGAAAACAAAGCTGGGCGCCACCGTAGAATACAGTGCCTACTGTAAGCTCCGGTAGGCTCTGGAACAAATGTCCACCGTGGGACAGACAATAATCACCGTAGCATTTTAACCTCACCATAAGCTACGGTGGTCACCGTAGCTTACGGTGGGCAACCTTCTTGCTTGTTTGATTTTGGATTTGTTTTAAAAGTATATCAAGGCCTTCATAACTAAAGTTTATGTTGGTTTTGATTCCAGGTGAACATCTTAGGCCTCCGGATGAAGATCAAACAATGAACGTGAACCGAACACATGTCTTTTAAAACTTCCGCATTGATCGTATTTTGTTTTCGTTAGAAGTGGACTTTGTAAACACATAGAACTATATTTTGAATGTTTTAAATACGTTGCGTTTGATAAGTGGCATTTTCGTACAAAATGCTTACTTTAAATATATATATATATAATTGCTAAATTAGAACGCGTCTTACAAGTTGGTAATCAGAGCTCAAGGTTGTTGACAAAGTGTGTTTGGTTCAAAACTTGATCAAACATCCGGTAAGAATTAATTATTTTATGTAGACTTTAACAAAACACTAGAAAAGAAATATGATTCGATGTGCACGGGAAGAGTGTGTTAACACACTCAAACCCGGAAAGTGCACCAAACACGAATGATTTAAGCAAGTTGCGAACTTGGCTAAACCAAAGAGAAAGATGCAAACGATAATAAAATGAAATGAAGTGTTTAACAATTGTTATAAACATTTCAGATTCAAGATGGCAGATGAAGGTAATGATGATACGGTGCTGATAGTCACCGAATAGATGAGAGAGGTGATTGCCGAAGAGGTTGGAAAGGCAATCGAGAATAGTCTATCCGGGTTTATAGATAAATTCCAAAGCACGGTACTTATGGTAGTAGAAGAACGGATCAAAAGGTTGGAGGATAATGTCAACCAAACGAAAGACAAGCCGTTGGAGCGAAAGGCTTGCCCGTATAACAAATTTATGGCTTGCAAACCTCCGATCTACAACGGGGAGGTTGATCTGATAATATGTCAACGATGGTTGAGTGACATTGAAGGAGTGTTTGAAAGGACCCACTGTGATGTAAGTGACTTTGTAGCTTACGGTACGGATCAGTTAAGGGGTCAAGCGAAAGACTGGTAGGATAATATGAAGAAGGAGGTTGGGGTTGAAGCAGCAAAGAGTTTGACATGGGATGAGTTTAAGGCACCATTCCTTAAACATCACAATCCCAAGGCGGTCATTAACAGAATCAAGGAAGAATTCATCCAACCGAGGCAAAAGGGTTAATCAATTGACAAGATCACGGGTATCTTCCTTGATAAACTGAGGTTCTGTGAAGAGTTAGTGACGACGGAGGAACACAAAATATATTACTATTACAACATGTTGAGTACCGAGTATCGGGAGTTCATGACTCCCTCAAAGTATGAGACTCTCACCGAGATCGTAAACACTGCTCGGGAACGAGAGATTGAGTTGAAAAAACAAGTTGAGCGGGGTGAACGAAGGGCGCAAGATGTTAATCCAAGCTCTACAAAGAAGGCGGAAATGATAGAATCGGCAAAGAGGTCGGATGTGAAAGGCGGGTCGCCAAGTTGCAAGATATGCGGGAAGGGTCATAAGGGCGATTGTCGCTTCAAGGATAAATCGTGCCCTATATGTGGGAAGACTGGGCATACCGCTTCATTATACCCGGGAAAGGTCTCAGTCTGTTACAAATGCTACCAACCCGGCCAAAAGAAATCTGAATGCCCGGAGTTGGTTGGGAAAAAGGATGGAAAGGATAGACAGAGGCACAGAAAGCAAGGGCCAGATCTTTCCATCTAACCGCAGAAGAAGCAAAGACAAAACCCGATGTGGTATCAGGTATATTTACTGGAAACTCGATTCCCGCACGTGTATCATTTGATACGGGTGCGAATAAATCCTTTGTTTCACATGGATTTATTCGACATCCTTCATTTTTATTAACAAAGTTACCTATGCCTTTAGAAGTAGAAATATGTAATAACAAGAGCTTTATTGTTTCTGATGTATGTCAAAACTGTAAATTGAGTATTGATGATGAAGAATACTCAATAGACCTGATCCCGATGTTAACGGGAGAATTCCAAGTGATCGTGGGAATGGATTGGTTGTCCCGAGATCATGCGAATGTCATATGCTTCCGTAAGGAGATAAAATTAATTTCTCCGAGCGGAAGGCACATTGCTATTTATGGCGGAAAAGGGGGTAATCATGTGGTGTGTTCAATATTGGAAGCTCAGAAACTCATGAGACATAGATGTAAAGTATACATGATACACGCATACGAATCAGAGAAAGAGTCACCAAAGATTGGACACGTACCAGTGGTACGTGATTATGAAGACGTGTTTTCGAAAGACTTACCGGGAATACCGCTAGAACGGGAAGTAGAATTCGGAATCTAATTGGTTCCGGTTACGAAACCCATAGCTAAGGCGCCGTATTGGCTCGCGCCATCGGAGCTACAAGAGTTAATGTCTCAGATTCAAGACTTGCTCGACAAGGGGTTCATAAGGCCGAGTGTGTCCCCGTGGGGCGCACCGGTATTGTTCGTGAAGAAAAAGGACAAGAGCATGTGAATGTGTACTGATTACCAGGAGTTTAACAAACTCATGGTGAAGAATCGATACCCGCTCCCGAGAATTGATGATTTGTTTGACCAACTACAAGGCGCGAGTTGGTTTTCCAAAATTGACCGTAGGTCGGGGTATCATCAGTTAAAGGTCAAGGAATAAGATGTACCGAAGACGACTTTTCGTACACAGTACGGACATTACGAGTTCTTCTTGATGTCGTTCGGGTTGACAAACGCACCCACGCTTTTATGGACTTCATGAACCGGGTTTGCTAACCTAAGCTAGACAAGTCGGTGATAGTGTTCATCGACGACATCTTGGTGTATTCGAAGAATGAAGTGGAACACGCGCGTCATCTACGCGAAGTGTTAGAAACGCTCAAACGAGAAAAGCTATATGCAAAGTTCTCGAAATGCGCCTTCTGGTTATGAGAGGTGTAATTTCTCGAGCACATCATTAGTGCCAACAGAGTTCTAGTAGATCCGTAAAAAATAAAAGCAGTGTCGAAATGGAACTCTTCGAAGAATCCTTTGGAAATAAGAAACTTCTTAGTGTCACGGCCCCCGTCCCGGTTTTACCCGGTCCAGGAGCCGCGGGACAGGAACCCGTGGTATTTATTATTTGAGTTGACAGCGGAAGTTTTAGCAGTATCTTTTCAAACTTTAAAATGCCTGATTATTTTATTCCAGAATTTGGGATACACCCCGAAATTTACAATAGAGGAATTTTACTAGGAAATTCCCTGTTTTACAAAACATGTTTATTTATTTGACTGAGCCACTACTTCAAGCTTATTAGTGCTCCGTAGAACTTTTCCTTGCTTCACAGTAGGTCACCTGAAACATGTTTTAAAAATATTTTATCAGTGGGGAAATACTGAGTCATTCAAATTTGATAAAATGACACATAGTTATAAATTACAGCATAAGGGCGATTACAATGGCTTCTATCTTATTTTTATCTAGCGTCGTGTCACCTCCTGGTGAGGATGGTCATACCACTATTGGGTCCTTTCACCCAAGTAGTGATGATTATCACTGTTAGGATTATTAGCCTAACCGTGAGAAATTAGTAGTGTGCACAATACCCCACTAGCCAGTGATTCAAGATAACCACGACTTAATCCCTGTAATTATAACTTTTGAAAATACTTTGGAGTATTGTAAAACAATGTTGATAAAAAGAGAATGACTCACATTGCAGATTTAAACGGGCAAAGTTTTAGCCTACTGATAAGCCTGATAACCTAATTTAAACAACAATGCACACGAACTAGGTCAGTAACTAATACAGCATTTACGATAACTCACGAGATTAAAACCCTCACAACGAATGACAAAATGCAACACTTAAACATCCATCGAATTCACGACGAATGACAAAGTATAGCCCTAATGTGGGCGGCACTTAAACATCCATCGGATAGTTTCAATCGATCGGACATTGAATCGTAGCAGCGATCGAGTTAATACCCTGTATCGTAGCAGCGCCTCCCTAATGGAAATTATGATTTTGAGCAGTAGAACTTCGTTTTTGAGAAAAGTTTTCGACACAGATGAACTGCTCATGAACTGAACAATTTATAGCTGAAAAACGAGGTTTACGCGGCCCGCGTAAACCTCCTCTTGATCTTATGTGGCCCGCGAGGGCTACCTAGTCGTAGACTAGGGCTAGCGTGTCACACCTAGGTCTGCCACGTGTGCGACACGTGGCCTGGAACGCTTATCTGGTCAACAGAGCTTTGACGCATCTCGCGTAAGCCTAAGCTTACTCTTACGCGGCCCGCATGAAACCCAAAAACCTTGTTTTCTTGGTTTTTCATGCACGTTAGGGTTTCAGGGGTCCGGGTTTTCACTTACGGGTCGTTTTGGGACATTTTTGAAGGTCCTTACACTTAGGGCTTGCGAGATATTATAGGAGATTCATACAAGATTTCTCCAGGATCGCTTCGCCGTTAACCAAGTTAACCCGCAAGGAGGAGAGGTTTATATGGGGTGTTGAACAAGAAAGAGCGTTTCAAACGCTCAAAGAAAAGTTAACCCACACTCCGGTATTAACGTTACCGGACGGAGTAGATGATATGGTGGTTTACTCAGACGTGTCACATTCGGGGCTCGGGTGTGTTTTGATGCAGCGAGGCAAGGTTATAGCCTATGCCACGAGACAGCTGAAGACTCACGAAAAGAAATACCCTACGCAAGATCTTGAATTGGCAGAAGTGGTATTTGCTTTAAAAATATGGAGGCACTATTTGTACGGGGTGAAGTGCACTATATTTACCGACCACAAGAGTCTGAAATATTTCTTCGATCAGAAGGAATTGAACATGAGGCAGAGGCGATGGTTGGAAACAGTGAAAGATTATAACTGTGAAATACATTACCATCCCGGGAAAGCCAATGTAGTGGCGGGTGCATTGAGCCGAAAGGCAGATTATGCTCCTATACGGGTGCGATCGATGCAGCTTTTTGTGACATCGGGTTTACTTGAACGAATCCGAGAAGCACAAGTTAAAGCAGTAAAAGAAGAGAACTGGAGGAAAGAAAGAATAGTTGGCCAACTGAAGGATTTGGTAGAAGGTAACAACGGGTTGAAGACCCGCTTCGGAAGGACGAGGGTTCCAAGTTCGTGTGGGGTTAAAAAGCTTCTACTTGACGAAACTCACAAATCCTGTTATTCTATTCATCCGGGGGCGACCAAGATGTATAATGACTTGAAACAAAACTATTGGTGGCTCGGAATGAAAAGAGATGTAGTAAAGTATGTGGAAAAATGCTTGACATGTCTGCAAGTTAAAGCAGAACACCAAAAGCCCTATGGTAAGCTTCAACCATTGGATATTCCGGTTTGGAAATGGGAACATATCACAATGTACCTATTGACCAAACTACCAAAGATGAACCGAGGATTTGATACCATATGGCTAGTTGTGGATAGACTTGACGAAAAGTGCTCACTTCATTTCGATACATGAGACTTATATGTCAGAAAAGATGTCGGAAGTGTATACTAATGAGATAGTGGTATGCCACAGAGTACCGGTATCCATCATATCCGATAGGGATACCCGGTTCACTTCAAACTTTTGGCGGGATTTCCAAGAACAAATAGGGATGAAATTGTTCATTAGCACCGCGTACCATCCCTAAACGGATGGACAGAGCGAAAGAACAATACATACATTGGAAGACATGCTACGGGCGTGTATTATCGATTTCGGAGGTAGTTGGGATGTTTATCTACCACTGGTCGAATTATCATATAATAACAATTACCATGCTAGCATTATTATGGCTCCGTACGAGATGCTCTACGGTAGAAAGTGTCGAACCCCGGTGTGTTGGGGTAAGGTGGGTCCACGTGAACTCACCCATAAAGACATAGTTCGAGCCACTAACGAGAAAATTGATATGGTTCGAACACATTTGGAAGCGCCTCAACATAGATAGAAGTCGTATGGGGAGAAAAGACGAAGACCGATCGAGTTTTAGGTTGGTGACAAGGTCATGTTTAAGGTATCTCCGTGGAAGGGGATTATCCGGTTCAGGAAAAGAGGAAAGTTAGGCCCAAGGTTTATTGGGCCCTTTAAAATCATTGAACGGGTTGGCAAGGTAGCGTACCGACTTGAATTACCAGAGGAACTAAGCGAAATATGCAGTACGTTCCATGTATCACATCTCCGAAAATGTCTAGCCAACGAAACAACCTATATTCACTACGACAACATCGAAGTGAATAACAGACTCAGCTATGCGGTGAAACCGATTGTAATTCTAGATCGTAAGGTGAAAAGCTTGAGAAATAAGGAAATTGACCAAGTTAAGGTCAAATGGGAGCATAGGAAAGTTCCGGATACTACATGGGAGTCCGAAGAGGAGATGAGACGTCTCTACCCTTCATTATTTGGTACGTATTCTGGTTTCGAGTACGAAACCCTTTTAAGGGGGTGGACTTATAACACCCCGAAAATATATATTTTATATTATAAATTAAAAGTCGGTAGTAGTCAAGATAAATTAACTAGGAATAAATAACCTAGTTAGTCATAAGTCTTGAAAATGTAAGAAAAACTTGGTTAAAAACACCCTTTATCTAACTTGAATATGTAGAGGGACTAAAGTTGACAAAGAACAAAGTTGGTTTTTAATTAAGTAAATAAAACACCACAACACACACACACTAGTGTGTGTTCTGGTCCTTGTTTTCAAAAGAGCAAAAAGGGGGTTCCTCAATTGAACCCTAACTCATATAAATCAGTCAAATTGAAGGGGCAAATTCAACCCAAATTGAAAACCAAGCTTGAATTAGTGATCACCCAAGCGAAGGGATCACAAGGTATGTCAAATTTTGTTATTTGGTTACATCTTGAATTCTTGATGAACTTATGAAATAAAAAAATTTAGCTTGAATGAGTGATGTTTGGGTGAAACTGTAGGTCCCTCGGAGGTTGAGGTCAAACCTATTCCTTGTTATGTCTAACACACTAGCAAGTGCGGAATCCAAGCTAGAATGCAAACCGGTAGTTTATATGAGAACACAAGCTACAAAGAGAAGGGTAGACACACGAGATATCAAAGTTTTCTCTTGTATTTCAGTGGACACGGTTACAGCCCTTGACCACTCTGAAAATACGCTCTCTACAAGACCTGGTTCACTCACTTCTCACACTTGTCTCTCTCTTTCGTGTGTTAGTGAAGTGAACACATTACATGGATATATATATCCATCACAGCACGTCTGGTCGAAGGATCAGATAGACTGATCGAAAGATCATCTATCGATCTGAAACAGCTCGAAGGATCCACATATACCTCGAAGGATGATACCCTTCGAGGTCCATCCATATCCATCGAAGGTTTATCCTTCGAGCTCATCGAAGGATATAAACAATCCTTCGATGACTCATCCTTCGACACAGACATCTTACAACCAATGTGCTAACTGTTTGGCCAAGTCAAACCAGGAGGATGGTTGACTTGGTCAAACTTACATCGAACACACATATTAACAAACCTAAGACGTAAACCAGACTAACACAAGACATCGTTTGGTACCATGACAAAATACAGACAAAGTACAGACACAAGTGCACCAACAAACTCCCCCTTGGCTGTAGCTTTGTCTCGATCTTAATTCTTGTAGGTCCCTCGTGTCTTCAAGTCTTTGACGTCCTTTTAAGTCTTCAATGTCGGAGGATCTTTAAAGTCTTCACGCCTTGAAAGCAGAAAGTGTACCAACAAACTCCCCGTTTCATGTAGGAAGTGTGCTGACAAACTCCCCCTTAACATAAGCTCCCCCTTGAGTTATGCTCGTGAAAGTCTTGATCTTTACAAATTGAGATCCTTGTGGTGTTGATGATGGTCAGCGGCAACTCGATCATCTTTATCTCTTGAGTGCCTCCATGTCGCGTCTTCATTCCGAAGCTTGTCATCGACCATGTTCTCCTTGCCTTTAGAATCTGCACATGCAAGAAATCTAAACGCGTAATGAGAACAACTGCCTGGAATATCATAAGCAAACGACACACATGTGACCATTGTTCAATCAATCACCGTCTGACAGTTTGAAAGTTTAACAAATTGTTCAGTTTTAGTTTCTAACTTTCAAAACTTGTAAATTTCGACCGTTTATGAAGAATCAGTCGTTTCGGTTTTCAATCAGGTTTCAGGTAACGAAGACTCGAGATCCAACATCGTACGATCGAAAATAAAATAGAAATAAAATCTTTTTGGCTTTTATAAAGTTTATATTAAAACACACCTAAAATCTTTTTGGTATTTTTGAATATTTCAAATGTAAAGATAGAAAGCAGTAAATAAATATATACAAAGGTGCAGAAACTGAAAGCATTAAATAAATATTTACAGACATTCTTTTTGCGAGTTTCGAGGGTAAGAGAATCATATCAGTGTACAGTCATGTCAAAACGCTCTTGTTGTTCAATTGGTTAACATTAAGATAAGCATCCTATAACAATTATCGGTATTGTTGTCCACATAAGCTCAACTTATCAGATGTAATCATGGCGAGGGGATACGTTAAGGTATGATTTATACTTACAGACCGGTGTTCATCCACACACGACACATTCCCGTATCAAGGTATGCACGAGAGTTCATCTTACCGGTGAGTATACCGTTTATCATCTGTTTGACCGTATATGATGTGAGATTCTCACTTATTTTGAATTGAAAACAAGCCCTATGTGATAGAATCACTTATTGATGAGGAACTTGATTTTCGATGCATGAGGGCACAGGAGCAAGTCCGTGAACAGGTCAGTACTTTCGTACAGCAGAGAGACGAACTTGACTCCCGGATAAATGTGATAGATTATCACTTATTTGTGGACATGTGATTGTTGATCACTTATTGAGGTCGTATGCAGTATGTACACGTATGTATAGTATCATGGAAGATCTAGACTTGCGTCCCCGTTATTTTTCGGTAAAAGATACAACCATGATACCCAGATGATAAGCAGCATAAAGACCGAATATCTCAGAACCTCGGCAATCTCTCAAACGAAATTTCGGTACTAAGACCATATGCCAATGAGTGATTCCCACCTGGTCTTCAGTCGATTTAAGGTTTATATCACCCTGCACACTTTAAAATGATTGTGAGCCTACCGATACATCTTATATAGAGCTGCTTATCGTTTTTCATTTTAGGTTTAAAGAGGTTTAAACAGACCACTGATGTACTATCATTTTCTCTTTTTCTCACCAGGAAACTCATTTTTGTTTTTCTATTGTTTTTGGGTTTTTGAAATTTTTTCGATGTTTTTGGATTTTTCAAATTTTTGGATTTACTCCCCCTAAAATCAACAAACTAAGATAAATTTAAAACACAACGGTATTTACAAAAATGATTTTCCGATGTTGGTTAACTCATGTTTTACCTCAATGCCGTTTACCAAAATTAAGTTTTCATCAGAAATGATTTAGCGAATTTTGGAGAAATCAGTTGGCATGTCGGTAAGCGGTGCGGACCATGACAACATTGTCTGGCCAAAGAGTGCTGAACGAGATAATAATAATTCATAAAGCAGCTTAAATATCGACAAGTATATGAGAGATTAGAAATTTAAAACCGTATCCTGCAACTGCTTCGTGCATTGCAAGGAATCTGAGCGCTCTCCCAAACTGGATATCCACCCGGTGTGGATTTCAAGGTCGATTTTTTGTAGCTACTGAAATCCCTTCACAGCAACAAGATCATAAACCTCCGGGTCCGGCTGGTCTTCCACATTGCACCAGCGAAGGTCTTTATCTCTTAGTGTGCGGTTGTTCAATCCATGCCAAGGCATCCGCACACCCGGTTGGTTTGATCAACAAACACATTTTCTTCAATCACACCGTGGAGAAAAGTACCTTACACGTTCATCTTGTGGACTTTGAACTTCTTGTGGAAGAAAAATCCATGAATCTTCAAAAAGCTTCAGACGTGCTGCAGTCGCGTACTTTTCATTTGAATCTTTCCTGAGGACCCGATCAAAAACCATAACAACCAATTTTGGCACATATCTCATCATGTCGAATTTTTTAACTTCATTCAACCACATTCTTTCACCATCATTCCTTCATCGAAATGTTTGTCTTCTTATCTTTTTCTTTTCTTTTCTCATTTCTCTCCATCAAAGGCAACAACTCCTAGATATAATGATGTTTCGGAGTCTTATGTCGCCGATCTTGTGCATGGACGCTCCACTATCAACAATCTTACGACTATCAAAAGTTCCTCCTGGAATATCCTACACACTCACTCAGAGATTAGTTGGAGAGGGGGACCCAAGCCTTTGTGGACTTGGGTCGTCCTTGATCATCAAGGAAAGTGATTTCAATCACTTGATGATTAGGAAAAAGAACCTGTGGTGCTCCCCCTGATTGAATTACCTGCTTTTGCTTCCAAGCTGTTTGTCCTTTACCAGTATTTGAATTTATTGTTTTAGCATTTACTGGTTTTACAGTTTCAGATTTTGCTTGTACAGGTTTTTCTTCTTTGACCTCTGATTTTAAGGCCTTTTCAATTACCTTTTGATTCTTTTGCTTTAACTTCTTTTCCATTTCTTTCAAGACACGTGGGTCTTGTTTCGGGGAAACTGATCGTTTTCGGTAATCGATTTCTTGGGGAGCACTCGTTTTTTACTTCAGCTTTTGCACGTGTGGGCAATATCTTACAATATGCCCAACTGTCCCACATTCAAAACATGTTCTCCGCTCTACAAACTTCGGAGAAACATGTTGATGACCAGACGGAAAACCAGACAATGAACTTTGTGATCTAGACGTGCTTGGACCTAAATCACATCCGTTGGTGTGTTGGGTGTAATTATTCTGATCATTTCGTTTTAAAATTCTAACTTGTTTTATAAAATCAACGTTAGATTTATCCTGAAATGTTTCAAGTTTGTCTGAACCCGTGGATCCAACAAAGTTCATTTTCGGTTCTCGTTTCTTAACAGGAGCTCTTTTGTTTTGCACCCTTTATTGTTGAACCTTTGGTTGTTCAGTCTTAGGCTGCTGAACTTTAGGTGCTTGAACGTTCTTGTTCTGAGCCTTCTTTCCCTGTACCTTACCCTTTCCGGAGTTGACTTGTTGTTTTCGCTCAATTGGTAGTTTTTGGTTTCCGTATTGTTTTCTAATTTGATCACACGGAATTGGATCACATTGAGTGACGGTAACTTTGCCACATTTGTTCCCCAAAAACTTATCAGTGCATCCTTAAAAAATTTGCTCAATTAAATCTTGATTTACATTTTTAATTGGAAACTCTTTGTTAGAGTAGATTTTGCTATCTCCTTTGAGCGTGTACAACAAGTTATTCTCTTCACTGCTAGATACAAGGGACTCCATTGCTTTTGACATTTCAGTCTTACTCGGTTTCACTGGTGGATCACACAGGATGTGATTCTCGATTGGAATATCTGTTGTAACCGAGTTAGACTGTTGTTTCACAATTTCTTCAGATTCATCATCCGAAGAATCAGCATCCTCAACAATGGGAGGACTCTGTTCCTTAACACACGATGAATCTGTCACATTCTCAGATTCTGATTGACCCGAGGATGATGTACCAGTTGTGAACCCGAGGCCTGCTGCAAAGTCATCTAGACCGAGTGGCACAGTAGGTTCAAAACGGGGCATATCCTCGTCATCAGGCAATTTGGAGTAATTGTGATTCATTGGGGGAGGACATGATTTGAATCCAATACATTGTGCATCCCCCTTTTTCTTTTGAACGTCAATGATGTGATCCAATACATAGCGGGAATTGGAATAGCTTTCCAGTTTCTGCTTAATTGTCTCACATTCACATCGAGCTGTTGCCAACTCTACCATTTGCTTTTCAATTGTGTCAATAAGATTATTGTTAGCATGTTGTTTTCGCAAAACAGCCTTTTGTAATTCTGAAACATCATGTCTTAATGACGCAATTGTTGCCTTAAATTCCTTTTCATTTCTGGTTAAAAACAAGTTAGCTTCAGTTGCTTTAGAAAGATCTACAATCAATTCTTGATTGTGTTTGTATGTGATTTCAAACTGACTTTCCTTTTCAGCATATTTAACATTTAAACTATCACAATTTTCACAACTAACTACAGTGGGTTCATCGACACATACCTGACTTGATGAACTGTCGACATTAGCCATAAAGGCTGAATGGAGAGAAGACGAAGAGTAAGCAGCTTGATCCACCAAAATAGATTTTCTTTCAGTTCCTGCTGCAGCTTCTTCCAAAAGCTCATCAATATCTGCATCGACTGACGCACTTGATGTCTCATCCACATGATCATTGCCTGAAGTGGAGGATTCTTCATCTGAGCTTCCACTATAACCAGAACTGTCTTCATCTTCAGAAGATTCATCACCATTGGTGGAAGATTCTCCACCACTGGCGTGCTTTAAATCCTTTACGACTTCAGCAAAACATGCTGTTCCATCTGGAGCATCATTTCCCAACTGAAGCGACCAATCACAACCTTCATCTACTTGAACCACAAGTGCCTGGTTGGCATTTGATGGCCCTGCTTGGCTTTGGTTGTTGACAGGTATCAACGTACGAACATTGTTCCTGTTCTGGTTCTGCTGGTTGCCTTGATTTCTAAAAGGATTTTGGTTTCCATGCTGAGCTGGTCTTGTGCATTCCCTTTTGAAATGACCCCGTTCACCACAGTTAAAGCACTTTACAGCTTGCTTGTCGAACCCATACTTGGTGTCTTTCTTGCTTTCCAAGTTGGTTCTCCCCGTCCTTTCCATAAACTCCTTTGCTCTTCGAATTGCACTAGCAAGAGCCCATTTGATATCCATCATTTCAAACTCTTCTTTATCCACTTGCTGATAATCTTCATTGGTTAGATTGATATTCCCAATCTGACCTGCGATCAATCCACAATAAGCACTAACCAAGGTGTTCAACATATCCATATGCTCCTTGGCTATTTCGACACTGACTTTGGAAAAGTTGGAAGTGTCTAATCTGACTGTGTTTGGATTGGAAGTGGCTTGAAAGTTTGAAGAGCTTCCATAAAACCCTTGCTGTTGCGGTTGTTGCTGCTGAGCTCTGCTTGGGTCTAAGAAAGGCGGTGGTGTGAATTGCTGAGCTGTCGGTTGCACATTCTGTTGTAGAGAAGAAGAATCTGGTCTTGAATACATCATCGTGTATGCTGAAGGATCAAACTGATTTGTTGTGGAAGGTCTGGTGTTTGAGATGAAGGCTGTTTGAAGCTTAGCATGTTGAGAGGCTGGTTTTTCTCCACTGATACCTCCTACAATCCCATAGTACATCTCTGGATTTTGAGGAGTTAGTGTTCTTTTTGCCTTAAGCTTTTCTTCTACATCCTTGTTCTCCAATTTTTGAATTAACTCATAAACGGTGATTGTGTCTAGAACACCATTTTCTTTGAGAATTTCAAGATAACTGCTCCACTTTGCTGGTAAGCTATCAGCGAATCTCTTCACCATTTCTTGTGGAGTGGCAGTGACTCTAAAAGCAAACATCTCGCTCAACAAGTGATAAACCTTGTAGATAACTCTGCCAAAGTCTCATTCTCCATACACGTGAATCCTTCAAACTCTTTCTTCAGTAATTCTTGCTTGATCTTTCTAGATTGAGCATTTCCTTCACATCGTAACGTGAGCATATCCCACAAGCTTTTAGTAGTCGTGCAGTAAACAAACTGGTGGTAAATGTCTCTGTGAAGAGCTTGTGTGAGAATCATGAATGCTTTCTTTTCTAACTCAAATTTCTTCTTATCATCTTCAGACATAGTGCTGTAAGTTTGTGGATTAGATCCTGCAACTTCCAAATCATTGTCAAATGCGGTGAAGAAGCACATCCATAGATCTTGACCTTGCCCCTGAACATAAGTTCTCAGCCTTTCTTTCCACCATCCCCAATCATTGATGTGATTTAGCTTTGGCGGTTTTGTGCTTGTACCAGTTTCACTGTCGTTCTGCATCATAGATTGAATGCTGCTGCTTTGATTTGTGACCAATTCCCATTGATTTGCAGTTATCATTGCAGCTTGAGGTGGGGCAATAGCCTGCATCCATGCAGTTTTGTTGAAATCTGACGCAGATTGCGTAGCTGATGATTGTGGAGTCAAAGTTGTTTGAGTCCACGCGGTTGGATCCCACTGACCGTTTGTTCCCATTTTAAAAATTTAATTTTCACAAACTATGTTAATATCTCGAATGATAACAACCAGCCGAAGGATCCTTGATCGAAAGACCTGAAAAACACAAACTTGTTAAACTTAAACAGACTAAGATCGAAGGATCAAGACTTGTTCGAAGGATCAACAGTGTTCGAAAGATCACTGTTGAGTTTCGAACAATGATTTCGAAAGACTCTCCAATCGTAGGATCCTTATCTTTCGAATAAGAGCTGTAGATCGAAAGATATATCCTTCGAAAAGATTCCTTGGATCGAAGGATAAGTCACAGACTTTGAAGGATGTTCGAAGGATGATTATCTATCGAACTTCCTTTGATCGAAAGATGATCTTTCGACTTCGAAGGATATCCTTCGATCTGCACTGACACAAATGACAAAAGTGACAGGTTGGTGAAAAGGTGATGGGTTGGTGAAAATCTTTCGGCAGAAGGCAGAAGGTATGGTCAGACCATGCTTTCTGCCAAAACAAGATTTGACAAATAAAATATAATTTAAAAAGTCCAGAAAACCGGTCACCGGAGTAAGCCGGAATTTGGCCGGAAATCACCAAAGTTCTTAAAAAAAAGTTTTTAAGTTACCCAACCCGTCCTTTAACACACCCGGTTAGTTTAGAACACGTTTTTACGTCAAGAAATGCGAGAAAAACACTAAAAACGGGTGCTAAACCATGTGAGTTTTTGTCCAAACACTCCAAAGTCTTGTATAAACTCGGTTTTTAACAAGGAAAAGAGCCACGGCTCTGATACCACTTGTAGGTCCCTCGGAGGTTGAGGTCAAACATATTCCTTGTTATGTCTAACACACTAGCAAGTGCGGAATCCAAGCTAGAATGCAAACCGGTAGTTTATATGAGAACACAAGCTACAAAGAGAAGGGTAGACACACGAGATATCAAAGTTTTCTCTTGTATTTCAGTGGACACGGTTACAGCCCTTGACCACTCTGAAAATACGCTCTCTACAAGACCTGGTTCACTCACTTCTCACACTTGTCTCTCTCTTTCGTGTGTTAGTGAAGTGAACACATTACATGGATATATATATCCATCACAGCACGTCTGGTCGAAGGATCAGATAGACTGATCGAAAGATCATCTATCGATCTGAAACAGCTCGAAGGATCCACATATACCTCGAAGGATGATATCCTTCGAGGTCCATCCATATCCATCGAAGGTTTATCCTTCGAGCTCATCGAAGGATATAAACAATCCTTCGATGACTCATCCTTCGACACAGACATCTTACAACCAATGTGCTAACTGTTTGGCCAAGTCAAACCAGGAGGATGGTTGACTTGGTCAAACTTACATCGAACACACATATTAACAAACCTAAGACGTAAACCAGACTAACACAAGACATCGTTTGGTACCATGACAAAATACAGACACAAGTGCACCAACAGAAACTAGGATGAATCCATGTTTAGGAACGAACCCTAGTTAATAATTTGATGAATTGGTGTTCTTAATGATGAAAGTCATAATCACCCACTTAGGTGTTAAATGGGTTTTGTAGGATGATGAAGAACACTAGAATTTTGATCATAAAACGAGTGTTATTGATTTCCATGAAGTGAATCTAGGTGTTGTTATGCATGCTAGATATAATGAACTTGAAAATGATGGTTAATCTTGGCTAAATAGTTAGTCATGAACTTGATTATGGATTTCATAAAATTATGCCCTTTAGGTGTTTGTTAAAATGGCTAAATGAAAGCTAAATGTTGAAATTTCGAGCAAAAACGCATATTTGAATGTTATGGCAAATTATGCGTTATATGATATAATTAGAGTTCTAAACGAGTCGTTGGTTGAACTCTATAGGTAAGGGAATTGAATCTTCAAGTGGACAAGCCGGAGTGGATACGCGCTTGAAAGAAAAGCTCTAAAGGTACGTAACTTATAATTTCGTTACATTTTGCGTAAACATTTGATTGTAACTTGTTAATGGTTTCGTAGTGTTATATACGCGTTTGGTGTGTCATTGAAGTGACGAAGCTCACTCGACAATTAAACGGGTCAAAATAATGGTTAGAATAAGTTTGGCTTATCATGGAAGTGATGATATGCACTCGACAACTGAACGGGTCAAAACTATGTTTAAAACGGTAATGTAGAAGTGACTTGAATGTCACGCCATGAATGAGTATTATGAATTCGTAATCCGAGAAGCGGACACGTAAAATCTGTTGTAAAAGAGCCCTTGAATATGGGACAAAAGTTTAGAAAAAAATGATTTTGTTGAATTTGTCTAAAAGTGCATGCTTGATTCAATGAAATGCTAACCGTGGGATGAGAGCGAAATGCTAACGTCTTATATGCCCAGGAATGGGTAAAAATGTTTAAAAACGATCATTGATAACAAACAAGTATTGTAACTTAAAAAGAAATGGGCCGAATAATCATAAAAAGGGAATTATAAGCCATTAGCTTGTAAACCGGATTTTGATGCAAACAAAGAGGATAAACGGATCTGTAATTTAATTACGGTCCCATATGAAAAAGAATCACGCAATTTGGATTTGTAGATCAAAAGTTATGAAACTTTGAAGTTGGAACTTTAAGTCGAAAAACAAAGATGGGCGCCACCGTAGAATACGGTGCCTACCGTAAGCTACGGTAGGCTCTTGAAAAAATGTCCACCGTGGGACAGACAATAATCACCGTAGCTTTTAACCTCACCATAAGCTACGGTGGCCACCGTAGCTTACGGTGGGCACCCTTTTTGCTTGTTTGATTTTGGATTTGTTTTAAAAGTATATCAAGGCCTTCATAACTAAAGCTTATGTTGGTTTTGATTCCAGGTGAACATTTTAGGCCTCCAGATGAAGATCTAGCAATGAACGTGAACCGAACACATGTCTTTTAAAACTTCCGCGTTGATCTTATTTTGTTTTCGTTAGAAGTGGACTTTGTAAACACGTAGAACTATATTTTGAATGTTTAAATATGTTGCTTTTGATAAGTGGCATTTTCGTACAAAATGCTTACTTCAAATATGTATATAAATGCTAAATTAGAACGGGTCTTACATGGTGGTCGTCGGAAAAAAGGGCCTACCAGACCCCATACTTTTAGATCTGACTGATTGAAAAAAAAAAGTTTGAACATGTGAATCTGAATCCAAAACCCTCGATCTAGTCGAAATCCTTAAGAAACCCCCACCATCGCACCATAACTACGTCCAACATGGTGGTTGTGCCAAAGTGTCGAGGTTGCCGCCACCATGGCTCCTCCACGGCCTGCCGCCTACCACCCACCCAGCCCCTTTCCATTCCCCCCGCTTCTGGTGATTATGGTGATAGTGAGGTGGTGGTGAAGATGGTGAGTGTGTATATATATAAATATATAATTAAAAAAATACTTTTTTCATATCAATATCCACGTCATCATTCACATAATCAACCAGCTCATATTTTTACACATGAGCATCGACGTCATCAGGAAGTAACTGAGTTTGACCTCGGTTAGGAAATGATCAATGAGTGCCAAATTCTTACTAGTTGGGATTGTTAGAGGGAATATTTTAAGTTATGATTATTCTTGGACTACATGTGAAACTTTGAATTATTGAAATCCAATAACCCTTTAAAAAGGGAATGCATAAAACAAATCTTAACAATTTAATTTGTTATAGATGGTTTATATATATTTTTTTTTTAAGAAATGTACTTTTAACAAATAAACCCATATATTATTTACTTAAAAAAGTATCAAACTAATGTGTTCATATGTTTTTATATTTTAAATAATTTATAAAAACATGTGAAAGTAATGAAACAACTACACATAAGTCATATAATGTGTTCATATGTTTTTATATTTTAAATCATTTATAAAAACATGTAAAAGTAATAAAACAACTGTCATCATAATTTCAAATGTGTGAAAAACGATAAACATTGTATTTATTTCATTTTCTTTTATTTTAAACTAACTTAGAACCCCGTGTTATACACGGGTTGCATAAATTTAATTTTATATAATAAGCACCATAGTTATATCTTTAAAATACCTTTTATATTGTACGAGTTAAATAAATATAATGTAATCGATTAACACATACGGTTGTCAAGATATATATTTAAATGATAAATTCGACGTACTATTTACTTATTAAAATTTTAATTTGTTTTTTATTTATTATTAGGTTAGAAACATATGAATTACATGTGGTAAAACCAATTAAATATTAGATGATTATTAATAAGTAGAAAAAAATAAAATAAATAGTAAATACATAAGAGAAATCCATGAAGTTTGTGATTTAAATATTTTTTCTTACTTATGTATCCTATTAAATATTAAATAATAATAGTAATTAAAAATAATTTAACTAAATCTAATTTGAATGAGAAAAAAAATTTATATATTTTTAGAAACATGTGAATTACATGTGGTAAAACCAATGAAATATTAGATAATTATTAATAAGCGGAAAAAATAAAATAAATAGTAAATAAATAAGAGAAATCCATGAAGTCTGTGATTTAAATAAATTTTCTTACTTATGTATCCTATTAAATATTAAATAATAATAGTAATTAAAAATAATTTAACTAAATCTAATTTGAATGAGAATAAAAAAATATATATTTGCCTAATTTTACAAAGGAAAAAAAAGAAAACTTAAAGAAATTGAAAAATAAGATAAGGAGACTATTAATTCAAAGTTTGAAAAAAAAGTTATTATCATTATTTAAATTATATTTAGTTAACTATTGTTTAGTAGGAAAGAAATTAAAAAAAAAAGATAAGAAGTCACAAGAAATTCACATGTGTCATAAAAGATTTTGATTTGTTAGACCATGCGTAGTAGGACGTTTTTTTTTTTAAATTGCCCAATCACGCTCAATAACGCCCCTTCACCACTACACATGAGCGTGATTGGGCGTTATCTTGCAAAAAATGCTCCTTGGCGTGGTTTGAAAAACGCCGAATGGGGAAAAGGTTGGCCAATCACATTAGAGATTCCTTTTGCTTGGCCAATAAGATTTTTAGGTGTTTTTTCTTATTTTATTTTACTACAAAACATATTGCCCAATAATGCCCCATCCCCACTACACCCATTTTAGAAAACGACCAATAATGCCTCATTGCTGACTGGTCTGCCACATGACGCAAAACGCCCAAGGGTGAATATTGCCCGACTACGCATGGTCTTAGTATAGAAAGATTTAAAAAAATGGTTTATTTTATTTTACGTGTTCTAGCGAATTTGTAATATCTACTGAATTTATCCATCTCTTTTATTTTGCGCGTGTGTGTATGTGAAGATGGCCTTGTGAGATAAGACATATAGCATAAGTTGATGTGTTAGTTGTCGACCAAAAAAAAGTTCATAAGCTGTATTGTTTTTTAAAAACATTTTAAATTAATTAATTATATTGTTGATTAACACTGAAGGGATAATAGAAAAGCGAAAACACAACGTTTGGAGTCAAAAGACAAGACACCAGCCTCGCTTTCTCCGAACCGTTTCTCCATATTCGTTTATCCAACGACCACCACATATTTCTCTATCACCCACTCCCCCTTTCTCTCTCTCTATATCTATAGCCATATCTATATGTGTATTTGTATGTGTATTGTAAGAATTATTGTGACATATTTAAAATTTTGCTACATGAAAATTAGTACGATTGTTGGGTGCATGGAATCTTGTTGATAGTGATAAAATATATTTTTAGATTAGATTTGTGTAACAGAACCAATGGTCGTTTTATCTCATGCACATATGTATATATTTAATTCAACTACATTTATAATTCTTGATGGCTTGTAAATGCATTAATATCTTAAGATTTACAACATAACAAGTTATTAAAAAAGTCATCTTTTATTTGTTAGCCTTAATTTGTTCAAAGGGTGGGTTGGTAATATAAAATTCGAGAATTAAATCAATTTTTTAATGACAATGCTTGCTCATACATATTACACTAATAATTCTAAATTATTCACCTCAACTTATGATTAGACCTGAGACCTCTTTTCTAAAAGTCATACGCCTCTACTAAGTGCGTTAACTTAACACCATATTAGCAATCAAATCACTTAACAAATCAATGTTAGTTGTTAATATGTGTCCGTGGAAAATCATGCCTTGAATAAATATCTCACCAACGAATACAATAAAGATCAAGAACCGAAAGTCTAAAGGTTATAGAGAGCTCTCGAAACTATATATAATTAAGATTTTTGAAGGATTATTCATCGCAAATCAATATTTTCAATGTTTTTGCATTGTTGTCATTCAGAAAAGCTTATTTTGAAACTTTGTGACGAAACACCGACAGATTAGCCCTTGCAAATTTGCTCTTACCGAAAATACTTCAAGAAATTCTTATTTGGGATTATATTCAGTCTTAATTGATTATTATCGATAGAGTACTGTCGAACATTAATGATTAATTGATTAATATTTGTAACACAGATTTTTATATTATTGTTGCCTAAGATGACAAATTTAACGATTATCCATCGGTGATAATCGACAATTTATATGTTAGTTGTTTTTTGGTTTTATGTGATCCTTTCACAGATTAATCTATCTACATACTTTTGTCGGTAACCTCTGTATTTTAGTACTGTCAATTTTTGATAGTGAATTGCGTCCACAATATATGATTTTTAATATATTATATTCTTGGCGGTCAGCTAATTAAAAATATATACTAATAAATGTAATGATTTGTTCTTTAAGTTTAAAGTTTAATTAGCATTATATATATATTAATTAATCAAAGAAGAAATCCCAAGTCCTAGCAATTTGAAATCTAAGAGGCTTAAGAGAAAAAACTACAAATTCTTTTTGTATTATCAAATTATTTAATGCAGATTAGCAAGATTTCTTTTTAGCTTTTACCAATCGATAATCATCTTAAATCTATCATGAAAATTTGGTTGCGTTAATATCTTAAGGAAATATTAATTTTGTTATCATTGTAAAAATTCTCTAATTTGTAGTGATTTTAAAAACAGATGAATTTAATAATAAGTTTATATAATAATCAGCTAAAGTCATTAAAAACAGATTAATTTAATAATAAGTTTATATAATAATTAGCTAAAGTCAAATTATAAGTAATGAAACTTAAGAAGATTTATTAGAAAAAAACAATTGAAATAATGAAACTTAAGAAGATTTATCAGAAAAAAAAAAACAATTGAAATAATAACGAAGTAGGTTGTCAATAGTATTTCATTGGCTTAATTATTATACCATGTATGTCACTTATTCAAATCCATTCTTGCAATATATTCCACAAAAATTGAAGTTTAAGCATTTCTTTTTTCTTTTGTTTTTTTCCCACAAACCCTAATCTCTCTCTCTCTCTCCTCTCCTCTCTCTATCTCTCAATTTCTGTTTATGACCCCATTTCTAAGCAAACCCCATTGCCGTCATCATTATAATCATCACCAATCCCATTCAACGATCATATCCTTCTCTCTCTCTCTCTCTCTCTCTCTCATAAACAAACAAACACAGGAACAATTGGCAGTTTATAAAGTAATCAAACCCTCCAAATCAGAACTACTTTCGAAGCTTATAAGTTTCAGAGACATAACCAACCAATAGAGTTCCATCAAAACAAAACCCTAAAGTTTCTTTCATCTCTCTCACACACACACATTACAACACATACATACGCACATTGTGTGCGTGTGTATACACATAAACACAATGAGGAAACCGATAGGAGGTGCAAACGAGCCGCCTAATTCGATATCGAGTGCCAAGGGCACCGCGATAACGACGATGAAGATGCGCAAAGGGTTGTGGTCACCGGAAGAAGACGAGAAGCTAATGAACTACATGATTACCAATGGCCAAGGCTGCTGGAGTGACATTGCTCGTAATGCCGGTTTGCAACGGTGCGGCAAAAGCTGCCGGCTCCGGTGGATCAATTACCTCCGGCCTGACCTTAAACGTGGTGCCTTTTCGCCTCAAGAAGAAGAAGTCATTATTCATCTTCATTCACTTCTTGGTAACAGGTATGATGGGTATTATTGAAAGTATCATGAATATTAGTCTAAATAATATTTTGAACTTTCATTTTGGTTTAATATCTGGTTAAATATGATATAAACCAATCTCTCAAACCCTAATCCAATTAAAGTTTATTTTACAAATTACAACTTATTCATTAAAGTAAATATATTTACAAGATGTCTAGTGTGTGTGTGTATATATATATTACATAAGTAGGTGCCTGGACTATAATACCCATGGTTAATCATATAGCCTAGCAAGTAAAATGTCAAAGTCATGGTCGAATGATTATATATATGCAACTTACAAATTTAATCTTTGCGCTTTTGACTTCAACCAATTAACAAATTATTAATGGAGAATGGGAGGTGATTATAGTTCTATCTCTTCCATTATTGGACAGAAGAAAGATTAACTTGACATAATTATCACATATAACATGATCATAGTACACTTGTATAATTTTAGACCACACTAAAAGCCTTCATTTTATTTATGATTAGTTATTGGAAAGAGAACATATACAAATACAAACTTAATAATATACTAAAAGAAAGTTTAAACAACTTGAATTTTTTAAAAATTGTGTTTTTTATTTGTTTTGCAGTTGGTCATTGTGGCTTGTAATCTTTTTGCTAATTTAATTAATCGTATATTCTAGTATTCAATATACTATTTGTTTATACACTAATTATTTGTGCGTGTCAAGTGTGAGTTTACAATGCATTAATGCATTGATAGAAAGCTCAAAGTGAAAGGGATAATTGAGGGTGAGGTGTGTGCCCACATATAACCTTTGAGTTGAAGATACTCAACTGTCTATTTCAGTCGTTTGTTTACAAATGAAGCCAACCTCCATGCATTGCATGCATCCATACCGTATTTTACGTGTAATATAATCAAATTTGTATTAAATTAACATGATTTTTATTTTCTTAACTCATAGGTGGTCCCAAATTGCAGCAAGATTGCCGGGTCGTACAGATAATGAGATAAAGAACTTCTGGAACTCGACGGTAAAAAAGAGATTGAAAAAGAATACTACATCAAATTCCTCGTCACCTAACACAAGTCATGATTCATCATCTTCCGAACATAGGGACATCATGGGCGGCTTGATGCCCATGCACGATTCTAGCAACATCATGGCCATGTACATGGATGCAACACGACGATCTTTATCGTCGTCGTCCTTGCAAACCATGAACATAAACCAACTGATAGAACAATTACCCCTAACCAACGATCATAATGGGCCAAACATGCCCATCTTGCATGCATCATGCTATGGTACAACGCAAGTTGGCATGGATGGTAATGGGATTAATTACAATGGATGTTATGAGATCTTTGGAGGGAATTTAGGGTTAGAAGACGAGATGTTTAATATCCCACCATTAGATAACATGACTGATAACAATCAAGAGATAAAATGCGAAAATCTTGATGATAGCAATTCCATCATCATGACTAACAACATGAACAACATCATCTTGAGCCAATGTTACAACAATAACAAGCACAAGGTACAGGCTATAACCGAAGGGTTCGAAAATTGTTGGGAGGGAGGAGATGAACTTAAAGTTGAAGAATGGGACCTTGAAGAACTCATGAGAGAATCTTCCATGTTCCCTTCGCTTGATTAATTCTTGAAAAAAGTAGATTTTTTTTATTTCGTTCAACTTTCTTTTGCCATTTTCGGAAAGTAGTATAATGTTCAAGATTGTAGAATAAAAGGACACCGACATAGGTGTAATGGGGGTCATCGTGCATATTTTATTGTATAGATATAAATGTACTATTGGTATACAATCGATAATCAAAGCATAAACTCACAACACAATGATTTTGTTATCGAACCAGATCACGACTCTTTTCGGGTTTTTTATTGCTTTCAAAACTGGATGTTATTACAGAGACTACAATGGTCCTTTAAATAACCAAAATAAACTAAAAAGAAAGGAAAGCATTATGACTCGAAATACAGAAAGGAAACAAACCAAATTAAAAAATAATAATATATGCAACTGCTTGTTACAGCTAATGCATGGCTCGGACACGGTTTGGGCTATGAACCGGGTCAAACAATTACCGGGTCATCATCCCCCCCCCCCTAATTTTTGACCCGTATAGTCGTGAACTTTCACACCTAACAGTTGACACATCTCTTCAAATTTCAACCGTGGTAGAGCTTTAGTTAGAATGTCGGCCTTTTGCTTGTTTCCATCTATATGCTCAACCGTGATCTCTTCTCTTTCAATACATTCCCGTATGAAATGAAAACGGGTGTTTATATGTTTGCTTCTCCCGTGAAACACCGGGTTCTTCATCAACGCTATTGCTGATCTATTGTCGACTCGTAATAACACCTTCTATTCCTTCCATCCAGTCAAGTCACTTAACAAACCTCTAAGCCAGAGAGCTTGACATGTGGCAACCATAACCGCCATGAATTCCGACTCACACGATGAGAGAGCTACCGTCTTCTGTTTTTGTGAGTTCCACGATATCAAAGATTCACCAAAGAAGAAAGCCATCCCGGTTGTACTCATTGCATCATTCATGTCACTGCCGTGACTCCTATCACAGTGTTGTGACTGCTATAATAGAACCCCACAAGTTTTGTATCACCATTGCAGCCGTGTTTGTTGGTGCAGTTTTTGTGTCCGATGCTGTTCGAATAGATTAGAATTATTTTATGTTGATTATGTAATAGTTAGTGAAACGGTCAAACGAACGTGTATTGACCCGCTCGTTTGAAGTGGTCAAACGAGAGGGTTATTTGTTTGATCATGTGTGTTTGCAAGACAAGTGGGTGTGGCTATAAATACCAACCCCTTGTTCATTTGCAAAGTGATGAAGGTTTTAAACTTGGGGGAGATATCACCACTTGGTCTCTCCCCGGATGTATACTGCTTTGGTATTGTTCGGTTAGCTTGTAATCGGGCCGCTTTGTAACGTTATACTACCGAATTAATACAAGGAAGTTTTTACTAGTCTCTAATCTCTCCCGTCTTGAACTTAATCACACACTAATCACGGGTTTCGGTCCGAAATCGCGAACCTACAGTGTTTTAACCCGTAACTGAGAGTTCCTTTAATGTACCTCAAGATATGTTTTATGGCATGCATATGGCTCAGTTTCGGGTTTGCCATGAACTGGCTCACCTAGCCAGCTGCGTAAGCCAAGTCGGGTCTCGTATGGACTGGGTATTGAAGACTTCAAACGATCCTCTGAAATGATTTTTGTTGATGCATATTTTGTGGACACGACTCGGCTCGGTTCAACTCGGCTCAGTTCGACTTGGTTTCGACTTGAAGACACGAAGATCAAGACAAAGCTGCTTGTGTCTGTACTTTGTCTGTAATGTGTCATGATACAAAACGATGTCTTGTGTTAGATTTGTTTATATGTGCGTTCAATGTAAGTTTGACCAGTCAACCATCCTCCGGTTTGACTTGGTCAAATAGTTAGCACATTGGTTGAAACATGCTGGTGTCGAAGGATGTCATCGAAGGATGGGTTGTATCCTTCGATGACCTCGAAAGATAATACCTTTCGATAGATACATGTGGACCTCGAAGGATATCATCCTTCGAGGTATGTTTGGATCTTTCGGTAGAACTCTGGTCGATAGATGATCCTTCGACCAGACTTCCTGATCCTTCGATCACACATGCTGTGTCGGGTATAAATACCCAAGTGTTGTGTTCAGGACAGCAAGAGACATTTGAGACACATAGAGAGCATTCTGTCCAGGAACACACACACACTCTAGAGAGTTTGCAAAACAGATTTGTAAACCTTGTGCTTGTAACCGGAACCTTTCATACGCATTAATACAAGTGGTGTTAATCGTTGAACCTTGTGTGTTTTGTGTTTTATACTTGTCTCAACTCGGTTTGAATGCTAGCTTGGATTCCGCACTCGCTAGTGTGTTAGTATAACAAGGATAAGGTTTCACACTCATCCGAGAATAGGGACCTACAAGTGGTATCAGAGCCTTGGCTCTTTTCCTTGTTAAAACCGAGTGTTTTAGAGTGTTTCGGGTTTTTGAAGTTCTTTATTTTCTTTATTTTCTGTTTTAAAAACTTCAAAAATCATTGCTTGTTGCTGAAAGTGGTTTTAAAAACCTTTCACAAGTGTCGGTTTTTACTTTATTTTCACATAGTTAAAAGTTGGTTTTTATTAAATTTCGGCCAAAACCCGTGTTCCGAAGTGTCGGTTTTCTGGAAAATTCAAATTTTTCCGGGTTTGTTCTTGGTATCTTCAAGTGTTATTCAAGTGTTGCATGTTTTGATCTTGTTTGACTATTTTCGAAAGTTGTTTGTGTTGGGAAGGTAACCAGATCTGAGTTGGTGAAAAAGCAAGTCTGACCATACTTTCTGTCTTCTGCAATTTGCCGAAAGTTCCTACCAACCCGTCACACTTTCACCAACCTGTCAACTTTGTGTCAGTGTGTCAGTTGCAATCGAAGGATATCTTTCGACCTCGAAAGATCATCTTACGATCAAGGAAGGCTCGATAGATAATCATTTTTCGACCCATCATTCGAATTCAGAGACATATCCTTCGATCAAGGATTCGAAAGATAAGGATATATATTCGAAAGATAAGGATCTGTCGAACTGTGAATCTTTCGAGTTAGTGAATCTTTCGAAACCATTGTTCGAGACTCAACAGTGATCTTTCGAACACTGTTGATCTTTCGAACAAGTGTCTGTCTTTCGAACCTGTGTGCATCTTTCGACCCTAATTTGTTTTAGCTTAACAGTTTGTGTTTTTCAGGTGTTTCGAGCCTTGATCCTTCGGCTGTTTAATTATCATTCGAAATTTAATATAGTCTGTGAAAATTTATTTTATTCTAAATCAATTTTCACCTAATATATTATTTTTTTAAAATGGGAACAAACGATCAGTGGGATCCAACCGCGTGGACTCTGACATCTTCACGATCATCTGTTACACAACCTGAGCCAGAATTCGACAAATCTGCATGGATGCGATCTATTGCCCCAACTCAAGCTGCAATGATTACTGCAAATCAATGGGCATTGGTCACAAATCAACACAATAGCATTCAATCTATGATGCAGAATGACAGTGAAACTGGTACAAGCACAAAACCGCCAAAGCTGAATCACATCAATGATTGGGGATGGTGGAAAGATAGGCTGAGAACTTATGTTCAGGGGCAAGGTCAAGATCTATGGATGTGTTTCTTCACTCCATTTGAAAACGAATTGGAAGTTGCAGGATCAAATCCAGAAACTTACAGCACTCTGACTGATGCAGATAAGAAGAAGATTGAGTTAGAAAAGAAAGCCTTCATGATTCTCACGCAAGCTCTTAACAGAGACATTTACCACCAGTTTGTTTATTGCACTACTACTAAAAGCTTGTGGGATATGCTCACGTTAAGATGTGAAGGAAACGCTCAATCAAGAAAGATCAAGCAAGATTTGCTGAAGAAAGAGTTTGAAGGATTTACGTGTATGGAGAATGAGACTTTGGCAGATTTATCTACAAGGTTTCATCACTTGTTGAGCGAGATGTTTGCTTTTAAAGTCAATGCCACTCCACAAGAAATGACAAAGAGATTTGCTGATAGCTTACCAGCAAAGTGGAGCAGTTATCTTGAAATCCTTAAAGAAAATGGTGTTTTAGACACAATCACCGTTTATGATTTAATTCAAAAATTGGAGAACAAGGATGTAGAAGAAAAACTGAAGGCGAAAAGGACACTCACTCCTCAAAGTCCAGAGATGTATTTTGGGATTGCTGGAGGTATTGGTGGAGAAAGACCAGCTTCTCAACACGCGAAGCTTCAAACTGCTTTCGTCTCAAACACCGGATCTTCCACAACAGATCAGTTTGATCCTTCAGCATACTTGATGTATCCAAGACCAGATGCAAAACCGACAGCTCCTCAGCAGCAACAACCGCAACAGCAAGGGTTTTATGGAAGCTCTTCAAACATTCATGCCACTTCCAATCCAAACACTGTCAGACTAGACACTTCCAACTTTTCCAAAGTCAGTGTCGAAATAGCCAAGGAGCATATGGAGATGTTGAATACCTTGGTTAGTGCTTATTGTGGATTGATCGCAGGTCAGATTGGGAATATCAATCTAACCAATGAAGATTATCAGCAAGTGGATAGAGATGAGTTTGAGATGATGGATATTAAATGGGCTCTTGCTAGTGCTATTCGGAGAGCGAAGGAGTTTATGGAAAGAACGGGGCGAACCAACTTGGAAAGCAAGAAAGATACCAAGTATGGTTTCGACAAGCAAGCTGTGACATGCTTTAACTGTGGTGAAAGGGGTCACTTCAAAAGGGAATGCACAAGACCTGCTCAGCATGGAAACCAAAACCCCTTCAGAAATCAAGGCAACCAGCAGCACCAGAACAGGAACAATGTTCGTACGTTGGTACCTGTCAACAACCAAAGCCAACCAGGGTCATCAAATGCCAACCGGGGACTCGTGGTTCAAATGGATGAAGGTTGTGATTGGTCGCTTCAGCTTGGAGAAGGAGGAAATGGTGGAACAGCATGTTTTGCTGAAGTTGTAAAGGATTTAAAGCACGCCAGTGGTGGAGAATCTTCCACCAATGGTGCTGCATCTTCTGAAGATGAAGACAGTTCTGGTTATAGTGGAAGCTCAGATGAAGAATCTTCCACTTCAGGCAATGATCATGTGGACGAGCCACCAAGTGCGTCAGTCGATGCAAATATTGATGAGCTTTTGGAAGAAGCTGCAGCAGGAACTGAAAGAAGATCAAATTTGGTGGATCAAGCTGCTTACACTTCGTCTTCTTTCCATTCAGCCTTTAAGGCTAATGTCGACAGTTCATCAGGTCAGGTAAGTGTCGATGAACCCACTGTAGTTAGCTGTGAAAATTGTGATAGTTTAAAGGTTAAATATGCTGAACAGGAAAGTAAATTTGAAATCACACACAAACACAATCAAGAATTGATTGTTGATCTTTCTAAAGCAACTGAAGCTAACTTGTTTTTAACCAGAAATGAAAAGGAGTTTAAAGCAACAATTGCGTCATTAAAACATGATGTTTCTGAATTACAAAGGGCTGTTTTGAGAAAACAACATGTTAACAATGATTTAATTGACACAATTGAAAAACAAATGGTAGAGTTAGCAACAGCTAGATGTGAATGTGAGACAATTAAGCAGAAATTGGAAAGCTATTCCAATTCCCGCTATGTTTTGGATCACATTATTGATGTTCAGAAGAAAAAGGGGGATAGGAAGTGTAATGGATTCAAATCATGTCCTCCCCCAATGAATCACAATTACTCCAAATCGCCTGATGACGAGGATATGCCCCGTTTTGAACCTACTGTGCCACTCAATCTAGATGATTTTGCAGCAGGCCTCGGGTTCACAACTGGTACATCATCCTCAGGTCAATCAGAATCTGAGTCTGAGAATGTGACAGATTCATCGTGTGTTAAGGAACAGTGTCCTCCCACTGTTGAGGATATTGATTCTTCGGATGATGAATCTGATGATGAATCTGTAGAGATGGTGAAACAACAGTCTAACTCGGTTACAACAGATATTCCAATTGAGAATCACATCTTGTGTGATCCACCAGTGGAACCGAGTAAGACTGAAATGTCAAAAGGAATGGATTCCCTTGTATCTAGTTTTGAAGGGAATAACTTGTTGTATACGCTCAAAGGAGATGACAAAATCTACTCTAACAAAGATTTTCCAATTAAAAATGTAAATCAAGATTTAATTGAGCAAATTTTTGAAGGATGTATTGAAAAGTTTTTGGGGAACAAAAGTGGCAAAGTTACTGTCACTCAATGTGATCCAATTCCGTGTGAACAAATTAGAAAACAATACGGAAACCAAAAACAACCAATTGAGCGAAAACAACAAGTCAATTCTGGAAAAGGTAAAGCACAGGGAAAGAAGGCTCAGAACAAGAATGTTCAAGCACCTAAAGTTCAGCAGAAAAAGGTGCAAAACAAAAGAGCTCCAGTTAAGAAAAGAGATCAGAAGGTGAACTTTGTTGGATCAAAGGGTACAGATACACTTGAAACATTTCAGGATAAATCTAACATTGATTTTATAAAACAAGTTAGAATTTTAAAACGAAATGATCAGAATAATTACACCCAACATACCAAAGGATGTGATTTAGGTCCAAGTACATCTAGATCACAAAGTTCATTGTCTGGTTCTCAGTCTGGTCATCAACACGTCTCTCCGAGGTTTGTAGAGCGGAGAATGTGTTTTGAGTGTGGCACAATTGGGCATATTGTGAGATACTGCCCATACCTGCAAAAGTTGAAGGCTCCCCTAGAAACCAATTACCAAAAACGATCGTTTTCCTCGAAACAAGACCCGCGTGTCTTGAAAGAAAAGGAAAAGAAGTTGAAACAAAAGAATCAAAAGGTAATTGAAAAGGCCTTAAAGGCAGAGGTGAAAGAAGAAAAACCTGTTCAAGCAAAACCTAAAACGGTAAAACCCGTAAATGCAAAAACAAATTCAAATACTGGTACAGAACAAACAGTTTGGAAACCAAAACAGGTAATTCAGTCAGGGGGAGCACCGCAGGTTCTTTTTCCTAATCATCAGGAGATTGAGATCACCTTCCTTGATGATCAAGGACGACCCAAGTCCACAAAGGCTTGGGTCCCCCTCTCCGTCTAATCTTTGAATGAATGTGTAGGATATTCCAGGAGGAACTTTCGATAGTCGTAAGATTGTTGATAGTGGAGTGTCCATGCACAAAATAGGCGACAGAAGAAATTGTTGCCTTTGATGGAGAGAAAGTGAAAAAGGGAAACAGAAATGTCTGTTGAAAGAGTTTGAAAAGCTTCGACAAAAATGCAAAGCCTTTTACAATCAAGCTTTGATCGGGTCCCCAGGATAGATTCAAATCAAAATGTACGCACCTGCAGCACGTTTGAAGATCAAAATTCAACAAGATGAACGTGCAGTGTACATTTCTTCGCGGTGTGATTGAAGAATATGTGTTTGTTGAACAAACCTACCGGGTGTGCGGATGCTTTGGCGTGGATTGAACAACCGCACACTACTTCTGAAAGAGAAAGACAAAGACCTTCGCTGGTGCAATGTGAAGACCAGCCGGACCCAAAGGTTTATGATCTTGTTGCTGTCAAGAGATTTCTCAGTAGCTACAAAGAATCGACTTTGAAATCCACACCGGGTGGATATCCAGTTTGGGAGAGCACTCAGATTCTTTGCAATGCACGATGCAGTTGCAGGATACGGTTTTTAAATTTCTAATCTCTCCTATACTTGTCGATATTTAAGCTGCTTTGTGAATTGTTATCTCGTTCAGCACTCTTTGGCCAGACAATGCTGTCATGGTCCACACCACTTACCGACATGCCAACTGATTTTTCCAAAAATTCGCTAAATCATTTCTGATTAAAACTTAATTTTGGTAAACGGCATTGAGGTAAAACATGAGTTAACCAACATCGGAAAATCATTTTTGTAAATACCTTTGTGTTTTTAAAATTTATCTTAGTTTGTTGATTTTAGGGGGAGTAAATCCAAATTTGAAAAATTCAAAAACATCGAAAAATTTCAAAAGCACAAAAACAATAGAAAATCAAAAATGAGTTTCCTGGCGAGAAAAAGAGAAAATGATAGTACATCAGTGGTCTGTCTAAACCTCTTTAAACCTAAAATGAAAAACGATAAGCAGCTCTATATAAGATGTATCGGTAGGCTCACAATCATTTTAAAGTGTGCAGGGTGATATAAACTTAAATCTGACTGAAGACTGGGTGGGAACCATTCATTGGCATATGGTCTTGGTACCGAAATTTCGTTTGAGAGATTGCCGAGGTTCTGAGATATTCGGTCTTTATGCTGCTTATCATCTGGGTATCATGGTTGTATCTTTTACCGAAAAAAAAAAAAAAAAAATAACGGGGACGCAAGTCTAGATCTTCCATGATACTATACATACGTGTACATATTGCATTCGACCTCAATAAGTGATCAACAATCACATGTCCAAACAAATAAGTGATAAAATATCACATTCATCCGGGAGTCAAGTTCGTCTCTCTGCTGTACGAAAGTACTGACCTGTTCACGGACTTGCTCCTGTGCCCTCATGCATCGAAAATCAAGTTCCTCATCAATAAGTGATTCTATCACATAGGGCTTGTTTTCAAATCAAAATAAGTGAGAATCTCACATCATATACGGTCAAACAGATGATAATCGGTATACTCACCGGTAAGATGAACCCTCGTGCATACCTTGATACGGGAATGTGTCGTGATGTGGATGAACACCGGTCGGTAAGTACAAATCATAACTTAACGTATCCCCTCGCCATGATTACAAATGATAAGTTGAGCTTATGTGGACAACAATATCGATAATCGTTATAGAATGCTTATCTTAATGTTATCTAATAGAACAACAAGAGCGTTTTGGCATGACCGTACACTGATATGATTCTCTTACCCTCGAAACTCACAAAAAGAATGTCTGTAGATATTTATTTACTGTTTTCAGTTTATGTATCTTTGTATATATTTATTGTTTTCCGTCTTTACGTTTGAAAAATGAAAAATTCCAAAAAGATTTTAGGTGTGTTTTAATATAAATTTTATAAAATCCAAAAAGATTTTGTTTCTAGTTTATTTTTGATTGACTGATGTTGGAACTCGAGTCTATCCTACCCAAAATCCTGATCGTAAGCCGGAAAACAATTGCATCTTCATAAACTGTCGAAGTTAACAAGTTTTGAAAGTTAAAGGATTAAAATTGTATATTTTTCTAAACTTCCAAACTGTTGTCGGATGGTGTTTGATTGAGATTTGATCTCATATGTGTCATTCGTTAAATGTTAACTATATTCCAAGCAGTTGTTCTCATTATGCGTTTAGCTTTCTTGCATGTGCAGATGCTAAAGGCGAGGAGAACATGTTCGATGACAAGCTTTGGAATGAAGACACGAAGTGGAGGCACTCAAAGGATAAAGTGATCGAGTTGCCGCTGACACTTCATCAACATCATAAGGATCTGAAGAATTGTCAAGTCAAAAGATTCACGAGCATGACTCAATGGAGAGCTCAATCTAAGGGGGAGTTTATTGACACACTTCCTAAACAGAAAGGGGAGTTTGTTGATACACTTTCTACTTACGACATGTGAAGACTTTGAAGATCCTCCGACGTGGAAGACATCGAAGTTGAACCTCACGAATAACGTTGAACCTCACGAGTAGCGTCCAAGGGGGAGTTTGTTGATGCATATTTTGTGGACACGACTCGGCTCGGTTCAACTCGGCTCAGTTCGACTTGGTTTCGACTTGAAGACACGAAGATCAAGACAAAGCTGCTTGTGTCTGTACTTTGTCTGTAATGTGTCATGATACAAAACGATGTCTTGTGTTAGATTTGTTTATATGTGCGTTCAATGTAAGTTTGACCAGTCAACCATCCTCCGGTTTGACTTGGTCAAATAGTTAGCACATTGGTTGAAACATGCTGGTGTCGAAGGATGTCATCGAAGGATGGGTTGTATCCTTCGATGACCTCGAAAGATAATACCTTTCGATAGATACATGTGGACCTCGAAGGATATCATCCTTCGAGGTATGTTTGGATCTTTCGGTAGAACTCTGGTCGATAGATGATCCTTCGACCAGACTTCCTGATCCTTCGATCACACATGCTGTGTCGGGTATAAATACCCAAGTGTTGTGTTCAGGACAGCAAGAGACATTTGAGACACATAGAGAGCATTCTGTCCAGGAACACACACACACTCTAGAGAGTTTGCAAAACAGATTTGTAAACCTTGTGCTTGTAACCGGAACCTTTCATACGCATTAATACAAGTGGTGTTAATCGTTGAACCTTGTGTGTTTTGTGTTTTATACTTGTCTCAACTCGGTTTGAATGCTAGCTTGGATTCCGCACTCGCTAGTGTGTTAGTATAACAAGGATAAGGTTTCACACTCATCCGAGAATAGGGACCTACAATTTTGCATCAACTGATTCCACCTCACATATTTAATCAAACTCAGCTTTGATTCCATGGGTATCTTAGAAGAGTTACAGTCTAACATACCTGCACTTTGAAGTATCTTTTTGGCATATGCTTCTTGTTTCAACAGTATACATTTTGCTTCTTGCTTTACTTCGATACCCAAGTAGTGGGTGTTGGTCAGAACCCTTATGAAGATGAACACAATGATAAACTACGGACAATCGAATGAATAACTATATTGAATGTGAAAGTATAAGTGATTCTGATGATTACAAATGAAATATACAAACCCTATTTATACTAAACAAACAAATATGATTGTAGAGATGTGTCCCATCAGGATTGCCCACTGAGTGTAATTCGATTCAGTCAACTTTCGGCATTTAAGGGATATATTTCCTTGCTCGCGAATTGACATTGACGTGCTTTCTTTGTCGTCTCTTCCTGACATACTTCCTTTCTGATTTTCTTTCTTAGGCTTTTTCTTTCCTATCTTCCTTGCTTTACTTCAATCTTTCTTCTTGCTTGCACCACACAGGTTTTAACTTGTTCGTACCACACAGGTTTTGTTTGCGACACAGGTCTTCTTTGCCACACGGGTCTTTCTTTCTTGCTTTGCCACACAGGTCTTTCTTTCTTGCTTTGCCACACAAGTCTTGTCACCACGAAGGTTCTTTCACCACAAAAGATTTTCCACCACGAAGGTCTTACACCACGAAAGTTTTGTACCACAAAGGTTAATTTTCACCACGAAGGATTTGTACCACACAAGATTTTGTACCACATAGGATTTCTCGAACTTCTAACTTGCTGTTCGTTTTTTAATTGCATTTTTTTTCTTAAAACATACTTTTTGTTCTTTGAAAAACATATTTGTTTTTGAATTCCAAACAAATGGCAGAATCGATTCTTACTAATATGATTTAATAGAAAATTTTGATTCTCCCTAATTTGATTTGAGATTTGAATTTCAAAAGAATTCGAACAAACGAGATCTTTGATTGCAATCAATGTAACACCCCGTGTTTCGAAAGTCAAAGTCAAAGTCAATATTGTAGTTAAAGGAAGAAAAGATTGCTAATTGCGATCTGTCACTCCTTGCTCAACTACTGTTTTGACTTCTTTGACTTGTAATCGATTCTATTATTTATTTGTTTTAGTTGTATTATGTGGAGTATCTATTAATAAACGAGGTTTAATAGTTGTTTAATCACATGTTTAATCGCTAATCAACTTATTGCCATCGCATTCGCAACTCGAATTATGTGTTCTGGATATGGTTTTATGTGTGTGTGCTATTACGTGTTACTTGTGCATGTTATGTTTATGTTGAGGTGTTCAATCGCAATTCTATCGCATCGCAATCTAAATCGCAAACGTTAAACGCAAGTTATTTATAGTGATTGTATGTTAGATATAGTAGTTAGGTTATTTGTGTAACTAATGGGTAATATTATCGCATCGCTCGAATCGAATCGAATCGCAACGCTCAACACGCGAATTGAAACTACAAAACTCAACACACCGGACACCAGAATCGAGTGGCCAACCGATCGAGTGGCCATCCGATCGGACTGCCATCTGATCGGATTGCCACCGATCGGTGACCAATCCGACACTTTGACGCTTTCCTCTTTTAGAAACCCTATAAATACCCACCTGTCACATCATTTGTGATGTGACAGCTCCTTGTTCGACCAGCCGCACTCAAGCACTCATTTCTCTCGATTTCTCGCGATTCTTGTAAGTTTTCAACCTAAATCTTGTACTTCTATGATCTACACGCACTCCTTCATCTTTTTCACCTTTGAATCTTAACTTTTAACCGTGAAATCACCGGATTTGAGGTGTTCTAGGGTGATGTCATCATGGAGTTCTTATGAACTTCAAGGTTTGGCTTCATTCCACCAAGAACAACTTAGATCTGAAGGATTTCCACAAGATTAAACAATGTTTTCGCATAGATCTACACATATTCATGGTTAAAAGGATTGAAAGATGGTTTTCTAAACTTTCTTTCAACTCTTTTACACTCAATGCACTCAAAACCGATAGAATCGGAGCTCGTTCTGATCTTCTACTCTTCCTTAGTGATGTATTAGCTCAAGATCTGAATTCTATCCAAGAGACAACTGATTTCGGGTTAAACATGAACAACCGTCTCGAACAGTGAACTGATCGGACTAGGGTGGTTCCTGTTCGATCGGATCACTTGGGTCAAGATGGGGATTCTGTTGTTTAGCACGTTATCATACCGTCTCGAACAAAAACTGCAAAACTTCAAAATAATCAAGTACCAATACGATCAGGTCATTGGGACGGATTGCCGTCCGATTGGATTGCCATCCGATCGAATAGCCATCTGATCGGCTTGCACTTGGTTTCACACTTAAACTTTTATTTTCAACTTTCAAAGGACTGAGCGTCGAACGGATTGCCGTCCGATCGGATTTCCATCCGATCGAACGACCATCCGACCATGTGACGTTTGGAACTTCGACACTTAATCATTTTTATAATTTTCAAAGATCACCAGTAACTAACGGATTACCAACCGTTCGGATTGCAATCCGATCGAGTGATAATCCTGCTGTGAACTTGTTCTCACTAAGTGTCTTGCCAATCGGATCGCTATCCGATCGAATTGCCATTCGATCGATCGACCTGAAGGGTAGAGATACTTCTCTATTTTCAAAATGCTACAACGAAAACTTCAAAGCCATCCTACACAAACACATCCTTACCAAACGAATGTCAATCCAATCGAATGGCCATCCGATCGGATGACCATCCGAACGGATTGAGCCATCCGATCGGATGGCCATCCGAACGGATTGAGACATCCGATCGGATGGCCATCCGATCGGATTGCCATCCGACACTTGGTACTTTTGCACCGTTTATCGCACCGCTCATCGTTTATGCTATCATTAACTGTTCAGGCTAATCTCTCTGCGCTCCCTTCAATCCAAGAGAGTGTTTACTTGTTAAACACTATCTGTGAGTATACTCGATCCCTTTTTGCTTTACGCACTTTTGGGTGTTACATACATTACTTATTCTAAATCACATCTATCACACAACGCAAACACTATTTATACGCTGACCGTTACTGCATGATATGTGTTACTCAATGAATGCTTGTATGTTATGTTAACGCAGTGATTGTTGCCTGACGCCTTAGCAACGATAGTACTATATGTTTGGACTCAGCACCTGTCGTGGACAGGGGTTGTTAAGGTTACCTCTCACATGTCGCAGTGGTGATATGTGTTGCGCATTCTACAACTCGCAGTCTAGTCTGTGCATATTTCATTGTCGATAACCTACTAGCTTCGCACTTTACATGTTACATGCTGGTTATGCGTAAACTATTTCGAACTCTATTATGCTATATCAAACTAGTATGCTCATCTTTACACTATGTGTATTGACTTCATTTTAACGTATGTGACAGGTGCTTAAGATGCTAGGAATTGCTGTGCTTTGGTGAATCAAGCTAGGGGTCTAGTTATGTCACGCTTAAATCTGAGTCGTCGGAACAGTATTTGTATTTGTGACAATTATTTGTAATAACTGTTTTTTATTTGGATATGTTGTGGTATGGGACATGGCGTTTAATTATCTGGTAATGAATAGTTGTTATGGATACTCATGGATAATATGTTTTGCTCAGTGCCATGCCCCGATGTTTCCGCCATCGGTTGGGGTGTGACAATCAATCAATCAAAACTGCAATTCAATTTCGAAACGAATACAAAAACCTTAAAAAATTCGAGAGAACCTTGTTATTATGTTCCAATCGACTTCTTCTTCCCAGATTTGAAACATGTCCTCTGATACCACAGTTGGTTAGAACCTTATGAACACGAACACAATGATAAACTACGAACAATCGAATGAAAAACTATATTGAATGTGAAAGTATAAGTGATTCTGATGATCACAAATGAAACATACAAACCCTATTGATACTAAACGAACAGATGTCATTGTAGAGACGTGTCCCTTCACGAACGGTTGTGATTCGTGAACTTGTGGATGTGGTTAAATGATGAAGAGTTATGTCTCCTTGTTCTTGGTTGAAGCCGTCGATGTCAACAGGTACGACCCAGGGATATGTCGATACCTTGAGGGTGTTGGTTATCACCTTTCGTTTATTCACTTCTAGTCCTCGTACTTGCATAACTTATCTAATTACATAACTAAACTATCTAATAACTAATTACTAAACAACCCTCGTACTTTAGGATGTGAGGGATTAGAACTTCATTCACCCTTCTAATCACGAACATCCTTGAGTTGTTGTAGGTCTTCAACTTGCTTGACTTGCAATAGTATTAGTTCTTCTTCCAATGCAAGATGAGCCTCTTCATCCTTCTCTTTTTCCTCATCTTTTCGCTTGTTACACTCGTATGTAAAGTGACCAAATTCACCACATTCATAACACTTGAACTCGCTCTTGTCTCTATTTTCCCGATTCATACTTCGTCCAAGTCCTCTTCCTCCTCTAGACGAACTTCCTCCACGTCCTCTACCATGATTTTGATTGCCGTGACCTTTTCCATGATGCCAATTTCCGGAATGATTATCTGAACTTGCCATTAAGAGATTATTGTTATCTGGTTCGTTTTGGCTCTTGAGGCGTTCTTCAAATGCCGTAATAATACCCACTGCTTCTTCAAACGTCATTTTTTCTATTTCTGAATACTGCTCGATGGATGCCACAATCGGTAGGAACTTCTTTGGGACAGAGATAAGTAATTTCCTTACAATCTTCTTATCTTTAATGGTGGTACCGAGACTTTTAAACTTGGATTTTATACCACCCAACTTGCTTGCGAAACTACTTATTGATGTGCACAAAATGCAACATATAAATTACATCAATTGTGGCATAAAACTAACCCTTTTTAGTACTAATGTTGGAAAAAGTGTGTTTTTGTCTTCCTTTTGTATTTTCAGGATTAAATGAGCTCAAATGAACAAAAGAAGCAAAAAGGCAGCTAAATCTAACATATATACAAGAAAAGGAACAAACGTGGCATTCCCGGCCTCCCCGACAACATCTTCCCAAGCAAAACAAGAGAACAGAAGGCTGAACACGCCCCGTGCTCAATGAGCACGGGGGCGTGCCCAAGTGTCAGCAGAAAAGACAAAGGTGTAGAAGCTTCTATCACCCACCACGGGGGCGTGCCCAGCGGAAACGGGGCCGTGGTCAACTCTAAGATTCGCATAATCTGGGGAAATCTTGATAGTACAGATAAGCTTCTACACACGGGGTCGTGCCCAGCGGACACGGGGGCGTGGTCAATTAATGCAGACAAACTGCAATTAATGAAGACAGAGAAGAAGGATGGACACGGGGCCGTGCCCGAGCTGCTGTTCAGGCTATAAATAGGGGTGCTTGGCTCATTTGCAAACCATCCCTTGGCACACCACCTCTCTCACACTTCACCCACCACCCACCACCATCACAACACCATCATCCACCACCATCATCCATCATCCATCGTCTATCGTAGAGTGTGTGAGTCGTCTCGGGATCCAAGATTGATCGTAAGAGTTCTTGACAATCAAAGGCCATGTTTGCCTAAGTCTCTTACATCACTTGGTGAAGACAAGTGTCTAGTGTAATACTTTTTATTTTAATCTTTTCGCACTTTTTATTTGGTTATGTATTAATGACTTTAATAACTAGTTTCTTATGTTGAAGGTGATTCTTCCTTATCGTTTGTCCGTGGTGTCTTGGCATTATTTTACTGTCCATATAAAATAAAAGATTTTCACCATTCATATCTCCACGGTCTATATGGAGATATGTTGGCTACCTGGTCGGGGGTTAAGGGAACGGTTTGGTAAGAGTCTTGCCTTGTTCAGTGTATAGATCCTGCAAGGACCTGGGTCAAATTTAGTAGGACCTCCTTCAATACCCACCGGTATTGGATGGCGGGGGTCCAAACTCTTTGATCCCCTCATATGTAAGCTACTATTAATACTTTAACCCGGCTACTTAGGACTGTATCCCTGCTGACTCAGACTACTTAGCCGAGGATAACGTCACCTTCAAAAGAGGGGCCTACCATAATATGCATTAATAACTTAATTAATTATCTTTCAATAATCCGACCCTTTAGGATTGTATCCTTGCTGACTCAAACTACTGGGTTGAGGGTAACGTCACCTTCAAAAGAAGGGCCTACTACAATAACTAAGATAATCTCTTAAAAAGTGAAAAAGTGCGGAAATAATCAAAGGTTACACTAAACACGAGTCGGAGCCAAGTGATTCATCTTGTCTATCTGTTTTATTTTTATTTTATTTTTCAGCATTTTAGTTAGTTTTATTTTTCTAGTCTAAAAACATTTTTCTAACTTTTTATTTGATTAGACGTTGAGGATAAACCGGTACTAAAAGCTCTTGTGTCCTTGGACGACCTCGGTATCTTGCCAACACTATACTACGCTCACGATGGGTGCACTTGCCCATATGTGTGTTTGGTGTTAGTAAAATATCGTGTTTTACAAATTTAAAACTTGACTAACGTGTAAAAAGGGCTTAAAATATACTTAAATATATATCACACCACACACGCATCAAGTTTTTGGCGCCGTTGCCGGGGACACAAGGATTTTAAGAAAGTTAGGAATCAATGGCCTAATCGTTTTTTCTAATTTTTTTGTTTTTTTAGGATTTTCTTAGTTTTTCAGTTTCTGCAGAGTTCAGCACCGGCCGTGCCTGGTCGGACACGGGCCGTGCCCAGCATTGTTACTGGCAGTTTTTATTTTCCAAGTTATTGAGAGTTGAGCACGGGGCCGTGTAGGTGCAACACGGGGCCGTGTCGAACTCCCCAGTAACAGGGATCCGGAAAACACTCACTGTATCTCCGACCACGGGCCGTGTTCATCTGAGCACGGGGCCGTGGTGAAGCTTCTGATCAACGTTCTTTTATGTTTTTATTGCAGGACTTGGAACCCAGGCGCCACATCTGAACTTTCTACGCAGTGTATGAGCTCCAGTTCTAGTAGAGACATAAAAGAACCTCTTGAAGAACCCGAACGCTTTCTCAGAAAAAGACTTTAAGCTAAAAACCAAGAGAAAGTTTCAGGGGACCCACTTCCAATGGCGGACCAACGTACCCTTATGTATTACCTACGACCCACTGTAGGTAATCTCGGCGCCGCTATCAATGCACCGAATGTCGAAGCCAACAACTTCGAACTTCGACCGCATTTGATACAAATGCTTCAAAACTCCGCAATCTTTCACGGGCTTGCGGACGAGGATCCCCATCTACATATTACTAATTTCTTAGAAATACGTGATACCTTTCGGATCAATGGAGCATCAAACGACGCCATCCGCCTTCGAATGTTTCCATTTTCACTAAAAGACCGAGCTAAGGCTTGGCTTAACACCCTCCCAGTTGGTTCGGTAAACACCTGGGATGAACTAGCCCAAAAGTTTCTATATAAGTATTTCCCTCCTGCTAAAACGGCTAAACTAATGATTGAAATTAACACATACTCACAAGAGGATGGGGAATCCTTATATGAAACTTGGGAAAGGTTCAAGGAGCTGCTAAGAAAGTGTCCTCATCACGGTCTTGCGGTATGGCAACAAGTATCCACCTTCTACAATGGGTTGTTGCCACACACAAGACAAACACTTGATTCTAGCTCCAGGGGACTTTTAGGTAATCGTCGCCCAAATGAAATATATAATCAAATTGAGGAAATTGCTCAAACCAATTTTCAGTGGCACACTCCCTGAGGCAATAAATCTATTGCCCCGGGCGTCCATAAGGTTGATGAAAGCACTTCTTTACAAGCTCAAATCGAGGCCCTTTCTTCAAAAATCAAAAAGTTAGAAATGGCAAAAACGGTCTCGGTTATGGCTTGTGAGGGGTGTGGTGGGCCACATGAAAATTGAAGTTGTATGAAAGAATTAGATGATCAAACGGAAATGGTAAACTACATTGATAATAGGCCTAGGCCGTCGGGTCCTCCAACGGGTACCTACAACCAAGGATGACGTAACCACCCCAACCTTAGTTGGAGAGAACCCGGCAATAGTAGTAACCAACAAAATCTAAATCAGCGAACAAACTTTCAACAACCAAGAATCGAGTCACAAAATTTCTCTCAACAACAAGGTGGACGAGAAAGGCTTGAAGATACTGTATCTCGCCTCATCTCCGACACCGAAAAGAAAAACTCGGATCGATTTCAACAATTGGAATCGAATTCTAGAAATCAACAAGCTAGCATTCATAATATCGAAAAACAATTAAATCAAATAGCTCAAAATTTCTCCGAGAGACCACAAGGCGCGTTACCAAGCAATACCGAAACCAACCCAAAGGCACAAGTACATCTCATCACATTGAGAAACCGTACCATTGGTCCCGAGGAGGCTCCATTACCACCAACTGAAAGAAGCCAATCTAGCCAAACCACAACTCCACCCATGCCCCAACAAGAGAAGGCTTCTCCACCAATTCAAGAGCCTACTAAGACTCCTCCAGTTCCATACACCGGTCGGTTAATTCGTCAAAAGACCGATGAGCAATTAGCAAAGTTCAAAAATTTACTAAAACAATTGCATGTTAATATTCCATTGTTCGAAGTCCTAACTCAAATGCCTAAATATTCCAAATTCATGAGGGACTTCCTCACTCATAAAAGGAAAATTGAATCATTGCAATTAGTTAACTTAGGCGAAAAATGCTCCGCCTTGCTACCCAACAAACTCCCGCAAAAGAAGCTTGACCCTGGAAGCTTCACAATTCCTTGCTCGATTGGGGAATCCCCCATTCGTAATGCACTAGCCGATCTCGGGGCAAGCATCAACCTCATGCCTTCATCAATGTTCAACCGACTCGGCTTAGGGAAAACAAGCCCTACAAAAATAAGCATACAACTCGCCGACAGGTCCGTCAAATATCCACAAGGTATCGTTGAAAATCTATTGGTCAAAGTCGACGAATTTGTCTTTCCAGCCGACTTTGTCATACTAGATATGGAGGAAGATACCATAGTACCACTCATCTTGGGGAGGCAATTCTTAGCTACGGCTCAAGCGGTGGTAGATATGAATGATGGAACACTAACATTGAGGATTGGGGACGAGGAAATGAAGTTTGGAGTTGGAAAAAGAGTAGAAGACGACGACCCGGTCAACTATATGAAGGTCATAGACTCAACGCTCTCCGACGGTGCAGCATGGGATGCAAAACATCCCACTTGGGTAACATATGACCAGGCTTTGGGTCTAGCCAAGGACCCTTATAAACGTGGCGCACCACGGAGGCATTCCGCAGAACTATCCTTAGCTTAGTTTAGATTAATTTTTATGTTTTCTAGTTTAGTTTTAATTTGCAGGAATAAAACATACTCGGGATGGTGAAGGATAACAAGGGAAACTTGAACCAGCACCCCATGCATGAAAACAGGGCCATCCGATAAAATTTTCTTCATTACAGCAAGTTCAGCACGGGCCGTGCCCGCCCAACACGGCCCCATGCTGCACAATCTGCAGAAAATGCCCAGTTCAGGTAACTGGACACGGGGCGTGCTCACTGAACACGCCCCCGTGCCCAGGCTTCTGTTTCTTTTTTACAATTTCTGATACTGGCAATCTGAACACGGGGTCGTGCCCGGACACCACGGGGTCGTGTCCAGACGCCCAGTAACATAAATTTTTGCTTTTTCACACTTTTTTATACATTCAATCAACCTAAAAATTTATTTTTGGGACACATTGAGGACAATGTGTAATTTAAGTGTGGGGGGATGCTAAAACTTTGAATCTTGCAAGTCCTAATCACAAGCCTTACACAAAACTCTATTGGAACCGCTAATCACCCCAAATTTTTTTTCATTTTTTTTACTTGTCTAGGTTTAATTTGGGAATTTCGAGTTCTAAAAATGTTATATTTTTACAAATTTACAACCGATAGCGTCGTGATAAAAAGAACCAACATAAGAAAATTATGAAACGGCATGACAAGTTTAGTTAAAATTTGATTATATATACTTGATCACATAAAAACTCATTCCCACAAAAAGTGAGTTTTGAGCCTTTATTGAGCATAAAATACATATCTTTAAACAAATTGCTCATTTTTCATTTATTGTGTGAATAGCCGCTTGGTTCTTACGACTCTAGAACTTGCCACGACGATACATTCCCAGTCCTTACCAACTTAAACCCCGAGTAAGCAAATGACGAAGGCATTAGGACTAACCCTTTTTATTTTTACACCATTTTTTTTACCACCTACCCAAAATCCCCCTAGTTAACCCCTTTGAGCCTAACCCTTTTCATTTCATAACCCAAAACAAACACCCTTTCACCCACCAAAACCCTTTTTATGTTTAACCCTTTGTTTTAGTAACAAGCTCGGTTTTTCTTATGACTTAAAAAAAAATGAATGATGATGATGAGGCAAAAGAAAAATAAACAAACAAGTTTATCAAAAATAGCTTTGTTTGAATAATGGCTTCATCAAAATAAAAATTTCAAAAAAATAAAAAGTCTTACGAAAACCGACGCTTTTTACGCCTTTCTCCCTTTTACTAACCACTAACCCAACCACCTACCTTTAACCCAAGCCTAACCCTTCACCCCAAAAGTCCTCTTGATATTTACAAAGGTGTATAGTTAAAAAGGAGGAGGATTGATTGCTTGGCAAACTTATGGTAGGAGTAAGTTCCATGCCGCTCTCGAGTGATTCACTAAAATACATATTCGGCCGAGTGTTGAGTGATCCCCCGTGAGGTATGTGAACTTGTATATAAATGAAATTTTAAAAAGGAATGTTATGCCCTAATAAGTAATTTATCTTATGAAATGTTTTAAATAAATCATGACGAATAGGATTGTAAATAAATAAAAATAAAACTTAATAAAGAATCTTGGAAATCCCGACACTCTACGACAAGACCAAAAACCTTCTCTTCTACCCATTCCATTTGGGAGTGTAAAGACACATTATAAAGAGTTTTGCTTGAGGACAAACAAAGATTCAAGTGTGGGGGTATTTGATGTGCACAAAATGCAACATATAAATTACATCAATTATGGCATAAAACTAACCATTTTTTAGTACTAATGTTGGAAAGAGTGTGTTTTTTTCTTCCTTTTGTATTTTCAGGATTAAATGAGCTCAAATGAACAAAAGAAGCAAAAAGGCAGCTAAATCTAACATAAATACAAGAAAAGGAACAAACGTGGCATGCCCGACCTCCCCGACAACATCTTCCCAAGCAAAACAAGAGAACAGAAGGCTGAACATGCCCCGTGCTCAATGAGCACGGGGGCGTGCCCAAGTATCAGCAGAAAAGACAAAGCTGTAGAAGCTTCTATCACCCACCACGGGGGCGTGCCCAGCGGACATGGGGCCGTGGTCAACTCTAAGATTCGCAGAATCTGGGGAAATCTTGATAGTACAGATACGCTTCTGCACACGGGGTCGTGCCCAGCGGACACGGGGGTATGGTCAACTAATGCAGACAAACTGCAATTAATGAAGACAGAGAAGAAGGATGGACACGGGGCCGTGCCCGAGCTGCAGTTCAGGCTATAAATAGGGGTGCTTGGCTCATTTGCAAACCATCCCTTGGCACACCACCTCTTTCACACTTCACCCACCACCCACCACCATCACAACACCATCATCAACCACCATCATCCATCATCCATCGTAGAGTGTGTGAGTCGTCTCGGGATCCAGGATTGATCGTAAGAGTTCTTGACAATCAAATGCCATGTTTGCCTAAGTCTCTTACATCACTTGGTGAAGATAAGTGTCTAGTGTAATACTTTTTAATCTTTTCGCACTTTTTTTTTTTGGTTATGTATTAATGACTTTAATAACTAGTTTCTTATGTTGAAGGTGATTCTTCCTTATCGTTTGTCCGTGGTGTCTTGGCATTATTTTACTGTCTATATAAAATAAAAGATTTTCACCATTCATATCTCCACGATCTATATGGAGATATGTTGGCTACCTGGTCGGGGGTTAAGGGAACGGTTTGGTAAGAGTCTTGCCTTGTTCATTGTATAGATCCTGCAAGGACCTGGGTCAAATTTAGTAGGACCTCCTTCAATACCCACCGGTATTGGATGGCGGGTGTCCAAACTCTTTGATCCCCTCATATGTAAGCTACTATTAATACTTTAACCCGGCTACTTAGGACTGTATCCCTGCTGACTCAGACTACTTAGCCGAGGGTAACGTCACATTCAAAAGAAGAGCCTACCATAATATGCATTAATAACTTAATTAATTATCTTTCAATAATCCGACCCTTTAGGATTGTATCCTTGCTGACTCAAACTATTGGGTTGAGGGTAACGTCACCTTCAAAAGAGGGGCCTACTACAATAACTAAGATAGTCTCTTAAAAGGTGCAAAAGTGCGGAAATAATCAAAGGTTACACTAAACACGAGTCGGAGCCAAGTGATTCATCTTGTCTATCTGTTTTTATTTTTATTTTATTTTTCAGCATTTTAGTTAGTTTTATTTTTCTTGTTTAAAAACATTTTTCTAACTTTTGATTTGATTAGACGTTGAGGATAAACCGGTACTAAAAGCTCATGTGTCCTTGGACGACATCGGTATCTTGCCAACACTATACTACGCTCACGACGGGTGCACTTGCCCATATGTGTGTTTGGTGTTAGTAAAATATCGTGTTTTATAAATTTAAAACTTGACTAACGTGTAAAAAGGGCTTAAAATATACTTAAATATATATCACACCACACACGCATCACTTATTGTTTCGTTTTCTCCCATCTTTAAGGCTTCTAATTCACTTCGCAAAGTTTTCAGACACACTTTCTGACCCATATCGCCTCTAAGATATCGAACTTTGATTGCATCCCAAACTTCCTTTGCACTCTCATATTGCGCAACTTGCTAATGTCTCCCGGTAATGTTTGGAAGATCATTGCTTTCGTTGTATGAGCCTTTTTCTCATCTACCCCTTTCTTTTGAAACAACCGTATCCCAAAAACTATATACCTTCAAGATCCTTTCCATCAGGGTTGCCCATTGAGTGTAATTCGATTCAGTCAACTTTGGGCATTGAAGGGATATATTTCCTTGCTCGCGAATTGACGTTGACGTGCTTTCTTTGTCATCTCTTCCTGACATACTTCCTTTCTGATTTGATTTCTTAGGCTTTTTCTTTCCTATCTTCCTTGCTTTACTTCAATCTTTCTTCTTTCTTGCACCACATAGGTTTTAACTTGTTCGTACCACACAGGTTTTGTTTGTGACTCAGTTCTTCTTTGCCACATAGGTCTTCTTTGCCACACAGGTCTTTCTTTCTTGCTTTGCCACACAGCTCTTTCTTTCTTGCTTTGCCACACAGGTCTTATCACCACGAAGGTTCTTGCACCACGAAGGTCTTGCACCACGAAGGTTTTGTACCATGAAGGTTAGTTTTCACCACGAAGGATCTGTACCACACAAGATTTTGTACCACATAGGATTTCTCGAATTTCTAACTTACTATTCCTTTTTTAGTTGCGTTTTTTTTTCTTAAAACATACTTTTTGTTCTTTGAAAAACAGATTTGTTTTTGAATTCCAAACAAATGGCAGAATCGATTCTTACTGATATGATTTAATAGAAAAATTCGATTCTCCCTGGTTTGATTAGAGATTTGAATTTCAAAAGAAGTCGAACAAACGAGATCTTTGATTGAAATCAATCAATCAAAACTGCAATTCAACTTCGAAACGGATATAAAAACCTTAAAAAAATTCGAGAGAACCTAGTTATGATGTTCCAATCGACTTCTTCTTCCCAGATTTGAAACATGTCCTCTAATACCACTGTTGGTTAGAATCCTTTTGAACACGAACACAATGATAAACTACGAACAATCGAATGAAAAACTATATTGAATGTGAAAGTATAAGTGATTCTGATGATTACAAATGAAACATACAAACCCTATTGATACTAAACGAACAGATGTCATTGTAGAGACGTGTTCCTTCTCGAACGGTTGTGATTCTTGAACTTGTGGATGTGATTGAATGATGAAGAGTTGTGTCTCCTTGTTCTTTTTTAAAGTCGTAGATGTCAACAGGTGTGACCCAGGGATATGTCGATCCCTTAAGGGTGTTAGTTATCACATTTCGTTTATTCACTTCTAGTCTATGTACTTATATAACTTATCTAATTACATAACTAAACTATCTAATAACTAATTAGTAAAAAACCCTCGTACTTTAGGATGTGAGGGATTAGAACTTCATTCACCCCTCTAATCACGAACATCCTTGAGTTGTTCTAGGTCTTCAACTTGCTTGACTTGCAATAGCATTGGTTCTTCTTCCAATGTAAGATGAGCCTCTTCATCCTTCTCTTTTTCCTCATCTTTTCCCTTGCTACACTCGTATGCGAAGTGACCAAATTCACCACATTCGTAACACTTGAACTCGCTCTTATCTCTATTTTCCCAATTCATACTTCGTCCACGTCCTCTTCCTCTTCTAGACGAACATCCTGTTAGTGCATTTATGTCAATCGCCTCCGTCAATTCAAATCGTATCTAGTAACTGAAGAAAACAAGATTTTTATATGTAGAGAAAAGGCAAGGTGGCAATATTATAAATAAGAGGAAATCTCTTATAAGCCTTGGGCTATAAATATGAGTCTTATGTTAAACTTTTAGAACTTTTTGCAACTTCTACTACTTGGAGAGCTTGGATCCTAGAGAGAAAGTGCAAAAGGTGATTCACGTGATTGTACGATTTCATATATTTGAATAGAATCACAGATTATAGTACTTTCTCTTATTCGGTCCACGCACGCGTACGGATTCCGCACGTCACACGTGTCGATACGCAATCGTTCGGGAGTCAAAAACTGATGCTACAAGTGGTATCAAAGCAGCAACTCGATTGCACGGATCAAACACTCCAAATCGCACAAGAAATCATCAGATTCAGAGTCATAAACACATCAGATTTTTCAAAATTCTTACTCTACTCTTCTTCTTCACGTTCTTGACTGAAAATCACAAAATTAACAAGGTTTTTACGGATAAAATTGACTGAAATTTTGATATTGTGTGCTAAAACTGTTGATTTACAAGCCTACAAATTTTCAGAACTTAATTCCAAACAGTTTATGAGAAATCGTGAATTTTCTGTCCGAAAATGATGAAGGTTGCTGTTGCTGTTCATATGGACGTTCACCGATCGGATGGCTATCCGATCCGATGACCATCCGATTGAAGTGAATTTTGTTTATAAAGTGCCAAGTCTCGGATAGAAATTCGAACGAATAGCAATCCGATTCATTGCAAGTCATTAACTTTTGATTTTGTTGACCCTGATTCGTTTGGATTGACATCCGATCCACGGTGCATTGTTCATTCAATTGTTTTAAAGTCTAAGTATCGAACAGCAATCCGAACGGATTGCTATCCGATCCTAATCACTTTGTTTTGTTTGTTACAGTGTCAACTCTCGGATCACCATCCAATCCAAAATCCCATCTGATCCACTGCAGCCTGGTTCTTGTGATTTAAGGCTCGAACGAACTGACATCCGATCCATAGCACTTTGTTTGATTATTAAGTGTCAATCGTCGGATCACCATCCGACACATAGCCTGTTGTAAACTCTCGGATCACCATCCGACACCTAGCAGTCATTAAACAATTGACTTGTAATCCAATGGTCGGATTGCAAATCGATCGGATTGACATCCGATCCATTGTCATCCGATCATTGTTATTCTGTTGACTTTATTTAACCTGGTTCGATCGGATTGATATCCGATCCAAAGACATCTGCTCAACTAAAACACCGTTGACTTTCATTGACTTGATTTTATCGGATTGACATCCGATCCTCATGCCATCCGATTCAAGTGTCATTCGATCCATCTGTCATCCGATCCAATTAATTGTGTTTGTTTAAAACTGATTGTTTGTTTGGTTGTGTATTCAAGGTGATAAACGAGGAGCAAATTCAAAGTTCGATACAAGAGAGCATCATGGCTGAAGAGTTTTACAACACGTTTTACAAGGCATTCATGTCAGAGTCTTCTGAAACATCGACTGTCGCACCGAAAAGCATATCAAAATCTATATCTGAAAATATTAACCATGATAATTTCTATGGAACCTATTCAAAACCACCAAAGCTCGAAAGTATTGAAGATTACACATGGTGGAAAGAACGATTCATCAACTGGGCCAAAGCTTATGCGCATGAAAGCTGGTTTTGCATGGAGTTTGGTTACGATAGACCTATCAACTACAAGAACGAAGAAATTCCACTCAAAAGCTTATCCGTTGAAGACAAAAAGAACTTCTCATATGAACAAAGAATGATTACTCTAATCCAACAGTCGATTAGAGATGATATTTTTGCATTACTTGATCATGAGGGTTCATCTAAATCTGTTTGGGAAGCTTTACGGGTTAAACCTGAGGGTGGTAAATAAATCAAAAAGAACAAAATAGCTTTACTTAAAAAGAATTTGATTTGTTTGATGGTTTAAAAGGTGAATCTGTACAACAAATGATTGAAACATTTTGTCACCTTAAAATTGAACTCGATAGGTTTGGAATAACAAAAACACGGGAAGAAATCATTGATAAAATCATTGAAGCGTTACCACGAGCTGATCAGTGGCAAACGCTCGTGTTTATTTTGAAAAACGATGTGTTGTTTGATACAATTACTCTTGATGCTTTGATAGAAAAGATAGAAAGTCATGAGCTTGAGCTGCAAAAGCAAAGCAAGATGAGCAGTTCTTCGCATCACCAGAATGTCGGTCTTTACTACAAGGGCAGTGTACCCTCGGTGACAGTTAGCGAACCGCTAAAGACTGCATATAGTGTTGAAAAGACGAAAGACTCACTGAAAAGCTCATCAAGCTACGATCCAGGATATCATTCATCATCAACAACATCAAACTCTGAAGAACCTGATGAGATCCTCTGCAACATCGCTTTAAAGCTAAAGAATTCTCCGACAATGAACATCAACGCTGCTAAACAGCAAATGAGTCTTCTGGGATCAATTCTGGAATCATACGAAGATCTGGTAGCTGGGAAAATTGGAAATTCCGAACTGAAAAAGGAAGATTACGACCAGATTGATCCAGAAGAAATGAAACTCATTGATCTGAGATGGTGTTTGGCAAGCTGCATTCGACGAGCTCAACGGTTCATGGATATTACTGGCAGACAATCAATCTGTGGACCATCAACAAAGCTGGGATTCGACAAATCAAAAGTGACCTGCTTCAAATGCAAGCAAAAGGGTCATTTCAAAAGAGAATGCAGAAACTCTGCTATTGAAGAAACCGCTAATCAGTTTAAAGAAGATTACTATCAAAAGGCGATCTATCACAAGAACAGAGAGGAATCATCAAGGTTAAAACAAATTGAAGATAATTCTGAAAAAGAGAAATCAAGAGCTTGTGTTGTGATCCAAGATGATGAAGGGTTTGACTGGAGCGAATTCCTTCCAGAAGATGATCTTGTTGATGATCGGTTCACAGCACATGGCAGAACTGCATCAACAAACAAACATCGTGCATTTGTTGCTGAGATAAAAGAGAAAACGGGAGAAGAGATTCTAAAAGAGAAAACATACAGAGAGAGGTGTATTGTTGGGTATAGAATTGAAGAGATGGAGAAGGAATATGAAGAGGCTAGGAATTATAGAAGATATAACAAGAAGCGGGAATGTTATGTCAACAGCAAAGGTGAACCAGTTGTTCATCCAAAAGAAGTGGTTTATGAAGACGTTCTTGCAATAATCCCTCTCTACTCAAATGTTGAAAAAGATAAACACTATAAGAAAAAGCTGGATAAAATCATCAGAGATGTTATGACAGCAAGTCTGAAGAAGAGGGATGAAGAAAGAATGAAGATGAATGTTGAAAGCTTGGTGGATAAACTGAAGAAGGTCGCTGAGGAAGTAAAAGTTGAAGCTGAAAAAGAAAAAAGGAGCTGTTACTGAAGAACAGCAGAATAAAGAAGACCAGAAGAAGAAAGAAGAAGCTGATAGGTAGCTAGAAAGTTCGGTTAAAGTAGTTGATAGTACTGGTGTTGGTGAGGAACAGAAGAAGAGTGAAGCTGATCAGACACAAACAGAAGAGAAAGCCGAGGTGCCAATCACTGAGGTAAAAACTGATTCTGAAGTCTTAAATAAAACTGCTGAACAGTGCAAGAAATGCATGGAAACGTGCAATGCTTGTACTGAAAAAGATGAAAAATTCGGAACAAGAGATCTAGAATTCAATAAAATCGAAAAAAATTTCAAAGAAAAATGCAAAGAAATGTTAGAAAATGAAAAGATTTTGAAAGATAATGACGAAAAATTAACACAAAAATGCAAGAGTTTAGAAAAAGAAAATGAAATTTTTGAAAGAAAAGGTTTCAAAAATGACTGAAGAATGTTTGCAAAAAGAAAATGTTTTTCAAGAAATGAAGAAAGAGTATGATTCAATAAAACTTGCATATCACATCATAAAAGAATCATATGAAGATGTGAAAAGCCAAATGAAACTTGTTCAATCAAGATTGAAACATTGTTCTGAAACATCTGATACGCTTAAGCGATAGTATGAAATAAAGCAACAAGTTGTAAATTCTTACATTGAAGATGTTGCTAAGCTAAAGCGTAAAATAGCTGATTTAGAACAAGACAACAACAAGTTACACAGTTATCACACCTCATCATATGTTCTTGAACGCATTTTCAATCTAAAACCGGATGGTAAAGATCCTGAGCAAACCAAGAAAGGTATTGGCTCAGAGTATCATCAAGTTCCACCACCGTTTGAGGAAAAATTGACATTCTATGATGACGAGAAGGTGGAAAAAGCTTTCAACATTGTCGATTAATTTCCAGATAACATTGACGTAACCTATTCCAAATCTGATGATTCTAGTGATTCAGAGGTGGTAGGTAAAGTCGTTGAAAGTGTCTTGAAAGAAGACGAGTCGGTTGAAACAGGTAAAACTGAATCACAAGATGAAAATGAAGGTAGTTTTCATGAAGATTATCTGAAAAACTCAAAATCTGAGAAAAAGGCGAATGAGGATTCAAAAGGATTGGTTTATACCATGATTGGATCAGACAAATTATTCTCGGATCTTGAAGTCCGATTCAGAATGTGATTTCAGAAAAGATTGACAAAGTTTTTAAGATGGTTGTAATTGAAAAGTCTGAGATTTCAAAGTTTGCTGGAAAGAGTCACAAAACTTTTTATAACAAACCTTGTTACAAAAAGAAAAACATGAAGGCTGGGTTGGGTATAAAAAGAAACAGAATTGGAAAAGAAATGAAACTTCAAATTATCAGACAAAGATGAATTTTGTTCACGGAACAAGTTTTGAAGAAGAGAAAGAACTCCAATTTAGGTGTCAGTCTAATGAAGAGTTCTATGCTCAAAAGAAAAAGCAACAACAACAGGTGAAAGATGTTTCCAAGAGAACATGCTTTAAGTGTGATCAAATTGGATATCTCAGTCGAAATTGTCCAAATCTTAAATCTGTTGGTGTTGAAACAAAAAAGAAGTCTGAAGTTGTGAATCAGAAATCAACCAAGTTTGACTCAAAGCAAACTTGGAAGCCGAAAATGTCAAAGGCTGACTCACAACAAACACGGAAACCAGTGATGCCCAGACTTAGAACAACACAAAGTTGGAAAACAACTATTGACGCAACAAAACTAAACCAGTTTTGGAAACCAAAAGTTGTTGTTCAAAATCAAAATGTTCAAAATGATTCACATTTTTACAAAAGAAGTGTTTCAAATGGATAAAGCTGGGTGATCAAGACACAATCTAGTTCTGAACAGAAAACTGATTCAATTAAAAAGGATAAAGTAAAAGAGGAAAAGATGTTTGTACCAAATGACAAAAATTTTCCGAAATTAAACGAAGCATATTGTGTTGAAATGCCTAAGGTCAAACAGACCTGGGCTAAATTGTTCAAGTAATTGAGTAGTTTGAATGTGCAGGTGCTTCAGAAAGAGGATGATAGTCAAATTAACGAAGGAAGCAGCCTGGTACAAGAGGAAAAGGCTGCTGGTCCCTGCGACTGTTAAACAGGGAGTTTATTTGATTTCTATACATAAATAAACCATATTTCAAAAAACCCTAAAAATTGAAAAATTTAAAAACCAAAAATATGTTTTTATTTTGTCAAAATTTTGAAAAATAAAAAATATGTTTGTTTTTAAATTTTCAAAAATATGTTGAGTGAAAATGCCGAAACCCTCACGGCTGAACAAACATGATTAATCTCACAAGATTGAAAAACGGATTTCAAACTGTAAAATATCAATGTGTTGTAAATCATGGGGGTATATTTTCTGCAAAATAGGGTATGAGAAGCAGAAAATGGATAGCGAGACAAAGCTATCACTATCAGGTTGTCAAATTTTTCTTTAAATGTTTTGAATTTTAGGGGGAGTAAGAAATTGTCAGAAAATCCAAAAACATTAGAAAATTTGAAAAAAACCAAAAACATGATAAAATTCAAAAATGAGTTTTGTGTAAAAAGAAGAAAATGATATTACATCAGTAGACAATCACTGTACGCTAAAGAATTAGAAAGTTAAAATGTGATAAACGGTCTCAATGATGATATGCCAGTAGGTTTTTACACACTTAGTAGATTTTTTTCGAGATATAAACTTAAATATCAAATAGTTACTTATCTCGTGGGGAACATCTCTCGGATATATGGGTAACCCCCGAAATCTTGTTTGAGAGCTTGTCTGATTCTGAGATACTAGGTCTTTATACTGTTTGATATCTGGGGTATTATACCTGGTCTTCTGATATTGCGGAAGCAATGTCCTAGACCTCGTATAATACTTTACGCGCTTTAAAAGCTTACCCTCTGCATAAAAAATTGAAAAATATCGAAAGATATAAATCAATTGCAGTTGAAGAAAAGATTCTCTAAAGGAAACACACCTAAAGTCGGGCCTTCATCTCTTTGACTGAACAGAAGTTCATACCTGAGCTCTTAAGGTCTCGCACTAACCCAGATTACAGATATCAAATTGGTATACTCACCTGTAAGACTGAATCTAGGGAATTTTGATACGGGAATATATTCTGAGGTGGGACACGCGAATAAGTCAAGTCCTTAAAACACTAAATCCGTATCTCGATTCAATTGAACTTTGTGCGAAAATTTAAGTGGATCAGTATACTGACAATCTAAGTGAATCGTTTAGAACTTAAAGTGTTTAAAGCTCAACGGTACTGGTGATTTGTCATAAACTGATATGATCCTCTGACGCGAACTCAAACAAAAATATTGTCTGTAAATATGTTTGTAAATATTTCTTTACTGTTTTCAGAAAATTACAAAAAGATTTTGATTTTACTTTAGTTTCGACAACCCATGTTTGTAAGCTGAGTTTCAAAATCTAAGTATGCTGATCGTGTTTTTGAAAATAAAACAAGTTCATTAAGTTGAAACTTGTAGTTTTTAAATTCAAAAATCAAAAACAGTTTGTGAAGTTTCCAAGGTCATTAATTTGGACTTGGATGATAAATCGTGAAGGTTTTGGATTCTTAAATTGTTGAAATCTGCTGTAAAGAGCTAGTTTTCAATCTTGGTCGCTTAAACTGCCAAATCATTAAAGCAATTCGATAGGGGGAGAATGTCAAGTTAATCCTAGATATATCCATATTATTATATTTTAGAGACAGGTTCTTGATTTAAAAGTTTTTAAGAGCCAGGTCATGATTCCTGGACAATCAAAAAAGCTTTCACTGTCGCATATTTGAAATGTTTTTAGCTTATGCTGAGAGAGCCAGGTTTTTAATCCTAGATGTTCAAAACGGTTTTACTTATAAATGTTTGAGAATTGCAGATGTTGTACCAGACTACGATCCCGATAGCCGAGTCTAAGGGGGAGTCTGAAGACGAGCTCATCGCAAGGGGGAGCTTGTATCCGGAAAGCCATGTGTTGATCCCAAAAGAACGGAAGCTTGGCGAAAGGGGGAGCTTGAAGAAAGAGTTTAATGAAAGGGGGAGCTGAAGTTGAAGATAAATCCATGGGGATTCTGTTCGAGAAAGAGGGAATCTTTGAATGCTGAAGATGATAAAGCTTCAAGAAGACTCAGTGAGAGAGAGAAAGACAAGATGATACGAGATTGACTGCGACAATATCCAAGGGGGAGTCTGTTAGTGTATGTATGTCTATCGCCTCCATCAATTCAAATCGTAGCAAGAAACTGAAGAAAACAAGACTTTTATATGTAGAGAAAAGGCAAGGTGGCAATATTGTAAATAAAAGGAAATCTCTTATAAGCCTTGGGCTATAAATAGGAGTCTCATGTTAGACTTTTAGAACTTTTTGCAACTTCTACTACTTGGAGAGCTTGGATCCTAGAGAGAGAAAGTGCAAAAGGTGATTCACGTGATTGTACGGTTTCATATATTTAAATAGAATCACAGATTATAGTACGTTTTCGTGTTCGGTCCACGCACGTGTACGGATTCCGCACATCACACGTGTCGATACGCAATCGTTCGGGAGTCAAAAACCGATCCTACACATCCTCCACGTCCTCTACCATGATTTTGATTGTCGCGTCCTTTTCCATGATGCCAATTTCCGGAATGATTATCTGAACTTGCCATTAAGAGATTATTGTTACCCGCTTTGTTTTGGCTCTTGAGGCGTTCTTCAAATGCCGTAATCCTACCCACTGCTTCTTCAAACGTAATTTTATCTATTTCTGAATACTGCTCGATGGATGCCACAATCGGTAGAAACTTCTTCGGGACAGAGATAAGTAATTTCCTTACAATCTTCTTATCTTTAATGGTGGTACCGAGACTTTTAAACTTGATTTTATACCACCCAACTTGCTTGCGAAACTACTTATTGTTTCGTTTTCTCCCATCTTTAAGGCTTCTAATTCACTTCTCAAAGTTTTCAGACGCGCTTTTTGAACCATATCGGCTCCAAGATATCGAACTTTGATTGCATCCCAATCTTCCTTTGCACTCTCATATGGCGCAACTTGCATTAGAATGTCTCCCGGTAATGTTTGGAAGATCATTTCTTTCGTTGTATGCGTTTTTTTCTCATCTACCCCTTCCTTTGAAACAACCGTATCCCAAAGACTATATGCCTTCAAGATCCTTTCCATCAGGGTTGCCCACTGAGTGTAATTCGATTCAGTCAACTTTGGGCATTAAAGGGATATATTTCCTTGCCCGCGAATTGACGTTGGCGTGCTTTCTTTGTCGTCTCTTCCTGACATACTTCCTTTCTGATTTGCTTTCTTAGGCTTTTTCTTTCCTACCTTCCTTGCCTTACTTCAATCTTTCTTCTTGCTTGCACCACACAGGTTTTAACTTGTTCGAACCACACAGGTTTTAACTTGTTCAAACCACACAGGTTTTGTTTGCGATACAGGTCTTCTTTGCCACACAGGTCTTTCTTTCTTGCTTTGCCACACAGCTCTTTCTTTCTTTCTTTCTTTCTTTCTTTGCCACACATGTCTTGTCACCACGAAGGTTCTTGCACCACAAAAGATTTTCCACCACGAAGGTCTTGCACCATGAAGGTTTTGTACCACGAAGGTTAATTTTCACCACGAAGGATCTGTACCACACAAGATTTTGTACCACATAGGATTTCTCGAATTTCTAACTTGCTATTCATTTTTTGAATTGTGTTTTTTTTCTTAAAACATACTTTTTGTTCTTTGAAAAACATATTTGTTTTTGAATTCCAAACAAATGGTAGAATCGATTCTTACTGATATGATTTAATAGAAAATTTTGATTCTCCCTGATTTGATTTGAGATTTGAATTTCAAAATAATTCAAACAAATGAGATATTTGATTGCAATCAATCAATCAAAATTGCAATTCAATTTGAAACGAATACAAAAACTTAAAAAAATTCGAGAGAACCTTGTTCAACCGTGTATTCAAAGCTCGAGGAGCTTGCCTTAGGCCATACAAGGCCTTGTCGAGCTTGTATATTAAGTCTTCCTTTCGAGTTCTACAAAGCCGATTGGTTGTGTAGGATCGTTGTACGACCTGAATGAGTCGTTCAGAAGAGTTTGGAACCGAATCAAAGGCGGAATTCAGAGATACGGACTTGTTTACAGCTTGATTCAATTTTAATGTCTCTTGTATTGATATAATAGTCTTACAGCACCTGGAGAGAATTCGGCAGAGCTTCGCTACCGATTTCCAAAAGTTACAAATGACAAACCAAGCTCCACTATATATAGACCCTGTATTTCGTACGAAATAGACTAGGGTATTTCGTGCGAAATGAATCTTGTCATTTCGTGCGAAATGACCTTTGGTCATTTCGTGTGAAATAGCTAATGCACACACAAACCTGATTTCTAGTCTAACGAGCACTGGTTTATCCTATCTGATTACAAGACTCGATACAAGACGAAGTCAATAGACATATGCACTAACAGACTCCCCCTTGGATGTTGACGAAGTCTTCAGTGTCTAGTCTTTAGCATGACACATCTTCAGTCTTGATCAGTCTTTTTCCTCTTTCCAAATTGTCTAACACTGTAAGCATCCATCAATCTTTATCTTCTTCTCTCTATCAAAATCTCTTTCTTCAGGCTCCCCCTTTTGTTAAGCTTCCGTGCTTTTGGGATCGACACCTTGCTTTCCGGTTACAAGCTCCCCCTTACTTCAAACTCGTCTTCAGACTCCCCCTTAGACTCAGCTGTCGGGATCGTAGTCTGGAATCACATCTGCAACACTCAAACATTTATAAGTAACAGTGTTTTGAACATTCAGGATCGAAAACCCTGGCTCTCTTAACAGAATTTAACAATCTAAGAATCCAACTCCCTCACAGTTAATCATCTAAGTCCAAATTAATGACCTTGGAGATATCACAAACTGTATTTGATTTTTTATTTTAAAATTTCAAGTTTCAAATTAATGAACTTATTTATTTTCCGAAACACGATCAACATACTTAGATTTCGAAACTCAGCTTCCCAATCATTGGTTGTCGAAAATAAAGCAGAAATCAAAATCTTTTTGTATTTTTCTGAAATGTAAAGCAGTAAAGAAATATTTACAAACATATTTAAAAACAATATTTTTGTTTGAGTTTGCGTCAGAGAATCATATCAGTTTATGACAAATCACTAGCACCGTTGAGCTTTAAACACTTTAAGTTCTAAACGATTCACTTAGATTGTCAGTATACTGATCCACTTAAATTTTCACACAAAGTTCAATTGATTCGAGATATGAGATTAGTGTTTTAAGAACTTAAACTTATTCGCGTGTCCCACCTCAGAATATACTCCCGTATCCAGATCCCAATATTCAGTCTTACAGGTGAGTATACCTAGATGATATCTGTAAAAGGTTAAATGCTAGGGCCATGAGAGCTCAGGCTATTGCTTCCGCAAAATCAGAGAGATGATGGCTTCGACTTTAGGTGTGTTCCCTTTAGAGAATCTTTTCTTCAACAGCACATGATTAGCATTTTTCAATGTTTCATTATTTTCTATGCTGAGGGTGGTGCTATATTTCAAGCAAGCGAAAAGTATTATACGGGGACTAGGCCATTGCTTCCGCAAAATCAGAAGTCCCGGGGTAATACCCCAGATATCACTAAGCATAAAGACCTAGTATCTCAGAAAGAGGGGTCTTTCAAACAAGATTTCGGGGGTTACCCATATATCCGAGAGATGTTCCCCACGAAATAAGTAAGTATGATATTTAGATTTATATCTCGAAAACAATCTACTAAGCGTGTAAAAACCTACTGGCATATCATCAGTGAGACCGTTTACCACTTTTGACTTTCCATTTCTTTAGCGTACCGTGATTGTCTACTGATGTACTATCATTTCCTCTTTTTACACAAAAACTCAATTTTTGAATTTTATCATGTTTTTTGACTTTTTCAAATTTTCTAATGTTTTTGGATTTTCTGACATTTTCTTACTCCCCCTAAAATGCAAAACCATTTAAAGAAAATTTGACAACCTGATACTGATAGCTTTGTCTCGCCATCCATTTTCTACTTTTCATGCTCTGTTTTGCAAAAAAAAAAAACATAACGTACCCCCATGATATACAACACATTGATATTTTACAGTTTGAAAACCATTTTTCAATCTTGTGAAATTAATCTTGTTTGTTCCGCCGTGAGGGTTTCGGCATATTCACTCAACATATTTTTGAATTTTTTTTTGGATTTTTGACAAATTTAAAAACAAACACATTTTTTTTCAAATTTTTGACAAAATAAAAACATATTTTTGGATTTTAAATTTTTCAATTTTTAAGGTTTTTGAAATATTGTTTATTTATATACAGAAAACAAACAAACTCCCTGTTTCAATCAACACAGGGTTCAGTAGCCTCCTCTTCTTCTTGTGCCAGGCTGCTCCGATTTCCATTCTCACAGACTTCAAATTTCTTGAGCACCTGCACATTCAACTAATTCAATTACTTGAACAAGTTAGCCCAGGCCTGTTTGACCTTAGGCATTTCAACACAGTATGCATCATTTAACTTTGGAAAATCTTTGTCATTTTGAACAAAGACTCTGTCAAGTTTCACTTCAACTTTTTCATCATTTACCGAAAACATTTGTTTCTTAATAGACCATGTTTGACCTTTTGGAGTCCCTCTTTTGTAAAAATGTGACTCTTTTTGAACATTTTGATTTTGAACAACAACTTTTGGTTTCCAAAACTGGTTTGGTTTTGTTGCATCAACTGTTGTTTTCCAACTCTGTGTTGTTCTAAATCTGGGCGTCACTTGTTTCCATGTTTGTTGTGAGTCAGCCTTTGACATTTTCGGCTTCCAAGTTTGCTTTGAATCAAACTTGGTTGACTTCTGATTCACAACATCAGATTTTTGTTTTTGAACATTATCAGACTTCTTTTTCGTCTCAACATCAACAGGTTTCAGATTTGGACACTTGCGAGCAAGATGTCCTGTTTGATTACATTTGAAACATGTTCTCTTGGACACATCTTTGACCTGTTGTTGTTGTTTTTTCTGAGCATAGAACTCTTCATTAGACTGTCGTCTAAATTGGAGTTCTTTCTCTTTTTCGGAACTTGTTCCGTGAACAAAATTCATCTTTGTCTGATAATTTTGCGTTTCATTTTTATTCCAACTTTGTTTCCTTTTATAACCCAACCCAGCCTTCATGTTTTTCTTCTTGAAACCAGGTTTGTTATAAAAAGTTTTGTGACCTTTTCTAGCAAACTTTGGAATTTCAGATTTTTCAATCTCAACCATTTTGAAAACTTTGTCAATCTTTTTTCTGAAATCACATTCTGAATCGGGAATACAGTATCTAAGAATAATTTGTCTGATCCAATCATGGTATAAACCAAACCTTTTGAATCATCATTCAAATTTTTCTCAGATTTTGAGTTTTTCAGATATCCATCATGAAAATTACCTTCATTTTCATACTGTGATTCAGATTTACCTGTTTCAACCGACTCTTCTTTCAACACACTTTCAACGACCTTACCTACCACATCTGAATCACTAGAATCATCAGATTTGGAATAGGTTACGTCAATGTTATCTGGCAATTGATCTACCATGTTGAAAGCTTTTTCGACCTTTTCATCATCATAAAATGCAAACTTTTCCGGTGGAGGAACTTGATGAAACTCTGAGCCAATACCTTTCTTGTTTTGCTCAGAATCTTTACCATCCGGTTTTATGTTGAAAATTCTTTCAATCACATATGATGACGCATGATAACTTTTTAACTTGTTATTATCCTGTTCTAAATCAGCAATCTGACGCTTAAGTTTAGCAACATCCTCAATATAAGAATTTACAACTCGTTGCTTTATTTCATACTGTCGCTTAAACATATCAGTTGTTTCAGAACAGTATCTTAATCTCAATTGAACAAGTTTCATTTGACTTTTTACATCTTCATATGACGTTTTAGTAATGTGATAAGCCAATTTTATTGAATCATATTCTTTTTTCATTTCTTGAAAAGCATTCTCTTTTAGATCACATTCTTCTGTCTTTCTCAAAACATTTTCTTTCAAAACTTCATTTTCTTTTTCTAACTTTTTACATTTTTCCGAAAGTTTTTCATTATTATCTTTCAAAAAAAATTTCATTTTCTAACATTTCTTTGTATTTAATTTTGAAAACTTCTTCTATTTTGGTAAATTCAAAATCTCTTGTTCTGAACTTTTCGTCTTTTTCAGTACAAGCACTGCACGTTTCCATTCATTTCTTGCACTGTTCAATATTTTCATTTAAGTTTTCAGAATCAGAAATTACCTCAGTGATTGGCACCTCGGTGTTTACTTCTGTCTGCTTCTGCTCAGCATCACTCTTCTTCTCATCACCAGTACCAACATTACCAACAATATCAACTGAACTTTCAACCTTCTTCTCAACCGAACTTTCCAACTTCTTCTCAGCTTCTTCAACCTGCTGTTTTTCAGTAACAGCTTCTTCTTCAACAACTTCTTCCACATCCCCTGTTTCTTCAACAACTTTTTCTTCTACCATCACATTCTCAACTTTAACAGTTTCGACTTTAACTACTTCAGCAACCTTCTTCAATTCGTCAACCAACTTCTCAACATTTTCCTTAATTCTCTCTTCATCCCTCTTCCTCAAACTCGATGTCATGACATGTCTTATGTCTTTTTCAATCCTTTTCGCATATGTTTTATCTTTTCCAACATTTGTATAATATTCGACAGATCGAGGAATTATGAGAAGAACATCATCAAAAATTATGTCCTTCTTGGAAACAACAGGTTCACCTTCTCTGTTGACATAGCACTCTCACTTTTTATCCCATCTTTTATTGCTCACTGCACTTTCATACTCTTCTTGCATTTCATCAATTCTGTTTTCAGCAATGTTTCTTTCTCTGTATGTTTTCTCACTCAGAATCTCTTCTCTGGTTTTTCCTTTGATTTCAACCATAACGTTTTCTTTCCTGGTTTCCTCTTTAATTTCAGCAACAAAAACATGATGTTTGCTCTTTGATATAGCTTTGCCATGAGCTGTACATCGATCATCAACACGATCTTCTTCTGGAAGAATCTGACTCCAATCATATCCTTCATCATCATGAATAACTTCAAATGCTCTTGACTTTTCTTTGGGATTATTTTCAATCATTTTTTGCTCTTCTTTGCTTCGATGATAAATTGCCTTACGATAATAATCATCATTGAACGGGTTTGCATTTCCATCAACTGCAGAATTGTTACATTCTCTTTTGAAATGACCTTTTTGTTTGCACTTGAAGCAGGTCACTTTGGATTTATCAAATCCCAGTTTCGTTGATGGACCACCGATTGTCTGTTTTCCAGTAATCTCCATGTATCTCTGAGCTCTGCGGATGCAACTTGCCAAACACCAGCGAATGTCTATGAGTTCCATTTCTTCTGGATCAATCTGGTCGTAGTCTTCTTTGGTCAATTCAGAATTTCCAATTTTACCAGCCACAAGACCTTCATATGATTCCAGAACAGATGCAAGGAAACTCATTTGCTGTTTAGCAGAATTGATACTCATAGCAGGAGAATTTTTTAACTTGAGAGCAATGTTGCACAGTATCTCATCTGATTCTTCATAATTAGCTTTTGAAGAGGATGAATGATAACCCGGATTGTAGCTTGATGAGCTTGTCTGAGGTTCTTTTATCTTCTCACCACTAAATGCTGTCTTTGGTGAATCACCAACTTTCACCGAAGGTATGTTACCTTTGTAATAAAGACCAACATTCTGTTGATGTGAAGAACTACTCATCTTGCTTTGTTTCTGCAATTCAAGCTCATGAGTTTCAATCTTTTCAATTAATACATCGAGAGAAATTGTATCATATAAAACATCATTTTTTAAGATAAACACAAACGTTTGCCACTGATCAGCTCATGGTAACGCTCCTATGATTTTATCGATTATTTCTTCTCGAGTTTTGACAATTCCAAAACGATCAAGTTTGATTTTTAAATGACCAAATCTCTCTACCATTTGTCTCACCGACTCTCCTTTAAGGCTATCAAACAAATCGAATTCTTTCTTTAACAAAGGAATTTTATTCTTTTTGATTTGTTTACCCCCCTCAGATTTAACCCGTAAAGCTTCCCAAACAGATTTTGATGAACCGTCATGTTGTAGTAAGGCAAACATGTCATTTCTAATTGATGATTGAATTAAAGCAATCATTCTCTGTTCAGCTGCAAATTCAGATTTGTCTTCTTTGGATAAGCTTTTGAGTGGGGTTTCTTCTCCTTTATCATCTGTCGGCCTTTTATAACCAAATTCCAAACAGAACCAGCTCTCATGAGCGTAAGCTTTTGCCCAATTGATGAAACGTTCTTTCCACCAAGTGTAATCTTCAATACTTTCAAGCGTTGGTGGTTTTGAATATGTTCCGTAGAAGTTATCATGTTTAATGTTCTCATTTATCGCTTTTGTTATGGTTTTTGGTGTAACAGTTGAAGTTTCGGAAGACTCGGACGTAAATGCATTGTAGAACGTGTTGTAGAACTCTTCAGCCATGATTGTAAATTCTTTGAATCACTCTAAATCACCTGGAGAGCAAACAAACAAACACAATCAGTTTAAACAATCTCAAACAACTTGAAACAAACTGACACTTAGTTGTCGTGAAATGATCTTGGTGCGAAATGGCCCTTTGAAACGAAATAGCTTCAAACGAAATGAAAGAACTATGTCTGTTTCGTATGAAATGAATGTATCCTTCAAACGAAATGACCACTTTGAAGCGAAATGGCAATCCGTGCGAAATAAGAAGTTGATTTCGTGCGAATTGAGGTCCACACACTTGATTTCGTGTGAAATGAGGTCCACACATTTGATTTCGTGCGAAATGAAGATCACAATGTTGATTTTGTGCGAAATAACATTCACAAGGTTGATTTCGTGCGAAATGAAACCTGTCTATTTCGTGCGAAATGATGATGACATCATCCTGTCAGCCACATTTTTGTCCAATTGATCTGATTTTAGGTCGAATTAAGGTCCAATTCTTTCAAGGATTCGTTAAAACTGTGTTTCGCGAGTAAAGTATAAAAATCAATCCATTTTATCCGTAAAATTTTGTTAATTTTGAAAAAGAAGGTGTAGAAGTCAGAAATCTGATGAAATCAAGCTGAATTCTGTAAGAACTCTTCCTCCTGAGCTCTGATACCACTTGTAGGATCGTTGTACGACCTGAATGAGTCGTTCAGAAGAGTTTGGATCTGAATCAAAGGCGGAATTCAAAGATACGGACTTGTTTACAGCTTGATTCAATTATAATGTCTCTTGTATTGATATAATAGTCTTACAGCACCTGGAGACAATTCGGCCGAGCTTCGCTACCGATTTCCAAAAGTTACAAATGACAAACCAAGCTCCACTATATATAGACCACTAATACGTCACCGGGGGTTATAATACTTATATCGAGGCAGAGCTTCGCTATTTAGTGGGTATTATGCCCGAGAATTACTTATACTATTAGAGAAATTGAGAGAGAGAAATTGAAATTTGAACTATTCTCAACTGAAGCCGATGGCCTCCATTTACAAGGCCTGATCGACACTTCCTCGCGCCCCGTGAGAACAGAAGGCAAGGCCTTCGCGCCCCGCGAGCTAGTCTATGGTAGGCCCTAGCCTTGCTGCATCGACCACTAGCCTTGACATGAGCCCGGCACATGGCAGCTCAGGGGCTCTCCTGGTGGCCACCTGATCGCGGCCCGCGACAAACTCAGGTGTTGCTGTCGCGCCCTGCGAGCGACATTAGAAAAAAAAATTTATTTAGTTTTTGTAAAATAAAGGTATTTCGTGGTCATTTTTCGTATATGAGGTGTATTTTAGGGCGTATGGGACATGTTTAAGGGTTGTGAAATATTTTTAGGAGGGTTGTTATATGTTTGGTAGACACAGCCAAAAAACCAATCCTTTTCTTATCCACAGGGCCATGATGATAAATTCGGACGTGTATAAGTAGGTTTGGAAAAAATGAAAATTCCGTTGGGTTGTTGACCATGGTTTTCATTTATTTGCCTTTCACATTGTCTTCGTTAACTATGCAGTCATGGCGTATTTATCCGCTTGAGATAACACGTATCTTGGTGGGGCATCAGACTTGGGCTTGGCTTGGTACATGACCCTTACGTCAACATGCATGTCAATCAATGACTTTGTAAATTGTTTACATATCTGAGCCTCATATTGGTATCGTTATACTAGCATGTGAATGTTGTGTTGTTATGTTATGGGTTGTACCTCACATATTAGTGCGTTAGCGTGCAACTTGTGGATGTTTGTGGTACTTTGTTAACTTGAAGGCACATATCCTTCCACGTTGCTTTTCTTGCGCTTTTGGTCTTCGTGATCAACAGACATGCATTCTTGCTTTCCATTCTGGCTCCTGGTTTTAACTACGATGATTTTAGTCTTCATCTTCAATAAATGTCAATTCAGAATGACTTTTGCGTCTTCTTGATTGTGTGTACGCGTTTCAGTACGCTTACTTATGTTGCTAACTTTCTTTCTTACATTGGTTGATAATGTCTTTAGTTGGACGACTTGATTCTGAGATTTCATCGCAACGAGGTATTTCAGATTTTTTATGCTATAAATTATACCTTTATGATTCTATGTTTGTTTGTTTCTTGGTTTAACTCTTTGGATTGGGTTCTTCGGATTAACATTATTGTTTTTCTTACTTTGTTATTTGTTTAGAGAAAGAAACTAAAAGCTTTAGAGTGAAGTCAAAACCCATAAAGTACAACCCTTAAATACCCATTAACGAAAACAAGTTTTGATGTTCATTATGGCCATTTGGGTGTGCAAACCTTTTTTTATGGTTGTTTTGATGTTGGTTGTTGCCTAATGTACAACTCGCTGACCCATGTTGGTGTTTTAGGGTTGAAGAATGGTAGTTCATTACTTGCAACCTTCCATAAGGCCATGATGGTATCTTTTTTATACTCTAAGCCTGTAAGAAGTAGATCTTACTCACATGTGTGAGGTACAAACCACATAATCACAAGTATGTTGCAAATTAACCAGTGTTGCCATGAGACAATATTAGGCTATGTTGAGCATAGTAACCAGGTTGTACGGGATTTGTCATACGTTAGTTTACCTTGTAGGTTATGATGAGTCAATGTATCTAATTGAAAACTTGGTGAAGATGTCATATTGGTGTGGCAAGGTTCAAGGATGGCAGTTCATTGCTTGCAACCTTACCTGCAGCCATGATGATATCGTTATTATGTTTACCTTGAGCCTTTCCGAAGTAGATTTTTATAACTCATACGGTGTTAAAATGAGGTGTGGGCATAGGAAGATTATTTTCAGTAAAATTTCATTTCATTTCTTAATATTCCGATTTATTGGAATTTACAACTAATGGCTTAATCATTCAATCTTACTTCATTGAGTTTTAAATCGGCCTACATTTTTTTAAAGAAAGAAGGTTGGGGTCAAAAAAGTATAGCGAATGGCGAAGGAAAATGGGTTCCAAAATGAGAATGATCGGCCATACCATTTGGAGAGTAGGATTAACGCACACGGGATAACCAGTTGTGTCATGAAGATACATTAGCATAGGTTAAGCGCGTTAGGTTTAACCGTGTAATTTTAAGAAAAAATGATGTTTTTTTTGAACGGCCGACAAATGTTGTACATCTTTTTAGAAGGTTTGTAATAGCAATATTACTTTAAATGTGTTATGTTTTATTTTAGCTACTATAATGATAATTAGACTTTAAATATGTTGTGTTTAAAAACTTTCATTGTGTGTGCCGAAACCCCCCCCCCCCCCCCCCGGACTAATTCTAGTTGTATAACAATGTTGTAAAGCAAGGTCTAGGAAGCTGAGTAGTCTCTAAGTAATCGCTACAAGGTAAGCTGACAAGACGATTTTCTTCAACTCCGCCTAATTACTGGGAATCAATAAAAAACTGTCAACCTCGACCAGAATCGGATCTAGTTAGTCAACTTAGGTCAAGTTTTACTCAAAAGTTAAAATATAATTTCTATATCTATATTAAAGATTGAATATTATTTTCATGGAATAAATATCACCTTGTGAAACACTATTTGACCATGTAATTTTTTATTTATATTGATTCACATATTATATATTATAAATTTGCAACATAATGTTGCATTGTAAGTTGCACATTGTGCATAAATGTTATTTCATGTCTAAATTGGTTGTGCTATTGGTTGTTACTTTTGTAATTTTCAAACTATAATCCAATTGTTTTTATCTTTTATATTTTAACCCCTTTGGCTTTTTTAAATTTAACCCAAAGCTTTTCAACTTTTCAATTTAACCCCAATACTATTTTATTTTCAATTTTGTTTGGAGTCAACATGCAGCAACATTCGTGTGGGGTTCAACATTTTTTGCCTGTTTTTTCCCGTTTGATAGGCAAGTCGCAACGCGTCTATTTTTCTCCGTTTGACAAGTTCGTCGCAACGCGCGGATCCTAGATCGACTTAGTTATTTTTTTCTACGTTTTACGTTTTTGTCTAATTGTTTCGCATTAACACGCCATAACGGGCGTGCGTAGTTCAACGATTTTACGTATTTTTTTGTTTGGTCTTATGCTTTACTTTTTTATTTAATTTATTTTTACAAGCTCTTCTGATGTTGGTATTCGCTGCCAGAGGTTTGGCATTAGTGCTACTTGGCACAATTTTACGAACGTATTTAACCTATTAAGTTTGTTACTAATAATTTGTTTCGAGTTTACCGTTATACCTCATCTACTTAAGAAAATCATTTTTTTCACGTGTTTATTTTTATGTACATACCAGTATAAATTCGATTTGCTCTATGTGTCGACATAAACTTTTTCTGGAAACGAGTCAGGTCAAATATAATACGTTTTCGTTTAAAAAAACATTTTTACGTGCATATTTTTATGTATGTTTCGGTATATATTTGAGTTGGTGTATGTTTTGACGTAAGCTTTTTTAGGAAACGAGTCAGGTGATGTTTTGTAAATTTTGTTTCGAATCGAGTGGAGTCAAACTGTTGTTTGTTTTTTTCCATTTTTTCAAAAGCTCTAATTCATCTCTTTTGATTATACGTGTCAGCTTTTCCATTATACCCGTTACATTTTCTATGTATGACTCAGGTCACATATAATACGTTATGGTTGTACGGTATAAATTTGATTTAATTTATATTTGATCCAATTGCAATGCTTATATAGGTTACATTGAGTTCAATCAGATATGTCGAAACGTGTGTTTTCATATGGTTAACGCATCACATAACGTTTGGACTAATCTATTCAATGTTTGCGATGTATCGCGCCGCAACGCGCGCGGGTGTTACATCTAGTTTTTTTAATATTAGGAAACTTATTATAGTTTACACATATATAATTTCTCGAAAACTAATTTCTTTACAATGTAACATATATGACCAGTACTCTCCGAGTACTCTGTACCTAGAGAGTTCAAGTACTCTCAACTTCCCGGTCGACCAACTTGTGAGCGTCTAGCGACGTCTAATACAATTGATGGATGCATCTCAAAGTTGCAATGTGATTGTAATGTGAATTAGTTGGTTACTGGTACGAGGATTATTATTTATTAAGAGACAAAACATTGTTGTTAATTTGGTGAAAATCTTATTATTAGTGGAAAGTAAGTCGAGGTGGTCGTGTTCTTGCGCATTAGCCAGAGTGTATGGAGTTTGGTTAATTAGTTGTTGTGTCATTTGTCTAAAGTAATTGGACGCCATTGACGTTACCTTCTAATCATGAATTTCAAGTACCAAGGATAATTTTTCACTAGTTCATCATCATTCAATTCTTTCAAAACTTTATTGACTTCCATGTCACTCATAAAACCTTTTTATTATTTTATTTCTACATATAAACTATTTATTCGAATTTATATACTTATTACTAAATATGTTTAGTCCTCAATACTAAATATGTTTAATTAACAAATTTTCCTTAGTATTATGTAATGATTAAGAGTTTAAGATTGAAAAAGGTTACCAAAATCTCATAAAGTTTAAGTGAAGATAATAATAATAGAAGACAATAAAAAAGAAAGATAAGTGAAGATAATAATAAGGGTCATGCTAGCTGCACACGCCCAAAATTATTTTCACACCCCAAAGCGCCGCGCTATGGCCAAAGCGCGGCGCTTCGATCGACAATACCTGCTTCGATTGACGTTTGAAACATTCGATACTGTTTGACAGACATAAAGCTAATCATGATGTTTTGTCGTTAACCCTAAGCGCCGCGCTGTGGCCATAGCGCGGCGCTTCGACCCCAAATTTCACCCTTTTCCCCTTTTAAAAGCAACCTGTGAGACATACATTTCGATCACACACTGTCTTCGATATACATTTTGCCTTCATTTCAGATCCGTTGTGTTTCTTCTCAAAATAACGCGCGGTTTTGCTGTATTAGTTACATCTCTTGAAAAAACGATGTCGTGGTTAAACAACTATATTTTCGGTCAATATTCTGACGAGACAGTTGTTCCTGATTCTTACGAGGGGACCGCTATTTCTGACTCGTATGAGAAACCGGTCTCGTCCAACTTGAGGGAGGCAGAGGTTGTATCTGGCATTCATTATCGTGATAACACGGTGACGCTGGATTTGAATACCCCTGTGGAGGACCCTTACGCACAACAAGGTTATTCGAATTTCGGTTACGGTGGCGAGTACAGCTTTGTACAGCAGGAGTGTGGTCCAAACGACAGTTACGGTTGTCAACAGAGCTTACAAGGTTATTCGAATTTCGGTTACGGTGGCGAGCACAACTTTGAACATCAAGTATATTCGGACCTCGGTGACGATGGTGAGCCGGGGGATGTGTCTGTTGACGAGGAAGGCTGTTACCCGGTTACGTTTTCGTTTGATACGACGCAGACCTTTTCGTCACGTAAAGAGTTGGTGCGTTGGGTACAAGACACGGCAAAAGACAACGGTTACCTCATTGTGACTAAGAGGTCGAATAAAAGAGGAGAGAATTACAAGATTTGGTTTCAATGTACTTTTGGTGGGGAGCATAAGAGTATAGCTACACAGAGGAAAACGGGTAGCAAGAAAATAGGCTGCCCGTTCGAGATGATCGGGTTTTCGGAATCATCCGGAAGTGTTTGGAGGATCGAGGTGACGAAGGCGAAGCATAACCACACTCCTATTGAAAACTTAGAGGGTCACGCGTATGCGAGAAGGCTTTCTTCGGAGGATACAAAACTGGTTAAGGAGCTGGCAGAGCAAGACATTCCCAACCAAAGTATCTGGCGAACGCTGACAAAAAACAATCCGGCTAGAAAGCTTATTCCGAAAGATATACACAACGCTGTTCAGAAGATCAACGCCGAAAAAAATGTCGGTAAGTCTCCGATGCAAAAACTTGAAAGCATTCTTCTCGAAAAAAATTACACTTATTACATGCGCACGAATGAGATATCAAACGAAGTTGAAGATGTCTTCTTTGTTCACGAAAGATCATTCGATATGTGGTGTGCCTTCCCGCATGTGCTAATGATTGACGCCACCTACAAAACGAACATGTACAACCTGCCATTTGTTCAGGTCGTAGGCATGACGTCGACAAACAAATCGTTTACGGCTGCTTGTGCGGTAATTTCCGCTGAGAAGTCAGAGAACTACCTATGGGTGTTGCAGAGGATCAAGTCTATGCTGGTAGGATGTATGGAACCGCGCGTGATTTTAACAGACAGGGATTTTGCGCTGATGAACGCGTGTGAACAAGTTTTTCCAAAAGCGCATAAGTATCTTTGTCGGTTCCATATTCAACAAAATATTAATAAGAACAGCAAGAAGAAATTCTCTGACAAGGAATGGAAAGAATTCGTACGTACATTTTCGTTATTGTGCGAGTCTACGACCGAGGAAATATACAGGTATAACTTGGAAAACCTTGAAGCACAGCTGAAAGAAGATGACCGTGAACGTAGGTATTTCTTACATAATTATGTTCAAATTTTATATAATAACAAAAACTGACTATTTACGTTTTTTTTAATTTTAGAGGTTTTTGATTATATGAAGAAATCCTGGTTGGATCCGTACCGTGAAAAGTTTGTATCATGCTGGATTAACAAAACTATCAACTTTCACCAAACTACGACCAACAGGGTTGAGGGCATGCATGCAACACTAAAAAGTCACTTTCCAAGTCATCGCAACACACTGGATAAACTTGTACTGTATGTTGATCATGTTGTTGATAGACAATACACCGAGATTAGTACAAGCTTTGAAACAAGCCTCCGAAAAGTGATGACGCACCACAAGAAGCAGCCCATGCTTGCATATATTCTCAGAAAGGTTTCAATATATGCGATTGAGCTTTTGAGTAGGGAACTAAAACGTAAGGAAGACGGGTTGAGAGCCTACGGTGCAAGCTGTGGTTGCCAACTTTTTACCAGCTGTGGTTTGCCATGTGCCTGTCGTTTGGAAAAGTTGGAAAATAAAGGTAATTAATATCTTTGACCTTTCTCGTTATGATTCTGCCACCTAATTTGTTTTCATCCACAGGTCAGCAACTCCGGATCACACACATAGACGTGTTCTGGAAGAAGCTTAACTTCAAGCCTGCAAAGAAAAACATAGAGGAAACAGAATTCATATTTGATGATCCGGAAACAACTTATAAAGGAGTTACGTAGGAACGAATCGCTTTGGAGGCAGTTTTTCGATCCGGAAAACATAGGACATTATGATGCGCTGCTTAGACGGATCAATTTCAAGGGGGTGGGACGAGCAGATATCGAAAATTACATGACGATGCCTGAGACGGGGTTTCTTATTGCCCAACGATACGGTGTGATTGTTCACAGCTTCGACATGCGTGGGAGCTGTACAATTTTCCCTCTGCTGGGCGGGCCAAACGAAGCTGAGGAACCTCACCTGGTGGTTGCGGTTGTGTTCGTCGACCATGGGCATTTCATACATGTAGAGCTTAGAGGTTGTTATCCAATGCCTCCCCCAAACCCACTCTGGACAGCACACAGAACAGATCGGGCAGCAGCCTGGCATACATTGTACAGGGATCAGATCAACGCGTACGAAATGCTTACGTATCGTGCCCCTGACCTTAATGTAACCCCATATGTTCACGATGTAGGTTAAATGTGTTTAATAATAATCACGTTTGTGCTTGTTCAATATATGCGTTACATCACGTTAAAAACCGAATGTCACCGACACGACCCAATCAGATTCAATACGCACTTATACGACCCAAAATGACCTTATACATCATAATACTACAATTAATGAAAAAATACGTCATGTTCATGTGCGGTAGGCGGCTGATACACATAACACCTCTCACAGGAGTACTTGTGCTTTCAAACCCAAATGATACGATATAACGGAATAAGACATCACACGTAACCGATTTGATCCAGAACTTGTAGTATACTCCATATATAATAAAAAATGATGTATAGTGGAAAAAACGTAAAATTTAGACTATTATCGACGCGTTTGTGAATTAAAAACAATTTTTAAAAATTTAAAAAAGGCACAAAACGCCCCGCTATGGCCAAAGCGGGGCGCTTTGCCCTTCAATAAGAACAGAAGCGCCCCGCTATGGCCAAAGCCAGTCCTTGTCTGTTGACCTTGGCCAAAGCGCCCCGCTATGGCCAAAGCGGGGCGCTTCGAGTGTGCAAAAAGACTAATGCCGTGTGCAAATAGACCAGGCCAATAATAATAGAAGACAATAAAAAAGAAAGAGAGAGAATATAATTATTATGCTTCTTATCAAAAAGGTTTACTTGTAGTTACGAATTTAGAATATTCTTAAATAAAATATTATCCTTTAATATTCAGAGGGTTTGTTGATTCATTTTTTAAATCATACATATATCCTTTCATTATTTAAAAAAGGTTAGCCTTTCAAAAAATTTAATTGTTTTGTTAAAATCCTAACACTACTGGAAAATGGATATCAGTGACTGGAAATTATCCTTCAGCGTTCTTTTTTTTAAATGACTAAGCTTTCTACCCCTTAAATCCTATATTAAATTGCACCTCACAAGGATTGAATCTTGGTAAATTACACCTCACAAAGATTGAATTTTGATCTCTTCATAAGAGTTAATTTCTCTTGACCACTAAGCCAAAGCCTAAGTGGCTATCCTTCAGTATTAACCGAGTGATTTTTGAGAGAAAGCAACCAATATCACCATGAAAATGTAAATGATCCAAATTTCCTGATTATTCTTTGATGATGTTAAAATTATGATTCTTTTTGTGGGATTTTGGGGCTAAATTAAAGATGAAGGGTTTAATCTGAGAGTAGTATTTCTTTGAAAGAATAATGAGAGGGTCATTTTTAGCTATGATTCTATTAAATATTGCAGAAGTCAATAGGCATTGTTAAGTTGGTTAACTAGGAAGTTGCGAATATTCAGACATGATAAATTATAAATAAATTAATTTTTATAAAATTATATATATATATATATATATATATATAGAGAGAGAGAGAGAGAGAGAGAGAGGGGATTAGGATCAAATGAAAAACCCTACGAGTTGTGAAAACTTAGAGAACTCGGTCTTTCCGTGCGAGTTTCGATCCCATTTTTTTTACACCCACAGTTTAAGACGTTACAAAGCCGGCTGTAAAAAATAAAAATAAAAATAAAAATTCGAAGTGTGTTTTTCGGCCACTTACAAAGCCGGCTGTAAAAAAAATAAAAATAAAAACAAATGCGAAGTGTGTTTTTTCGGCCGCTTACAGCAGCTGTAAAAACTGATGACATAGCATGTCATCAGTTTTTTTACAGCATTTAAGGTAAAAAACAAATTTTTTTATTTTTTATTTTTTTTAAAGTTGATTTTTTTTTAGGATTTTTGGTAAAAAAAATTTGAAAATATCTTTTTGTAAGGCCGGGTTCTTTAAGTTCTCACAACTCGTATGATTTTCATTTTACTATAACTCTATATATATATTGGGTTTAAGAATAAACAACATCTTGATAGTGAGCTGAGTGAACCAATCTTGACCCTTGATTACTTTTTGAGATTAAATAAATTAAAGAAGATGATCGGATGGAACAATATTTGTTAATGTATACATATCTACATACATTTTAAATTTATGAATACGTATAATACATATATGTACATTCACTTGTACAGTATTTTTAATCATATTCTAAATGAAACAATATTTTATAATGGTAATATTTTTAGAATTAAAAAATTAGTTGATTGGTGAGAGAGAATGAATTAAGTATTTAATTGGAGAGAGACGTAGTTAACATTTTACCTTTATACCATTTTCATTTATTTTTCACACATAAATAATTACAAAACTACCATTATTAAAATTTTCCAAGATCTAAACAATTAATGGCACCGAGTGGTTCATACAGTTCACTCTCAACCTAGTGTTCACTCTAGAACCCTACTCTCTCTCTCTCTCTCTCTCTCTCTCTCTCTCTCTATATATATATATATATATGTGGGGGGGAGGTTCATTTGAGAAGAAAATTACAGTAAGAAGAAAAAGAACAAATGGTACAAATGTAAAACATTAAATAGTTTTTCTCTAAACTCATTTATTATTAATTTTGACTAATTAATTAGTCATAAACAGTATCATCATCCACACTTAAATTTTTGCTTACACACATCAAAATTTATCCTACACGTTTTGAAATTTGTCCTACACATATTTAAATTTATTCTACATAGCTCGTAATTCATCCTATACACCTCGTAATTTATGCTACACTTTAAATTATATACTTTTTCTTTTTTTAAATAAGTTACAAATTTAATGTAGTTAACTATTAAAAATGAAGACTATCAATTAATGATCCATCTAAGTTTACCAATATACCATTACACTAATATTAAATGCAAAATTAAATTAAGTAAAATAAAACATTATTATTGGTTGAAATTTCTTGTTTTTTATTCTTAAAAAAAAAAATCTCATTTCAACTCTCCATTGTGTGTGTGTGTCAAATATCATAATTATAACAACGTATGTGAATATATGTCAAATAACATAGTTATGAATAGCAATATACTTAAACACAAAAGCATATGAAAAGTTTACTAAATATTTACGTAAATAAGCAGTCACCTTATCACTATCTAAACTTGAGTTAGTTATCGAGGATTCTAAATTCTTACGCCCAAATGATTCAACTCCACACCCTCCACTTAATTTCATATCTAATTCAACTAAAGGTGATTGATGCCTTTTTCCATAACTAATCAACTTTTTAAATAAACAAAATAATATATATATATATATATATATATAGGATTTCCACTTTAATAGAACATATCATAACATATTATTTAATATCTAAATATAAACAAGTCATAATAGAGCCGAGACAGATTAACGTATCAATACTACTTTTGTAGAGTTTTGTAGAAAGTGTAATTATAAAACACAATTAGAGAAATCATATCATTAGAGTGATAATATTATTATTATTATGTCAGCAATGTTTCGTTTGCTCTAGTTAAGGAAAAAGAAAACGGGATTATCTTTTATGTAAGAACAAAAAGTGGTTAACTATAATAATATGTACAAGCTCGGAAACCAACCTGCAAGACTTGCGGCGAAGACCCACTCAAACTCGCATGGTCGCGGGCTCTCAACCCCCTCCACCCTTAACAAATAGTGAAAATACCCTTAACCTGGATCCGCCACTGCATCTAGATCATAATCATTATTGTTGTTATTGCATCAATTATAGTGACTAAAAGTGTCAACTATGTATTTTAAAATATTATGATTGTTTAATGTATAAAAAGTAAATAATGGTATACTTTATTCTGTTATGGTGTGTAAAAAATCAAGTTGAGCAAAATACCCACAACAAAAAGTAAATGGGAACCTTTGTTGAATTCAATAAGAGAGAACCATCATTGAAGGTTGATTTTATATTCATTGATAACGAATTTGTGGTAGATGTATAACTCATCATTTTTTCCAACTACTCACCTAAGGGTAGTTTTCTTATGTTAATTCAATGTTTTGTCCATGATAAAAAAAACATGGTACATATGTTGTTTTCCTATTGGGTTAACGTTGGGTTGTTTAACTAAATTTTTCTTAACAATAATCCACTAACATCCTTTTTTACCACAAATTTGGATCACTGGCGGACCACTGGAGTATTATCGTGCAACCAGCGGAACCACCGGATCATATCCATCTTCATTAGGCAATAATGTCTATACACCAATTCAGGAGGAAACCTAATAAATCTGAGAAAACCCCTTTGTGAGAATCGAACCCAAATAATTGTCCCTAAGTCTTATCTCACCCTGAAGATATCACTAGGCAATAATGCCTATAATGCCCTAATATCCACTAACATCGATATATTATTCGGTTCATCATAAAAAGCCCATGAGTTTGTTTTTCTTATTATATTTTCTAATAGGCTACTTATTCTTACATCATTCTCATCTAAGCACGTTTAATTGTGAAGCTATACTATGATTTACAACCATTGCATTCAAATTGTGTCGATGCTATTTAAGGCCGGTCATTCTTTATGAACCCAACATCTATTTGTTCACAACAAAGATGAAATTTGCCGTGGAAAAGTAAATTTCTTTTGTAATAACATATTGCTAAAGTTTCTCTTAGTTAAACTCATTCACAATATTAAATCGATAAAGAAAAATAAAATGTGCAAAACTTGAATGTTTTTTTTAATTGCAATTATTTATGTTATGAGTATTTTGATTTAGTTAAACTCATTCACAATATTAGATTTTAGATGTCTTTTGATTTATTTTGTGAAAATGTTGTGAGTATTTTCATGTCTTACTAAGTTAGTTTTATGCACTAGCGATTTTGCGAAGTAAAGGTTTTCCAAATATATTGTAGCTTTTGCAACTTTGATCATGGTTTAGGACTTTAGGGACACTGATATTTCTAGCAAATTATTGTAATGTTTGTTATTTAATATACTTTATCTGGTCATTGTAAAGGCAAAAAAATTTATTGTTAGTGACATCTATGAGCCCTAATACGTCAATTTGTATCCTCGTTTTGATATAAAGCCCGTTTTATATCAATAGACTTGTATCTTCGTTCTGATCTAAAGCCCTAATACGGCAATTTGTAATTCAGAAAAAAAAACTTAACCGAACACCGGTGGAGGAAAAATAGGTGAAAAGTAGTACTAACATGGGGAATATTCAAAGGTAAGACTGGCAATGGCCAATGACGTCTAGTCGGGATTATTACATGCCAATTCCCCTTTTAATTATTACCTTTTTAGAACCACAGACCCGTCTAATCTAATCCTATTTCTACTCCACATACATAACATAATTCGAACTCTCAACCTCTACTTGAGCTCAGCTCTAAACGAACGGATCTTAAACAAGCTCGATCTTGAGCCTAAAACAAACTCGTTTAGTTAATGAGCCAAGCTCGACCTTCGTTTTTTGAGCTCGAATTAGCTCGCGAGCCTTACGAAGCCACTGTTTATATAAGTTTTAATTAATATATTAACTACATATGTAACTAATAATAATAATAATAATAATAATAATAATAATAATAATAATAATAATAATAATAATAATTACTATTTATTAAATTATGAAAAATTAACAAAATAATAATAACATAATAATAAAAATTAACTAACAAATAATAAATGAGCCGCGCTCGAGCCGAGTTAGAGCTTGAAAAACTACCTACGAGCTAAGCTCGCGCTTTCATAAGTTAAATAGGCTCAAACTCGAGTCTAGTCGAGTTTAGGCTCGGCTCTTTTGCACCCCTAGGAGGAGATACTATTTAACACACCAAGATAATATTGGGAAAAAATTCCTTTTGATTTAAATTATTACCAGTTTAAGTACCTATGTATTACACAAATTACTTAAAATAAATTATATTATTTAATAGTGTTAACTGAAAGAAACGTTCCATTATATAAATTAAATTACAATGAATTTAATTGTCACTAACCTCTTCATGTGATGTCATCATGCTTTGCAACATTCCCCAAGAATTTAATTCCCTTGATGATACTGATACAATACACAACATAGAGGGGATAAAGTGTAAACAACAAAATTATGCAATTCATCAATATTCTAAGAAGAAGCCGAAATATATGTCAAAAACATTACAAACAATTCATCTTTTAAGGTCTTTAGTATATAAATATGAGAGAAGAGAACAAACATAAGAAATATAGATCATTTGCAGCAGTATGCCATGGCAAACTAACGTTAACCACATCAAAATTTAATTATCCAGAGAACAAACAATATACGGAAAGAGTTGTAGCAATGCTATTGCTATCCTTAATTTGTAGGGCTGTTCATAAAGCTCGCGACTCGTAGCTCGCTCGAGAGAAGCTCGAGAAAAACTAGCTAAAAAAACTCAATTTGAGATGACGTGAACCAAGCTGGCTCATTTTGTAACCAAGCCCAGCTCGAGCTAAGCTCGACTCGGGCCATGGCTCGGCTCGTTGGCTCGTTCTTAGGCTCGTTTAACTCCGACGTAAAGCTCAAGCCAAGTTTAACAGCCTGAATTAATTTCGAGCTTGAGCTCGACCCCACCTTGGCTCGACTCGGCTCGACTCTTTTACAGCCCTATTAATTTGTGAAGAAGAAGTGATCAAGATCAGGGCAGGCCCGTTAGTGTCATTGGGCTAGGCGACAGCTTAGGGCCTGCGAAAATAGGGCCTCCAAAATTTAAAAAAAATCTATATTTATAAGAAAAAGAATATTATATTTACGGTAATATTTGTTAACATTAATACAAGTGTAGTCTGGTGGTAAGAATAAGATTTGATTTTTGTAGAGGGCTACTTTACTCACTCTTTTAATAAAGGGTTATAAATGCAAATTTTTAATCAGATCTCTTAATTTAATAAACTAAAATATTTTGTCCACACAATTTTTAAAATGATATGTCCATGTAAAATTTTATTTAAAAAAAATCGTTTCTAACTAATAACAATAGTATACTTAAAATAAGTAGCATGTTTTAATTCCTTTCACACATAATGTAAGTTGTTATTTGTTAGGTTAAACTCTTTTGACCAACTTAGATTTCATTTATGTATTAGATCCTAACATTATTTGATTAGGGAAATCATCTATTTATATAATGGTTAAGTGCTTTATAAATTTCTTCCGAATATATTTCATATCAGATACAAACTGAAATTACGAACCTAAAAAAATTAAAAAAAGCCTCGAAATTTTAATTCACTTTAGGCCCAAAAAATTCTAGGAACGGCCTCAAGATGATAGTACAATAATAACATAGCCCCATAATCATTCTGGTCTAATAAATAGTAAGATAGCACACAACTTCATTATATGGATATTAGTATGTCAGAGTTAGAAAATGGTTACACATATGAGATGTCAAAATAAACATGTACAAAATAAAAGCAAATATAATGCAAGACCTCTCATTAATTACTATATATTAAAAAAAACAAATGAAATTAACAGTTATTATCTAATCTAACTTATAATAAAAGACTCCAAATAATGCCACATGTCATTCTCTTCTTAAATCTCATAAATTTTATTTATAATTATTTAATAAACTTTTTTTAATATTAATATTAATAACTAATATATAGATATCTAATATTAATAAATAACTTCAATTTTGCAATTTAGAACTTTTGTTTTTTTACTTTTAACCTAAAGTTTTTCATCTTTTGCAATTTAACCCCAACCCTTTTTTATTTTCAATTTTGGTCCACCATACTTATAATCTTTCCCAAGTTTTTCGTTTCGTTCTAAATTTTGTGAGTTAATGCACCGCAACGTGCGTGTGTGGTTCAACATTTTTTTCATATATTTTCCCCGTTTGACTGGCCCGTCGCAGGAAATCTATTTTTCTTTGTTTAACAAGTTTGACTAACACGCGGGTCATGGATTGACTTAGTTATTTTTTTATGTTTTACGTTTCGGATTAATTTCTCTGCAACGAGCGTTCGTGATTCAAAGATTTTACGTCTTCTTTTCGCTCGGCGTTATTTTTTCGTTTTTATTTAATTTGTTTTTACGAGCTTTTCCGGTGTTGGTGGTCGCTTACAATGGTATAACATTGGTACTACTTGACACAGTCTTACAACAACCGCTGCAACGCAAGGGCTTAATACTAGTAATATATTATAATCATATATTAATATATTAATAATTACTATATATTAAAAAAAACAAATGAAATGAACAGTTATTATACTTTCTATGTTCGAGCTTGGTGTCAATCAATACTGGTATCGAAAATACCGGTACGGTCCGGTTCATTATCGGTACATGAAGGTAAAAATCGGTACCAGCCCTATACAGAAAACGCCAAAATTCGGTACCGGATTGAGTTTGAAAATCTTTTAATTCGGGAAATTCGGTACTGCCACATGGTACCATTTGCTCATCCCTGGTCAGAGCTCCGTGGCAACCGATACCGAAAATACCGGTTAGGGTACCGGTATATGAAGGTAAAAATCGATAGCGAACCAGTACTAGAAACGCCAAAATTCGGTACCGAATTGGTACTTAGGATCCTTCTGTTCGGGAAATTTGGTACCGGTACCCAATATTATTTGCTCATCTCTGACCACGGGTTTCATACGAGCAACATCATTAACATACAACTTTTTTGGTTGATTTTCTTTCGATTATTTTTTACAGTTTTTTACATTTTCTTTTTATTCTTGTTAGTGGTTCCGTGTGCAACACGCTCGTAGTGATTTTAAAACACATGTAAACACAGACCAAATAACAAAAGAAGTTTGCCGCAACGCGGCTAGGGTGATAAACCTAGTTATGATATAATGATTTGAAGTGGCAAAGTGGGCGGGGCGGGGCGGGTGCCATGCCAGGTCAAAACGAATTGGGTGAAAACTGGTCGATTAAAAAAAGGCTTATTTTGGTACGGGTCGAATCGGCTTTCAGGTCAGGCTGGTTTAGAAGTTGTTTTTTTAATAAGAAAGGTTACAATATAAACTCTTGCTTGATCCTCATATACCTAAATATCCTTTGTTTTTGTCAGTAAACATAAAACTTCATAAGAATAGTAATTAAAGTACGCAAATTAACTGAAAGCCGAGTACATGAAAATTATAACAAAGCTGAACAAAGAAGGAATGAACAACTTTTGCGAGTATAAACCTTTCAGCTTTCTTATAATCCACATGATTGTTTTCGGTGAAGGTATCCTTTCCCATCACTTTCATGGCGAATATCACATCCCCAATCACACCGTGTACCAGAATAAAAGAAACGGATTTGGATCAAATTGGTTTCTAAACACCAAAATAAACAAAATGACCGAATTGCCCTTCTCATTAACAGAAAAAATAGATAAAGTTAACCTAGTGGACTAAAATGGCACCGGTAAAAGCTTTTTGGACCCACAAGCGAAAAATGAAACATTTGGACTAAACTGTCAAAATGACCCGAACCACAGAAACTAAAATGGCATTTAACTAGTAAAAATTACGTTTTTGGCCCCTGTGGTTATATCACTTTTACTATATTAGCCAAAAATAAGAATTTTTAACATATCTGCCCCCATGGTCTCTATAACTAACCATTTTGGCCCCTAAGTCTAACAATTTTGGCCCCCATGGTCTCTATAACTAAACATTTTGGCCCCCATGATCTCTAGACTTAGAGGCCAAAATGGTTAGTTATAGAGACCATGGGGCAGATATGTTAAAACTTCTTATTTTGGGCTAATATAGTAAAAGTGATATAATCGCAAGGGCCAAAAACGCAATTTACTCCTAAAAAAATAATGCCTAATTAAGCACACAAACCTCTATCTCTATCCCCAAATAAACAGATATTTTTTTTGAGTAAATTATGTTTTTAGTCCCTGTGGTTATATCATTTTTACTATATTAGCCCAAAATAAGAATTTTTAACATATCTGTCCCCATGGTTTCTATAACTAACCATTTTGGCTCCTAAGTCTAGAGATCATGGGGGCCAAAATGGTTAGTAATAGAGACCATGAGGGCTAAAATGGTTAGACTTAGGGGTCAAATGGTTAGTTATAGAGACCATGGGGCAGATATGTTAAAAATTCTTATTTTAGGCTAATATAGTAAAAGTGATATAACCACATGGGCCAAAAACGTAATTTACAATATTTTTTTCGTTGTTGATGTTAGTTATTTTAGCTCTTTTAAGTATTCACCCGCCAAATGTCAACTACCTTTCAAACATGGAGATCCCTTTATCTCTATCCCCAAACCTCCAAAAACCTCCTCATCTTATACCAACACAAACCCACGAATCAAACCACTTTAACTCACTAATCAAGCACCACACTAAGCTAAAAGATGATCACGCCATACTCGATACATATACCCGGATGGAATCTTCGGGTTTTTTACCCGATAACACCACTTTGCCTCTGGTTCTCAAGGCGTGTGGCCGGTTACAGGCTGTTGAGAGAGGCAAGAAGCTGCACAATGCTGTTTTGCACACAGGTTTGGTTTCGGATATCCGTGTTCAAACAGCGCTTGTGGATTTTTACGCGAAATGCGGGATGTTGGTTAATGCACGTAAGGTGTTTGATGAAATGTCTGAGAGAGATGTCGTTTCATGGAATGCTATGATTTCTGGGTATGTTGGTTGCTCGGAGTATCAACAAGCTCTGGGTTTGTTTTCGCGGATGCAAAATGGGAATTTGAAAGCGAATTCGGTTACGGTTGTTGAGCTGCTTAGGGCATGTGGGGAGCTTTTGGAGTTGAGGCTTGGGAAGGCAATACATGGGTATTGCTTGAGGCATGGTTTGTTTAATTCAAATCCTCATGTGGATAGTTCGTTAATCGGGTTTTATTTAAAATTCGACCCGTCAATTGCAGCTCTTGTTTTCGAAAAACTGGATGCAAGAAACACTGTAAGTTGGAACACTATGATAAGCGGCTACGTTAACCACGGGGATTACTTGAAATCTATACAGCTTTTTATTTCAATGTTTATAGAAGGATTTAAATGCGATTCTGTCACAATGTTAGTTGCGATACAGGCGTGTGCTGAGCACGGAAATCTTGAACTCGGAATGCAAGTTCATCAACTAGTTATCAAATTCAGTTATAGCAATATCCGTATAACTACCGCGTTGATGAATATGTACAACAAATTTGCAGATTTAAGATCTTCATACGAGCTATTTAACTCGATCCCAACAAAAGATGTTGTGTTATGGAACTCTATCTTATCTTGCTCTATAGAAAGCGGGCTTATCGATGAATCAACACGTTTATTAACCGGTATGCAGTTAGATGAAATTCGGATGAACGAAAGAACTTTGGTCATCTTACTGCCGTTATGTGCTCATCTTTCTAACGGTTTAGTAAACGGTAAAAGCTTACACGCATATGCGTTTAAGATCGGTAAGGAAAAAAACTCGCATGTTACAAATAGTTTGGTAAATATGTACGCGTTGTTGAATCGCGTTGAAGATGCCACAAGGATTTTCACACAGATGAAGGTTTTGGATGTAATATCTTACAATGTTTTCATCTCTGGTTTGATCCATAATAATTTAAAGGTTGAAGCGTATGAAGTTTTCGTTCAAATGCTAGAGAAAGTTAAACCGAATTCTCAAACGTTAACTTTAATTCTTGCGGCTTTTGATAGCGGAGAGTTTTTGAACGTTGGAAGATCAATCCATGGTTATGTGATGAAATCTGGGGTCCAGATTGATGCGTCTTTGAACACTGCGTTGACCGAAATGTACATAAATTGTGAAGATGAAGAAACTGGTATGGGTTTGTTTGAGAACTATCGCGATAAAGATTCAGTTTCATGGAACTCGTTACTGTCAACTTATATTAAAAACAATCAAGAACACAAAGCGTTAATTCTTTTCCACCGCATGATCTCGAACGTGAAACCGACACTTGTTACGATAATAAACGTTCTCTCGTTGTATGCGTGTCTTTCTAATCTCCCTCAAGGTCGATGCTTACATGCTTACACATTAAGACGGTTTTCATCGCTGGAACGTGAACTATCTCTTGCGAATGCGTTCATAACGATGTATGCAAGATGTGGAAGTTTGGAATATGCGGAAAAGATATTTAATCGTTTACGCGAAAAAGATATCGTTTCGTGGAACGCGATGATTGCGGGTTATGGAATGCACGGATGTGGGGATGATGCGATGTTGACTTTCTCGAAAATGGTCAACGAAGGGATTAAACCGACTCAGGTGACATTTGTTTCCGCTTTATCGGCTTGTAGCCATTCGGGTATGATACGTAAAGGTTTAATCCTTTTTCAGTCAATGGTTCAAGATTTTGGCATAACCCCTGAACTTGTACACTATGCGTGTTTGGTTGATATTCTTGCGCGTGGTGGATTATTGAACGAAGCGAAAAATGTTATCGACACTATGCCTATGGCGCCAGACGCGTCCATTTGGCGAGCTTTGATTGGTGCGTGTCGAATCTATTCGGATACCCACATGGCTAAAAGTGCTTTTGAACATCTTATCAAGTTAGAACCAACAAATGCCGGGAATTACGTGTTATTATCGAATATTTACGCAACTAACGGTCTTTGGTCCGAGGTGAAAAACTTGCGATTAATTGTCAAAAACAAGGGTTTAAAGAAACCAGCCGGTAGAAGTTGGATTGTCATCAAAAGTAAAGTTCATTTCTTTGCGGCGGGAGATAAAACACACCCACAATCCGAAACGATTTACAAAAGGTTGACCTTTTTGTTGACTTCCATTACCGAAATGGGGTATGTTCCCGATTTGAGTTGGGTTCTTCACGATGAAGATGATGAGAGAAAACTGGCGAGGCTTTCGAGTCATAGCGAGAAACTAGCTATCGCATTTGGATTAATTAGTGTTAACGGTGGCTCGCCGATCTTGATTACCAAGAACTTAAGAATTTGTGGTGATTGTCATGAGTTTAGTAAATATGTTTCAAAGCTTACAAAGAGGACCATAATTGTAAGGGATGCTAGTCGTTATCACCATTTTGTAGATGGATCTTGCTCTTGTAAGGACTATTGGTGAGAGATTTGGTGCTACTTAAAGTCTTTTGTAACTCACTTGTTAAATTTTTTGTTTATAATTAAGGATACATATATTTATATAATGTGTACACATGTGTTTATGTAATTCACTTGTTAAATTTATGTTTATAATTAAGGATACATATATTTATATAATGTATAAACATGTGTTTATGTAATTCACTTGTTAAATTTATGTTTATAATTAAGGATACATGTGTTTAATGCTACTAACACTTGTTAGCAAGCTTTAACATAATTATAAAAATGGTATCATTACTAAATTTCATCTCAATACACTTGTATGAATTAAAATTACATTTTTTAACACCACCAAATATAAACTTGTTAGGTTGTGAAGGAGAAAACTTGCTACAAATTTTTTCTATGTAAAAAAAAACTTAAATTTGAATGTCACCAAACAAACTGAACGAACACGAACAAGACCTTGTTTGTGGTTGTTTGTTAAGGATATATTCACGAATTGTTCATGACACTTAACGAACGACATTTTCTATTCGTGTTCGTTCGTTAAAGAAATGAATGTGTTCGTGCTCGTTTGTTAATTTTAGGTAATGAACGTTCATACGTTCATTGACACAACCCAACACGGACTTTTATAAACACAAATAAAAACAAACAAACATAACCAAACGTTCATCAACAAAATATATAATACACTAATACTTATTAAATATTTTATTTGTCGAAATTTTGAAGTACTTAAATAAAATATAAAAAGTAAAAACACTAATGAACTATCAAACACAAACACGATACCGAACGTTAATGAACAGAAATGAAAGAATGTTGCCTCTGTTCATGTTCGTTCATTTATTTAACGAACGAACACAAACAAACTTCCAGCCAAACAGTTCACGAACTGTTCGCTAAACGTTCGGTTCGTTTGCAGCTAAATGCACATCTAATATGTTACGCGTTAATTAAACAACGCACAAGATCTCATAATTATCATTCTTTTTTAACTATGGCGCGTAAATATCAAACTTTCAAATGAAAAACTAATAACATATGAAGCATCAAACCAATCTAAAAACAATTATATATATGCACAATGTCATATACATATAAGGAGATTTCCCTATAATTCTACCTAAACAAGATCGAAACAACAATAAACCTTCAACTCCTCAATCATAGTTCTCCCAATTGGCGTCATCAGAAGGCCATATCACCGTCTCCATGAGGCGCTCACGCATCAACGCCAAATTCTGGTCCGATAGATCTTTATACATTGTGGCATGATCCACTTTCTAATGTACAAAAACACCCACAATTATGATTTTTTAGAAATAAAAAGAAATTAAAAGACAACACTAAATCATTAATAATTGGGGAATTAGCCTGTAATAATCCCATCTAAACCTTATTGGCCATTAATAATCCCACCTCAGAATATTCCCCCCACCAGTTCCACCTTTCACCTATTTTTCCTACAATGGTCCCCCGTTAAAAAAACTTAACGGAGTTAAGCTTTTTCCAAATTACAAACAGATTTTTAGGGCTTTTGATCAGAACGATGATACGAGTCCATTGATGTAAAACTTACTTCGAAATGGTGCTCCAAGTGACTTGATTTTGGTTAATTGGAAATTTAAACACCCGAATTGAAGCGCCGTTTTCATTGTTTGGAGCACCGTTTCGAGACAAGTTTTACATCAATGGACTCGTATCGTATCAAAAGCCCTAAAAATCTGTTTGAAATTTGGAAAAAAACTTAACTCCGTTAAGTTTTTTTAACGGGGGACCATTGTAGGAAAAATAGGTGAAAGGTGGGACTAGTGGGGGGAATATTCTGAGGTGGGATTATTAATGGCCAATAAGGCATAGATGGGATTATTACAGGCCAATTTCCCTTAATAATTTGATACCTTAATCCACTTTCCATAGAGGTGAAGACGGGTCACCATTACTCTTTCTGCAAGCTCATGTTTCTCCTGCGGTAACAATTTACACGAATAAAACAAGACGGTTTGCCTTGACGTAACAATTTTAACCAATTAATATTTAAGGGGTCAAATGGATTGAAAGCTATGCAGTTAATATCGCTGATATATCGGTTAAACCAATTAAAACAAGATGATTTTCCTTAAGCTGGCGGTTTAAACCAATTAATATTAAAGGGGTCAATTCAGTATATATTTTATTGATAACGGGTCAAAACAAATTGAAAGTTAGTATAATATGCTATGCAGTTAATGCAGTAAAAAATCGGATATCGGTCAAGGACCGATATTTGAGATATAGGTTATTGCGGTGGGATATCAGTAATTATTATATGATGCAGAATTTGTATATCAGTAATTCAGTATACTCTCCTAGCATTAACAAATTAACCTTTTACAACTTGCAAAACACTGACAATTGTAGCAAGTAGAAACCAACTGACTAAGACTTAAAACACTAACATTTAAGACTAACAATTAACAATTAAGACTTAAAACACTAATAGCAGCAATAAGAAGAAAGACGAATGGTAGAACTAAGAAGAAAGGTACTGATATCAAGAAAATCAGTGATATATCGATCAAATATCGGCGAAACGTTGGTCAAATATCAGTCAATATCGCCAATAATATCGGTACCGATATTTGACACCGATATATTACATGTGACCGATAACCGATATATCATCGATTTAACTGCATAGATAGTATACTATCAAATGCTTAAACCCTTGTGCATCTAATAAGATTTCTTTTTGACCATATACCTTTTGGAGGACACGAAGAAAGCGCTTTCCATCGTTAGGTTTGTTTGTCACCACGAAACTGTTAACAAGAGAGCAGAAATTCAGTTTTACAAAACCGCAAACAACATGAGATATGGAACAAAGATGAAAGTAGACTTACTCATAAAACCAACGGTATTCCGTTGGGTTCATCTCATAAAGTTGGTTCATAACAGTCCTCACGGCTTTGTAAGTGAATAGATTAAAGAGTTGCTGCAAACACAACAGTTTTTCAGTCATATATCTTATAGGTGACAACAAGTTGAGTCAGGTGAAACATATACGACGCCTAGCATTATGTAATATCACATAAATACTCTTATTGGCCCACGTCTTTAATTATGCCCGTGTAAGCAACAAGTAAGAAAAAGACAGAACACTTTTGCTTGTTTGTTACCACTTATGCTTATTGAAACAAACTTATAGATTTCTTACAGAAAAACAACGGGGTGTTTGGAGACGTGCCTTAAAAGTGATTCTGTCATATTGAATAATAGAGCGGGTTGTAGAACATAGTGTATGGGCGGCTTTGAATGGATTTTCGTAATTGAAGCTGTAAATGTAATAATCACATAATCAAATGCTGAAGAACTAAAAGGCAAATTATAGCTGTTGGAGCTAATAAAATAGTAAATAAAATGACCAAATGTGATAGTTTCATTAAAGTTGGAATAAAAGTGTATCGAAGTACATTGGCGGAGTCAAAGCCAAAATCCAAATCAGGGGGGCAGACTCTTAAAATTCCAATGTTTTACATTACAAAAAGAAACCGTAAATTTTCGTTATAAATAACACTACGAAACGAAAAAATGGGGGGGGGGGGGGGGGGGGGGGGGAGGATCTTAGGCTAATTATTTATCTAACCAAAAGCATACTATACTTATCTAACATTAAAAGCTAATCACGATTCACGGCGAGTCACAATAATCACTTTTAAAACACATATAGTAAACTTTGTAAGACTTTTACAAAGGGTTAATGCATCTTGTCTTGAAATTTATAAATATATTCTACAAATCTGAATTACAGAGCTAATGTAGCTTCAATTTTGACTCGACAGGCGTGGTCTTCCCCTTTTCGGGTGAAGTTCTAAAACATAAACTGGTCAGCTCTAAAGATTAAACTTTTCTTGATTTAGAAACTTGTATCCCTAATAAAGCCTCCAAACTTGAACAAAGTCAACAATACTTAAACCATAACAATTAGTCAATTACAGCATAATTTAAGTGTTTATAACAAAAAATGAAAGATCTATAAAATGCCATTCAATTATTAAACTGAATAACCTATAAAACTGTATGGATAATCATGGCACATAAATAAACAAATCTTTATAATTGAGTAAAGATTTAGCAAGTGCTTACTGCTTGAACATCACGAAAAGTGTCATCATACTGACCACCAAGTTCATTAACAATCACAAGACCTTTAGACTTCCTCTGCACCTGATAACAAGGTATTCTCACAGAGTAATTTGAGTGAACAAAAGAGCTTCTTAACTCCACAGAACCAGGAACAAACAACTGCTTTTTACCAACAGATTTATGCCCATTTTGAGTATAATTCACATGACCTTTTGAACTCAGTGAATCCACACACAAACATGGTGAAGTATGTGAATCCATAACTGATGAACCCACCACAGATATACCCCCCACCATTCTTCACAATTTCAGCCCCAAAACAAGCTTCTTGATGGTAAAAAATCAAACTTTTTGCCCAAATCTAATGAAAGAAGAATCTTTATGAAGATTTAAGAGATACCCAGATGAAAAGTTTTGAGATTTTTTTGTGGGTGTGTGTAAAGTTTGGAAATTTATGAATAAAAACCAAGATTTAATGATTTGGGTGAAGAAATGGGTGGGTACAAAGATTGTGAAGGAAAACAAGTAGTTTTTGAAGAGAATTTGTGGGCAGTAGAAGCTATGACCAGAAATAAACATGAGGTCTGAAATCCTCCAACCATTTAGGGTTTATTTTTGGGATGTTTGAATCTTCAAATCAAAAGTGGGAATTTTGTGTCTTGACAATAAACGTGTATGGTCAGTTTGTAATGTGGACAAGTGTAGGGTCTCTTGTGTATCAAGCATGTGTAGTGTTTTAAGTTTGAGTTTTTTTTTTATCAGCATCTCGGTTAGGGCCATACATGACCAAAGCTCAGTCGAGTGGGATTCGCACCTAAGCACTCCCGGGCAGAAACCCATAAGGTGATAAACCTTCCCACCTCCATTGCAACCACTGGGCTACAACATCATTTTACAGTTTAATCCAAAGGTTTCATTTTTCGTCTATGGGTTTAAAAAGGTTTCACCATTGCCATTTTATTCCACTGGGTTAACTTAATCTATTTTTTCTGTTAACAAGAAGGGCAATTCAATCATTTTATATGTAATTATGTTAACTAGAAGAGCAATTTGGCCGTATAAAATGACCGAATTGTCCTTCTCGTTAACAAAAAAAATAGATGAAGTTAACCGATTTGACTAAAATGGTAACGGTGAAACCTTTTTAGACTCACAGAGGAAAAAATGAAACCTTTAGACTAAACTGGCAAAATGACCCAAACCACGGAGACTAAAATGGCATTTAACTCTAAGTTTTAAGTTTTAAGTTCCAAAATTGCTATTGGAGAATGTTACTTGTGGGGAAGGTTACCTAAGTTCTCTTTAGTTCAACTAACTTTCTCCTTTGATTTTGCTTTTTTGGGAAGGTAACCATGTCTAACACGACTATGTTTATGTTGTTGTTTTTGCTTTTTATCTATATTGGTTAGTCAAATTCATTTAACCATAATCAAATTCAGTTCGAACGAATTTAGGTGTATAAACGATGGGTGTAATTTTAATAGAAGAAAAAGATACGAGTTACTTACCTTATTTTTCTGTTTAAGAGTGTTTGTGACAGGAATAGATGAAAAGATATATAATTGGTGAAACACTAGGTAGAGAAAATTTCACATGTGAACACATATGTTCTCATACTTTACTATAGAAACAAATAATAATGTTTGACATTTTATGATCGGAAAAGTCGTTGTAAAGTTTTACAACAAAAAGTCAATTGATTGGAATTCGTCGTGGTTTTTATCGCTGATTTAGTTTCTTTCGTGGAGTTAGCGCCCTGTTTAATCTCAGTTGCTAATTGTGTGACTATTATAAATCTCACCCTTATTTTATGACTGAAATTGTAACAAAAATTAAATAAAAATGAATGCACATCATGGAGGAGGCATCATAGCAAACACAATGCCGAAAGATCCAGCCCTATATACATGAGTCGACGATCTCGCTAACAGGGTTATTTGGCTAGAAATATTTTCTCGAAGAAAGTTATTCATTACTTGATTCCGTAAATCTACATTTTGTCCAGCTTGAAATGGATATAGATAATACGCCAGTATTGGAGTTGACTGAAATGACAGTTAGGACATCGATGTTGAATCATCAAATAGTATTGCATTATTGTCAATCCTTCCGGCATTATGACATTTCTACAGTGAAACTTTTAGAGTGAAAAGGAGTTGTGTTTGCATACCATTGAGCTTCCGTCTTTCTCTTGTTTTTTTTATAACTACCTAAGAACTTCCACGCTTTTCTTCAAAAACTACAAATCGAATTCCACCTACTCTTCACCATCATCAATAAGTGGAACCACCCGCACCAACACTTCATATGTCAATCCATTGTTTTTTCCTGCTATAACTATCACACTCACTTCCCCCACTTCTAACGCTTGTCATGTCATTACAAATATACCGTGTATTGAATATACACATCCAAAACACGCTCGAGTCAGACATGGATAATGCCAACTCGCCAAGTCTATCTGCTCCAATAACATCAACATCAATTACGAGTATCAAATCAATCACAGTGGTTCGTGAGTAAAAATGATCTCAACCTAGCTTTTGAGCTCACCATATATATATATATATATATATATATATATATAGAGGCTGGTTATCATACAAACACTCTAATCGTGCATTATGTACGCTATAACAACAACCGTACGATCATCTCATTAAAAGCGCGTGTTTAAACAATTAAATTAATCAAATTAAAATTAATAAAAAGAAACCGCCAAGGTTAGAATCGTCCATAGCGAGAACAAAACCCCTGATTATCAGCACACAAAAACTCAAGATCATACCGTAAAACCCAAAAAATCAAAAGCATTCTCCATTGCGATTTCAACTACGATTCACTGCTACTCTCTCATTGCGATTTCAACTGCGATTCCATGAATATTGAGAAAAGAAGCAAAGCAAACAACGACAGACCACAAGCGAAGAACATGAATCCAGGTATCTATTTACATTTGCGATTTAAAGTGTAATATACAGGGGCTTTTAAATCAAATGCGATTTTGTTTGTTTATTAACGTTTTAACTGAAACATATAGTTTTATAACATTATATATTGATAACAACTTCAATTTTGCTAGGGTTTATTGCAGGTATATTTATTTATTAGGTTTTGCATTTTTTATGCACTTGTCTTAATGATACTGATGGGTGTGCGATATCATATAGGATTTTGTTTTGGTTTTAATGACATTTGCGATTTCATATGATAAAAAGCTAGTATGTAGAAGTTTTTTTGTTTTAGGTTAAATTAGATTTGCGAATTGATATAAAAACAAATGCGATTTTATATGATAAGTTAGTTGTATTGTTTAGGTAATGCTTATGAAAACAAATGCGAAATCATAACTCATAAATGCAAATTGATAAAATAACACATGCGAATTGATATCTAACACATGCGAATTGATGACTTATTGTGCATGATTAACTGACAAATGCGATTTGTTAAGTGTTTTTAACTTTAGCTTGCGATTTTGTACAAATAGAATCTGATGAAGACTTTGAAGGACCAATATCAACTCTGATAAAAATTAAAAAGAATAGAAAGAGATTGGTGATTCAAGAAAGTTCAGAAGATGATGAATTTGTTAAGCCACCCCAAAAAAAGAAAAAACATGAGAAGAAAGAAGATAAGAGGAAATCAAAGATACTCACAAAAAAACATTCAAAAAAAAGGGCAACAACCTAAAACAGAACATAGAGAGTTTTTCAAATACAGCAATGAAGCAATACTGCTGAGATGCCAACCTAACTCATATATGGATACTGTTAGAAGATTTTCAAAAAAACAGATAGATGATGTTAAGGATATGGGGTTTGGAGCTATTCTTGATATCAACATCAACCATATTTCGACACGATTGGCATATTGGCTAGCAAGAAACTTTGACGAGAATTCCGATGAGCTAAACTTGGGAAAACACAAAATAAAAATAACATCGGACACAGTTTTTGAAGTATTTGGAATACCAAGAGGGCCAAAGAAGGTTGAGATAATAGCCGATAAGAGGAAAGTTAAAAAGCAAGTGAAACTTGAAAAAAGTCAAGAACCGGGAAATGCTGTGAGGGATACATTCATCCACCAGTGGGAGGAAAACAGGAGAATTACCCATGGCTTAATTGCAGATACAATGGAAAATCAAAGAGACGGAGGGAGCCTGTTTAAATTAAACTTCCTAGTATACTGGATGACGTTCTTTGCGGAGATTACAAAGGCAACACTTGCAAATGATAGATGTTTGCTTGGTGTAGAAGATGTTGAGGAAATAAAGAATCTAGATTGGTGCTCATTTCTACTCGACACCTTACGTCGTACACGAGCAGGCTGGAAAAACTACAAAATACAGTTTGTGGGACCTGTTGCCTTTCTTACGGTATACATTACTACATTTAATAACACATTTAGAATACTATTTTGTTTTGATATATAATTAAATGATCTTGCGATTTATACAGCTTCTGTACACGCATGAGTACAACAAGAGGCTTAACTTGTTTGAGAAAGCTGTGGAAATACCGCTTATTCGTTATATCACATCATCGGAGATTGATATAGTCGAAGATAATATTTCGGATAACGGACCTCAATGGATATCAAGTGAGAGTGAAGAAGAAGAAGAAGAAGAAAATGAAGAAGAAAATGATGAGGAAAATGAAGAAGAAAAGGGTCCTTCAACGGAAGATTATACACTACGACCCCCGGTTGACACCACAATAAGCTACAAAAGAAGAACTGCGCATGGAGTACAAAACAAAGAAACCGGGGGAGAGCCAAAAGATAACGAGAACATTGATAATTTCATGGATTTCAGTTTTGAAATCCATGAAATGTCTCAGTTGAACCTTGAGATGGGAGTTGGAACACAAACACAGAAAATGATTGATTATTGCGCCACTCCTGTTCAACTTTCACCATCCATATTCTATGACACAGCCCAGGAACAAGAACGAGAGGCTTCAAGAACCCACAAAAAGGTAATCGCAAAAAAAAATTAATTTCAATTAATCCATTCATATTTAACATTTCAATTATTAGTATATTAACTCAAAAAATATTTACAGAACCTGTTAAAGAAAATGAAAGGAAATGTCAAAAAGTACATTAAAATGGTTCAAGATGTTCACGAGATGAACAACTTAGTTTCAGAAGCAAGAACTAAATGTTTTTGGGATCCGGAGATTATGGCGGCCTGTAAGCAGTGGGATGAGACGCTTCGGAATAATCCCATTTGTGTGCCGCCTGCTTCGGATCAAGACCATGAAACTGCAACCTCTCCTGTTCATCAAGTTCCTGAAAATCCAGCTTCAGAAGTTCATCAAGAAGTTACTACAACCGAAGAAGGTAGAAAGGATGATGAAGCTCAAAAAGTAATATCCAGTGTGTTGGTAGAAATGGCATCAACAGGTAAAACATGCGAACTCAAATATTAACACATGCGAAATTAGTTAAAAAAATACTATTTTTATGCATATGCGAAACCAATAAAAACACATGCGATTTAGGTCAACAACACTTCAAATCTGATTTCGCACGCGATGTAAATGTATACCTTGCGATTTTGATTATAATGTAGTAACATTAAATAATTTGTATCTACAGGTGTACTGCAACCAGATGATGGAGGAGTCACAGACACCCTTCTTGCAAACATTCAAACTGTGGAACCGGGAGTATACACTTACCAACAACCTGCCAAAGGTAAAAAAACACTTTATATTATGAAAAAATTAAAAAGCACAATTTATTGTATTTCTTAAATTATTCTGGCCTGCAGAAATTGCTGAAAACGAAACTGTTGTCGAAGAAACAGTTAACCTTTCAGAATCTACCCAAGACATTCAACAAAAAGTTCCAGAAAATGTGACAGAAATGGAAACAGTTTCTTTAAAAGAAACAACACAAAAAGACCCTCCACCTACCGATACGGGAATTGAAGTTGAGAATGAACCGGTCGTTGAGAAGGAACCGGAAGTTGAATGCCCTCAGGTAACGGCTGAGGAATTGAATGAAGTTGAGTTGCTTTTGAGCCTGGGTCCCACCATGGAAGAAAACAAGCAAAAAAAAACAACTAATGGGAGAAAAAACACAAACCCAAAGCCAGTTCCAAAACAAACAATACCAAAAGGGTTAAACGAACTGCTTTATAAGACAATAGAACAAGCCAAAATTCGAGCTGAGAAAAGATGTAAAGAGCTTGGAGAAAAATTTTGTTCCCCTTATTGCAACAGGGTGGTAAACTTGCACGAAGCATTATTGACTCAAGAATTGAATGTGATTCGGTATACATTTGCAACATTAGAAGACTTACAGTAAGTAAAATACTTATATCAAAATAACAAACATCTAAAAATATATACACACAACCAAAAACTAATTATATGTTTTATGTCTGGCAGAGAAGAATTTTACCGATCAAAAACTGAAGTTGCAACATTCAAAGCTATATTTGAAAGCTTCTACAAGGGTCAATACGTAGCATCGAACGGAATAGATGCATTTGTAGATATTCTAAACCTTGAAGAGAAGAAAAGGGATAAGAAATCATCACCATACAGACTCTTCTTGTTTAGCACAATGAAGGTATGTTTTCATACACATTTTGTTATTTGAAAATTCTAAGAGTAGACGCATATTAAATGATTTCGCACACTAATTATAACTAAAATCGCATGTATTATAGAAGAAATTTCCCTGTGAAACATTTCTCATAATGATTTAATTTCGCATTTGTTTTATGTACTATTCGCATGTGGGAAAAAATCCATTGTTTGCATTTCTTATACTGTTGTAATTTCGCAAGTTTTATATACACAATTCGCATGTGAAAAAAAAATCCATTGTTTTTAATAACTTTGATTCTAATTACATAACATATAGCCGGATATCATGTACGACGAAGAGAAATACACAGACGACAAACGTCTAAAAGTATTTGCCTCAAATTTTGAAGACATCATAAAAAAATATGAGGTAAAAAAACTTGATTCGGTTGACTTGGTTTTTATTCCGGTACTTCAAGGTGACCACTTCTATGTCTTGTGCTTCCACTTGAAAACCGGCAAAATTGAGCTAATCGACAATTCAGCAGCTGAACAAGAGTTTAAGGAAAGATACAAGGGGCTTCCAGACACACTGGTAATACAAAAACTTATACATGTACATGTTATATATTATGTAAAAAGCTACTAACACAATGTTGCTATGTTACAGAGAAGGGTATTGGTTTTATACCTACAAAAGGCTTTAAAACCAACTCCGGCTATCGAAGAACTTTCAAAAACGGTTATCGAAAGAAAAGTTATGGATTGGAGGACAAAGAATAACGGCATCGACTGTGGAGTGTTTACAATGCGTCACATGGAAACATACAAAGGAGACACAATACCATGGATGACCGGATTTGTGAAAGAAGGTGAAGTAAACAACAGACAGCAAGCACAACTACATCTCCTAAGGCACAGATATCTCAGCAAAATCATTCTATCCGAACACAATATCCACCGTCAAAAAATAATTAAAAAGGCTAATGCTTTCGATAAAAGGCCAGACAAACAAAGATATATAAAAGATTTGGATACGATAATCCCAACAAGGATGAGTGTGTATTTTGGGAAGGAAACAAAGTAAACTTCTTTGATGATGGATTTATGTTGAATATTTAAACTTGTTAGTGTTTTTTAATTTCGCAAATATCAGTATTTTTAATTTCGCATTTGAATTTTTAATTTCGCATTTGTATTTTTAATTTCGCAGTTGACAATGAATTATTGAATTTTGGAGTAAATATGGGTCTATTAAAAGGCCAATACAATTCCATTATACAACACAAAATGCGAATTTATTTAAACATGCACCAACAAAAAAAACAAAAGTTCATTTAAAAGGATGAAAGAAACTCCATTTTCATCTTCATCGAGCATCTTAAGACAGTTATTGCATCAGCCAACTCTTTCAACTGTTTCTCATCCCTCTCACCCAAATCCACCATAAACATAACAGCAATTTCTTTAAGACTACTCACTTGCATCTGAGATAGCAATTCCAGAATTTCTTGTCTTCTCTTCATGTTTTCTGTTACACGAGAGATGTTGGCCTCCAACATCTCTTGACATGACCGATCCTCTTGAATTTGTTGCTCAATCCTTTTCCTCAAATCCTGCTTGATACTTGGTTCAGAAGAAGATGATGTTGGTATATCTGTCATTCTTAATAGGATGTTTGAAAAGAGTGTTAAAAATATAAAATATATGATAAAAATTATTGATATGAATTATTGAACTCAATTATTGAACAGAATTATTTGATTTCAATTATTGAGCTGAAATATGAAACACACTGTGCGAAAATAAAAATAATTATTATTAAAACTTGCGAAATTAAAAGCTATATTTGATAAATACTTTAAGATTTGCGAAATCACAGACTTAAAACATGCGAAATTACAAAAAATTAAATTTCATTGTTTGCGAAATGTCTAATTTAAAACTTGCGAAGTTATACAAAAGATCTATTCTTAACTACATGTATTATGTTAACACAATACATGCGATATAACCAAACAACACATGCGATATGGTAACCAAACAAAGAAAACCATAAACAACTTATCTTCAACCTCGTTACAATCTAATAAAATGAAAAAAAGCTTTCAGATCAAATAAAACCCAAAACTCAAACATAATTAAACTATTGACGAATCCTAAATTACGAATCCAGGTTCAATCAATAATCAAATCAAAAACCCTACAAATCGAATTGATACAAACAGTAATTAATTGGACGGTTACGAAACGAAATCCATATCTGCTTCCTAATTGCCGGAATTCCCCCCTAAGATGATCGAATGAATTGTCTGATATACCCTTATTTAATTAAATTGAATCCGGACACGTGTATGGCTGTGGGTATCGCGTACATAATGTACGATAAGGAGATTTGTACGCTACTCTTTACCTATATATATATATATATTAAGATATAGCAAGTCGGATGTGGTAACGTGAATGCCCATGACATTATAGCCTAGTGACATCTTGGGGATGGGATAAGGGTTATGGACCATTAGGTTCTGGGTTCGATTACCACAAAGGGGTTTTTCTCAAATTTATTGGGTTTTCTCCTGAATTGGTGTACAAGCATTATTGCCTTGTGGAAATGGATATGATCAGGTGGTTCCGCTGACGACACGATAATACTCTAGTGGCCCGTCACTGCTCCAAATTTAACGTTAAAAAAATATGGTAACGTGGCATGTGGTCCCTTCCCTATACCACAATGGGTTAAGTTGTTACTTATGGTCCCCACGTTTGTTAGAGTAGATTGGTACTTCAGCACATCCGAACCTCGTCTTTCCGAACCCGGTCCGTATATTGTTACATATTCAGACCATTTAGGTCGTTACCCCTCAATATGTCTATGTAGGAAGGTGTGTGTAACTAATGAAGCTTTAGGTTGAATGAAAAAGAAACTTGATGAAGAACAACTATAGTATGTTATATGTCTCAATTAGGCCGAAGGGTATGGAGGGCGCCACCGTGCCACCTCACCTCCGATACCCCGCCCCACCACCCACACCCTGCAATTTAAACCAGGGCGCCATGGGTTGTCCGCCACCATGGTAACGAGAAAGAAGCTGTGTTCAGGTGGGGCCCACATGCATTTCATCCAATAAAATATATATTTTTTTATTTTGTTTAATAAGGGGCGTTATCCCACACCCTGCAAGTTAAGGAATGACATGATAAAACCCCATGGCTGACGTGGATCTAACGTGGCGCTAATGTGTCACCCCATAGCCTTATTATTATTTTTAATTTTAAAGTTAAGCAAGTTGCCGATAATTAGTTACAAATTTTTGTAGCATTTAATTGGCTATAAATATTAACATAAATGTATACTCATAATCGATTTTTTATAGTTATGAACATATGATCATGTAACTATCATGATTTTAAAATAAAAACTTGTAAGATATTTGATTGAACAAACTTTGATGCAAGGATAATCATCTGTGAGAACTTTGATCACTACTACTTTATGAATATGATTGTCGGATCTTTGTGTGGGTAACGTGTTGTCTAGCAAAATCTAAATACTATATGATGAGAGAATGGAAGAATACGAAAAACTTTATTAATTAAAGAATAAATTTCTGTTTTCGTCCCTCAGGTTTGTCAATTTTAACTAGTTTAGTCCAAAAATCTAATTTGTAACAAAACCATCCCTAAGTTTTGCATTTCTTAACGTTTTTCATCCCTAAGGTTTGCATTTCTTAACGTTTTTCATCCCTAAGAATTAAATGAAAAAGCACTGCGTTAAGAAATGCAAACTTCAGGGCTGGATTTGTTATAAATTAAATTTTTGGACTAAACTAGTTAAAATTGACAAACCTCAGGAACGAAAACAGAAATTTACTCTTAATTAAATACGAAAACTATATATAAGATCTTAACATTAATACAAATAGTGGAAAGTTCAAATGAGAAGAAATTTTTTGTAAGAAGAACAAAGAAGAATTTTTAACCAATAAGAATGCTTTATTTTGCTTCATTTAATATTTGTATTTAATATTATTGTAAGGGTATATTGGTAAACTTAAATAGATCATTAATTAGTAGTCTTCCTCTTAAATTAAATACATTAAATTTGTAACTTATTTTCAAAAAAATATATATTTAAAAAATAATAATTTAGAATGTAGGATAAGTTTCGAGATGTGTAGGATAAATTACGAGTTGTGTATAATAAATTTCGATATGTGTAGGATACATTTCAATATGTGTAGGATAAATTTCGAAATGTGTAGAATAAATTTTGATGTGTGTAGGCAAATTTTTTTTATTGTGGAGGATGATAGTCTTTATGACTAATTAATTAGTCAAAGATAATAATAAATAAGATGGAAAAAAAGTATTTGATGTTTTACAATTTTACTCTTTGTTCTTTTTCTTCTTAATTAATTTTTCTTCTCAAATGAACCCCCAATACAAATATACTTGTAAGATGAGAGTTAGAAATGTGACACTTATCTTAAAATAACATAACGTATTCATAACAATTTCATAATAAGATGAATTTGATATGTATTTGTGTTGTCTTCCTTTATGACATTTTTTTATTTCCAAGCTAATTTTTTTTAGAGTTTACTGCAATTTTTGTTCCTATAGTTTGTTCAATTATGTCAGTCCAGGCCAAATTTCAAATTTGTACAATTACCATCCTGACATTCTTGGAACATGCTAATTCTGTTCAAGAATTGAATAAATGGACAAACCACGGGGACAAAAATGACAATTAACACATGTTTTTTTGGACAGAACTGACATGTTTCAAGAATATTAGGGAAGGAAATGGTACAAATTTGAAATTTGGTTTGAACTGTTATAATTTGACAAACTACCGTCTACCGGGACTATATTGACAGTTAACTATTTTTTTTATTTTACCAAAACATACGTATACAACTAAAGACGTAACCTTAATTAAAAAATCTTTATTTATAGCCAGGGACGGACTTACTTCAAGCCAAGAGTGGACTTACTTCAAGCCCATTCAACTTCTTAAATTCAATGTTTTTTTCTTATAACAATAGGCCCAATTCAAAAGGCCCAACTAAATTCAGTGAATGGGAAAACTAGTGACGTTCAAGTTCAATATCTTGGTTCTTGGATTGTTAAAGTGCATGAATTTGATGTGATATCTTATATTTTTTGAATTATATATATTGATTTCGAGGGACGATAAATAGTAACTTTATTTTTATTATAACTAGTATTAAGCACCCCCGTGTTGCGGCGGGGGCGAGCACTAATGCCACACTACTTCCAACGACCATCGACACTGAAGTTGCGGTGTTAATACGAAAAAATTAAACCGAAACGTAAAACACGGAATAAAATAACTAACTTGATCTAGGACTCGCGTGTTATGATGAACCCGCATCTATTTTTTCTGTTTGACAGGTTCATCGTAATCTATATATATACAAACCATAATGCATATATTACAACAACCATTGCATCAATATGTTGCAAATTATATTTATACAAGATTTTGGCCAAATTAATTAGATTATTATAAATAATAATAATTTACAAATAAAACAACACAACTAATTTGAATGGATCAAACCGATTGAATATGGTAAGATAATGAAACCATTATTTGATTAGGGTACAACCACTTAAGCACAATTTACAACCATACATGCATACAAAACAGATTGAACTTGGTAAGATAATGAAACCGATTGAATAATGAAACCATTATTTGATTAGTGTACAACCACTTAAGCACAATTTACAACCATACATGCATACAAAACAGATTGAATTTGGTATGGTAATGAAACCATTATTTGATTAAGGGACAACCACCTAAACACAACTTACAACCAATATTTGATTAAGGTACGACCATTTAAACACGACTTACAACCAAACATGCATACAAATGTTTCAAATTAATAGTATATAATAGTATATAAATAACTTTTATAAGATCTATAATGTTACCAACTTGTTGTGTTTTGTAAGTTATATATATTTTTTGAAAAAAACCCCAAGCTTAAGGTACAACTCTACTAAACATTAACATTTTTTTTGGGAAACCCCCAAAGCTTAAGGTATAAGTCTATTAAACACCAACATGTTGGTAATATATAGTTTTTTATTATATAAAAAATATATATATAGTTTTTTTATAATTTTATAATTTTATTATTTAATATATTATAATACAATAGTTTATTATTATATTCACTTCTACTTTTTTAGTAATTCTTTTTTTTTTCTTTTTTTTAATATATATTAATTTATCGATTAATTAGATTCTTCTTTAATAAGTTACGTTTATAACTTGTTACTAAAAACTTAAGTACGTAGTTGTGCTTGATTTCTTTACCTGATATTCCGTTATAAGTTTTGTTAAAACGAGGTTATACTTAAAATAAATTATTTATTTGGTATCATAAAACGGTACGATGATAAACTAAAATGTTCTAATGGTTTGATTTTCTAAACACCATGCTTTATTTTCAAATCACGTTTGCTTTACATTATTATTTGTTCGTTTTCGCCGCAACGCGCGATATAAAAAAACTAGTTTGGATTAATTTGCAAGTTTGATATCAGATTTCAGGGTTGTATTTAAGATGTTTGAACTAGAGCTAACAAATCGTGTCTTAGCGGGTTTAACAGGTCCCTGATGATGTGAACAACACGAGTTCTAAATATGAATACGACTCGCTTAACTACTTTATATCCAATTTCTATAACACAGTCGTATGTTTAATTTTAATAAAAGTAAACATGTTTAATCGTGTCTTATACATATTACCTATTGCTTGAACCATTTGAATATGTAATATTGCCATTTGCCTTTGATAGAATGGTTGAATCCTTTTCAATATTTATTTGCATTCAAACTTGAGAGTTGTGTCTTTGGTTGATAGACACATGTTTTTGTTGAAGGGTTTTGAGATTATATATATGATATATGGTAAATTGCTTTTCCGTCCTTTATGTTTGTATCGGATTGCAATAAAATAAAAACCGGAATTAATAAAAAAAAACGAAACAAATGTTGTTACTGTTGTCAAACGGTCAAATCTCGAACAAATCGCCGGGCAAGAGCGTTGACAAAGCCAAACACAAAAAAAAAAACAAAAAAAAAACGACCCAGGGGTGCGGTTTCCGGGCGTGTTTTGGGAGTTGTGGGGGTTAAAACGCCCTATTTTGAACGATTACGCATGTTCTTAATGATTGTGTAATTTGTAGCATCAAAAAAGAATCATTTGGAGGTGTTAGCCTGTTAGGTGTAGTTAATCGTTTTGTAAAAGATGAAATCACATAGAAAACATTTGTAATATTTTTTTGTGTTTTTATGTTTACTGAAGTTGTATGTTTACATTTTCTAATATAATCACTTTTATCGACTTTTTTTGGCCTCTACTATATAAATTTTATGAATATATCACTGATTATATATAGCTCATAATTCAAGAATCGATTACGGTTGTTAAACACAATCATAATATGGACCATCAACTCAGTTCATGGTTCAGTGTAGATCTAATGGTTTCTTTAAACTGTCCTATCTCAGGTTAAGCATGTATTAGAAATGACTTGGAACCAATACCGACCGAACATCGTGCCGGTATTGATATTATCAAAACAAGTATCAGTGTTTATTTTTATGATTTCGATCGATGTAAAACATGACTTTATTTTTTGGTTACATTAGAGTTTAGACTGCTTTTGTGCAATGAAACCAGTGTATTTTTTTTTTTTTAAATTTAACCAAACATGGTACCTGTCACACCCCGATATTTCCACGTATTACCGGTGGGCCCGGTGGGGAGTATCGTGACGTAGTTGATATCATCATAGTCAAACAACACAATATTTATATGCACAGCGGAAGCAAAAGATAAAAATATTACAATCCGAATATAAAGTAATATCAAGTATTACAACGGAAAGTAAAGGATCCACAGGCGGATCAAATAAAAAGAAAACTGTTCAACAGACTTTGACATCTAGAGCTTGCGAGACTTGATTAATGATGCCTGGAGTAGCTAGCCTATGTCGTATAGTACCTGCACTTAACCTTTTTGGAAAATACGTCAGTTTACACTGGTAAATACAACTCAACTGACTCATTTTGAAAAGAGTTTGTAAATTGGTTTGAATGCACTCCGGCACAAAATATCTTTTATAACTTGGGACAATTATTTGTAGATAATCTTGTATACAGTTTTACTTATTTGTCGTCCATTAGGGCCGGTTTGTAGGGCCGGACTAGATTAACTGACACGCCACAGGTATAATGCCCACAGGCTATCATCCTTTAAGTGGATTACCAGTTCCGGTATAATGCCCACAAGGATGATACCTCTGAGTGGATTACCAGTTTTTACATAATGCAGCTGTCAGGTGTACGCCTACACCCCGTGCTTAGGTCGTGGCCATTTCTTAAAATGATGCCAAGGATATCCGGGACATGGTCATTTAACCCCCAAGGGCCATACACCAAATAATACAGAATAAAGCGAGTTATGTAAATACATTAATCACAATCCGATTTAAATGACTACATACCCGACCAAGCGGTACTTTTATACTACCGTATCCCAAGCCCGTATAGGGAAAATAAGTTAAGAGTATTTACCTGAGCTAAATATAAATTTAATCACAGCCGTATATCAATTCAGCAAGTACAGATATCTTTTACTGGGCTCCTAATCTAGAACGAAGGTTTTTAATAACCTATTAGAATCCTAACGGGTCTTTAATTAAGCCTTGACTTAGACCGGTTAGTTTTCAAAAGGAAGATACGGTTCAAACGCATGAAGAAGCGAAGACCGGTTTAGAATGTGGTTTTGACCCGAAAAGCTTGTATGCTTGTTTAATATGGGTAACTTAAACACACTCTGGATTTTGAGATAAAAACGATATGGTTTGACCCGTTTCGGCTAATATATGTAAACTAGTTACATAAGCCGATCCGAACGCGACAAGTGCGTAACGAGTAACCAAAAGAGTCATATACAGGTTTTCTAAGTTAATATGCCTTAAATATGTTGTGATATCAGTAGGATACCTTCCATTATGCCCAAAACGAGTTTAATCTCAAAATAAGCCCCGTAGGGGTATTTTGGTCATTTTAAAGGTTATAAAAGAGTTTAAATGAAGTTCTGAGATTCGGGTCCGAATACATCAGTAAAATAACTTATTTTAATAGGTCATATCAGTTGGTAATAGGTCTTGTAAGACAAAATGGTTTTAAACCCAAACTATGCGTTTAATACGCGTAAAAAGCTTTTTAAGTGATTTCCGGGTTATACAGGAAATCTGAGTTTTCTGATCAGGTTATAAAGTTCAAAATACTTTATTTATTATATAAAATCAGTAGCAATTGGATTGGTGTCAAAATACTATGTAAAACTCATTTTATGACCGAAAAGGGTATATTCGGTATTTACCGAATTAATGCCATAACCTTAGGTTATGAGCAGGTTAAAAATAATTAAAAATATTTAAAAATCTAAAAATATTATATTACATCAGTGGGTAAAAGTTTTGGTGTCAAAAATTGGGTTTAGATAGGCTTTATGCTTATTGCGCCTTTTAATTACTAATAGGCGTTATAATTACGCTAATGAGCATAACTCCTAATCTAGACCTCCAACTGATGTGAAAATTTAGGGACATGTTTATAAATCAGTAACAAAGATTATTGTCCTTTCACATTTTCAAAATTCTCGTTTTATGGTCAAAAGGGCATTATGGTCAACATTATGCAATTAACGGAAACATGTAAACGAATCGGATAATCAATGAACCAACCATAGAGGGTTATGCTAACATGTAGCCTGGTCCTAAGGAAGCTCTAAGGCATTTCCAAAATCTACTAAAACGGGTCAGAACTGAAGTCAAAGAAAAAGTCAAAGTTTTGCGACTTTCGGTTCCGAACCGGGTCTAAACAGAAAATTGTCGGATCAAACAAGATTAAACCAGTTATTATACTTATTACCAAGTTATAAGAGTGATAAAATAGGTTACATGCCTTCTACATTGTTAATTACATGTTAATTTGCAATTTAGGCTTTTGTTGACTTTTTCTAGACAACTTTGACCCGACAAATGTCCTAGTTAGGATGGGAATCAGTGGGTGCCCTTTTAAGGGTTTAATGCCCACATAATTACCAACTTATAACTACCTTCAATTCGACTAATCACTGGACCATTAGTGATTAATCGCTAAGTCAACCGTTAATTACGACGGTTTGACCTTTAAGCTAAAACTAAGTAAAAACTCAACTAAGAAAGGTTAAGCATACTTACTGAAGTCCTATGCACGATTAGGAAGGCTTAGGGTCTGCTCTTAAGCTCCAGGAAGCTCCAGAAATGCAGAAGGAATGAGTGATCAAAATGGTTGCAACAAGAGGCCTTTTATAGTGATTTTGATCTCATAAGGGTAGACCTTTACGGTCCGTAAGCCACTCATCTAGGCCAAAAATTTTCCAACTTTTGCATCTTGGCTCTTGGTCTTTCCAAAGGTCAACCAAACTTTATATATTGCATTATGAGCCCTCCAAATTTACCTATAAGGGCTTCAAGACTTATACCTCCTTTGTTAAGTCCTTGGCCACTTTGTTATTACCCGAAAAGTCATAATTTTCAACGTTGACGCTTTAACCCCTCGCATACGAATTTGATCATAACTTTCTCATACGACAACGAAACTTTATGAAATTTTTATCACTTATTCTAGTCAGTATAATTTATCATTACAAAGCTTCGGGTTTGCTAAAAGGTCACTCAGAGGTATACTTTAAACATGTTGACACATTTAACCCCTGTAGTTTGAAATTCCTCACTTTCTTTTGTTTTCAGCTTTGTATGATCCATGATTTATTCGTGTGAAGGTATAAACATCTTGTAGGGTTATTGTAAGGCATATTTATCCATTGTTGACATTTTGAACCCTTATATTCACATACTTTCCATGTTTGTCAACTTTAGTCCCTCTAGAGTATACTTTCACACGTTCAAGCTTATGACACGTGTCAATACATTATAGGACGTGAATTTTCGGGGTGTTACATCCTCACCCCCTTAAAATAAATCTCGACCTCGAGATTTGCTAAAATTATGGAAGTACTTTTTGTCGTATAATGGACTTGACTTCTATAGTATATCTGGAACTTTTCCAAGCTCTCAAAGTGCCCCTATATTAGGTACATGTATCCTTTTGGAGCTTCTTAACCTGTCGATCCTCAATCGATACAGGATGCTCATCACATCATAAATCTGCATATCCTTAAGTGATAATGCTTCTCAACTTATTGATGAAACACATCCTTAAATCATTAGTGTGCTAATGCCTTGCGAGCTCCGCCAGGCTCCTTAAATAAGTCTTAGCTTATAAGCTATTTGATCTTGATACATTCGATTTCCTTCGAATGATTCCATATATTCAGAGCTTAACTAGCCTGATAATTTAACAAATTGGGCACACCCTTCCTGGGAGATATCTTTTGTTGAGCCTTATTCCTTAACAAGAATTTAGGAGGGTTGCTACTTTCATTAATTCTTGATTTTCTGCTGAATACTGACAACTTACAGATGATTAGGGATTTGTATAATCTTATTCTTTGTTTCCAATGCAACGTTTAGATCCTGATAAGTGGACTTTCTCAAAATCTCGTCCATCCAACGGATGTTTTGATATTTCATCTACACAAGGTCTCCAAAGGAGCCACCTTGATATTTATATAACAACTATTATAGAAAAGCTTATCTTAAGGTGAGATGGTTATTCCAACCATTGCTCAAAACTAATCTTAAGGAGTAGCTAATCCTTACAGTTAGTCGAACAAATCGACGATCCTGGGCAGCTGAGGGCGATTCTTAATTGTTGCCAAATTAGGGTTGCGGTAAATAATGCATAAGCAAAATGAACCGTCTTTCATAGTTAACTATACCGAACTCTCAGGATATTGAGTTAGGCTATATGAACCCTCTATTTTAAAACTTAGTTAATCAGGGTTTCGATTCTTCCAATGATGGTACCAGCCGTCTTGGGGATTTCATAATAATACAGCCTTAAATGGGATATAAACCTTAACTCTACCTGCCTCCCAGGGGTAAACAGGGTAAACTTAGGAGAAGGTAATCATGATACAAGGAGGTTACAGAGATTTTCCATATCTCAGGCTCCAATTCATCCATCATTGCTTGTGGTGAATAAGTGACACATTTATGTTACAAGTCCATGAATTCCTTAATCGGGAACATTTACCTGGACAATTCTATTCTGGATATCTTCATTTGAATACCACTAGTTGACTTTAGCACTCTATGACCATCGAAATATCTTTGTGGTCCCATGCATTAAACCTCCATACTGATCAGGCATGGAAGCAATCTATGGAACATATTAAGATATACCAATCCTCATATGGCGCTTTTTATCATACCGTTTGGTATTCGCAATCTTTAGAGATCAAAGAGATATCAACTCGGAATGCTGACGCATTATACTTAGAGAAAAGATACTTCTAAAATTCTGCGACTGAAGGTTTCTGACAGGAGCAGAAGAAATGGTTCTTATGATTCGCCTGTGAGTCTTACCTTACACTTAATATCTGGGTTTCTTACGGGAATTTTTTTTTAAAGTTTGCTAAGCTTAAGATCTTATGAGAGACTTAGCAGCACTTGAACCCAAACGCATCTCCTAGCAGTCAAATCATAATATGGGATTTATCTGTTTGTCATTATTAACGTGAATTGCCTCTAATCATTCATCAGCAGGGTTAAACGCCTCCAATCTTAATCCTTTTAAACTTAGCTGCAAAATCTATGACAAATTTAGGGCAGTCTCAGCTTTGACTGGTCGTTTCTTGATCTATATCACGTGAGTAGCTGAGGTGGACCCGTAATGGATTTATAGCAAGGAGGCTTTGAAACCTTAATGTGCCTTCTTATTGCCGTCCTAACAGCTGCGTTAATTACAGTTCTGGAGATTAACTCCATTAACATTGCGGTATGCAGTTGACGCATTATTAACATTTGTCGCATTTCTGGCATCGCGACTTTCGTTTGCCTCTTCTGAGTTTTCCATACTCGAATCTTTGGTACTAATTACCATATTCAACAAGTGCTTAGGCAATCCATACTCAGTGTCTCCTTGTATTGTCAAAGGCTCACCATAAGGAGTCTTGATAACTACTCACTTCTTATCATATAAAGTATGGGTTTGGTTACAGGATGACCAAACCATTTCCTATTATAATATCGAGTCCCTCTATTTTGATGGAAACAAGGACAGTGGGAAAGAATGATTCCTAACGGATATCAAACATCCATCTAATATTGCTGAAGCAGTCTCTGAGGTACTATCGGTCAATTTTACTTTACATTTAACGCTTAGAGTTTTAGCTGGCAGATTTAATGATTTACAAAATCTATTGTCTACGAAAGACTTATCTGAACCTGAATCAATTAATACTCTAGCATGAGCATTATTGATAAAGAAAGTACCTGTTGTGACATTGTCATCCTGAATAGCCTCCTGAGCGTCCATTTGAGAGCTTCCAGCTTCGGTCTTCTTAGCCTCCCCAGGCTTCTTGGTTTTATTTGGGCAATTTGTCTTGATGTGCCCTATTTCATTGCAACCATAGCAGGTTGCGTCTCCCAATCTCTTGCAATCCAAGCTCTTATGTTCCTTGGCCTTGCAGATTCCACAGGGCAGAGGCTGAGATTCAAATCTGCATTTCCCGAGGTGGTATTTCCTACAGGTTTTGCATCTGGTCGTTTTACCTGACTGTTTGTTGTTCTTCCAGTCCTTGCATTCATGGGTCTTGTGATCCATCTCTTTATAGATGACACATCCTCTGGTCCGATCATAGAAACATTTTCCGAAGTGTTTCTTCCCGCAGGTTTTACATTCGGGTTTTGCCTGCTTTGTCTTGGACTGGTTATGGCTTGAACCGGTCTTACCCTTTTTGTAACCTTTATTCGGGGTATTATCGCACTTTCGCTTATGATCCTTTAACGCTCGGTCCACGGCCTTGTTTACAGCTGTATCTAACATAGCCTGTAACTCGGCGCCCGTTAAGTTCAGTCTTGCATCGTTATTCTGATCAACTGGATGATTGTGAGCTTCCGAGGAGTCAGCCATGGTGAAGCTTTGAAGGCTACACACCAAATAGTAATAATTTGTTTAATCATATAGCGAATTGTCGAATTTGATGAATAAATAGCCATGGTGCAATTAAACCATATAGGCCAATAGATAGTATTTAATTTATTTGATTATGTTCTGCCTAAGTTTTCAAATAAACCATCTTTGGCGTTTAAACGGAATATAATCCTTCATATTTATTAGACAGGGGACATAAGTCACGACTGCCAATGTCATACTGACATCTCTTATATATAGTACAAGGGCTTGTTCCAAAGGACTTTTGATGGCTCAGAGGCCTTGTCACTAGGGAAATTTTAAAACATAATCAGTGATTCCTTTGGATCGGAAAATTTCATAGTTCATTGTCTTGACAAGAAGTTATGAAATAAACTATCTTTTTCATGCATTCATTTTTGCCCGTAGGTATACATCTCGAATGGACCTTTTGATGCGTACATCATGTTCGACGTTTATTAGCCATGATTCCTATTGATCGCTTATGCAAAAAGGGGTTTTGAAGTTCCTAATATAAAGATGACAAGCGTGATTTTATTGCATCACCTTTGTCAGGAGTGTTAACATGTTTGCAGATGTTAACAAGGATCCGAATCTCTTTTTAAACAGGTCTTACCATCTTAGCTAGGTCTTTAAAGACATTCAAGCTAGGTTATACCCTTTAAGATTCTCTTTTAATATTTATACTGGCAGGAAAGGAATGATATTTATTTTATTCAGGATTTTCACTATTAATCCCAAATTATAAATTAGTAATAGCACAAAAGGCTTAGTCGCGTGGACAAGTTTAATTTATAAGTCATGATTCTCGTAGAATCAAGGTATTTAGGCTCGAACGTTGTTCACTGCCTTTGCTTGACAGGGAGTTGTAGGTTACCACTGTCTTTAGTCTCAGAGGACGTTAATTATAGCCCGTGGGCACTTTACCCTTAAGGGATGATTATTTTTATAAGGAAAAGTGGAGTAATCCAATTTAAGGATGACTCATGCGGTTTTATCGAACCACGTCTGCCAGGAATGTTAACATGTTACAGTTGTTAACAAGGATTTGAATCTCTTGAATAGGTTCTACCATCTTGGCCTTGTAATATAGGCTAGGTTTACCTTTAAGATTCTTTTTAATAATTAACGCAGAACAAATTTTAAATCGAGATGTTAATAAGGATCTGAATCTAACTGAGGAACTACCGTCTTGGCCCTGTCTTAAAATGACACGTGGCTAGGTCTTGTCCTTTTTTAGATTTTGCCATTTTATTATAATGGTAGATCTTGTAAAAGTAATGTTATTTTTCATTTATTTCGTATTTCATGTTTAGAATGAAAATTTAAATTTAATCATTCCATTGTAAAATTTTAAAAAAATTCAGATTTGCCCTAAACGGGACTTGAAAGGAATAATGTTGTCCTCGAGGGGACTGAAAGATAAATATGTCCTTATAAGGACTATTAAAGAAACGAACTTCAGCAAAAGGAGTTTCTTCTTCATTTTAATCCTAAATGTTTTCTCCTCAGTCGTACGTTTCATCCTAGTCGCAGCACGAAGCTCGGCCTTCCCTAGGCTCCAATTGGGGAGAAATTCCACTACGGCTCCTTTGCTTAGCGACGTATTAGAATATAGAATTTAAAGCAAACATTCTCTGAATAGAGATAAGGGTATTCCTATGTTAAGTCTAGACTCAAAAGGTCAAGGAATGTGCTACTGTGTCACTGAGATTAAACACCAAAGACTAATGTTTAATTCACTCAATATTGGCTTTGATACCAACCTGTCACACCCCGATATTTCCACGTATTACCGGTGGGCCCGGTGGGGAGTATCGTAACGTAGTTGATATCATCATAGTCAAACAACACAATATTTATATGCACAGCGGAAGCAAAAGATAAATATATTACAATCCGAATATAAAGTAATATCAAGTATTACAACGGAAAGTAAAGGATCCACAGGCGGATCAAATAAAAAGAAAACTGTTCAACAGACTTTGACATCTAGAGCTTGCGAGACTTGATTAATGATGCCTGGAGTAGCAAGCCTATTTCGTATAGTACCTGCACTTAACCTTTTTGGAAAATACGTCAGTTTACACTGGTAAATACAACTCAACTGACTCATTTTGAAAAGAGTTTGTAAATTGGTTTGAATGCACTTCGGCACAAAATATCTTTTATAACTTGGGACAATTATTTGTAGATAATCTTGTATACAGTTTTACTTATTTGTCGTCCATTAGGGCCGGTTTGTAGGGCCGGACTAGATTAACTGACATGCCACAGGTATAATGCCCACAGGCTATCATCCTTTAAGTGGATTACCAGTTCCGGTGTAATGCCCACAAGGATGATACCTCTGAGTGGATTACCAGTTTTTACATAATGCAGCTGTCAGGTGTACGCCTACACCCCGTGCTTAGGTCGTGGCCATTTCTTAAAATGATGCCAAGGATATCCGGGACATGGTCATTTAACCCCCAAGGGCCATACACCAAATAATACAGAATAAAGCGAGTTATGTAAATACATTAATCACAATCCGATTTAAATGACTACATACCCGACCAAGCGGTACTTTTATACTACCGTATCCCAAGCCCGTATAGGGAAAATAAGTTAAGAGTATTTACCTGAGCTAAATATAAATTTAATCCCAGCCGTATATCAATTCAGCAAGTACAGATATCTTTTACTGGGCTCCTAATCTGGAACGAAGGTTTTTAATAACCTATTAGAATCCTAACGGGTCTTTAATTAAGCCTTGACTTAGACCGGTTAGTTTTCAAAAGGAAGATACGGTTCAAACGCATGAAGAAGCGAAGACCGGTTTAGAATGTGGTTTTGACCCGACAAGCTTGTATGCTTGTTTAATATGGGTAACTTAAACACACTCTGGATTTTGAGACAAAAACGATATGGTTTGACCCATTTCGGCTAATATATGTAAACTAGTTACATAAGCCGATCCGAACGCGACAAGTGCGTAACGAGTAACCAAAAGAGTCATATACAGGTTTCCTAAGTTAATATGCCTTAAATATGTTGTGATATCAGTAGGATACCTTCCATTATGCCCAAAACGAGTTTAATCTCAAAATAAGCCCCGTAGGGGTATTTTGGTCATTTTAAAGGTTATAAAAGAGTTTAAATGAAGTTCTGAGATTCGGGTCCGAATACATTAGTAAAATAACTTATTTTAATAGGTCATATCAGTTGGTAATAGGTCTTGTATGACAAAATGGTTTTAAACCCAAACTATGCGTTTAATACGCGTAAAAAGCTTTTTAAGCGATTTCCGGGTTATACAGGAAATCTGAGTTTTCTGATCAGGTTATAAAGTTCAAAATACTTTATTTATTATATAAAATCAGTAGCAATTGGATTGGTGTCAAAATACTATGTAAAACTCATTTTATGACCGAAAAGGGTATATTCGGTATTTACCGAATTAATGCCATAACCTTAGGTTATGAGCAGGTTAAAAATAATTAAAAATATTTAAAAATCCCAAAATATTATATTACTTCAGTGGGTAAAAGTTTTGGTGTCAAAAATTGGGTTTAGATAGGCTTTATGCTTATTGCGCCTTTTAATTACTAATAGGCGTTATAATTACGCTAATGAGCATAACTCCTAATCTAGACCTCCAACTGATGTGAAAATTTAGGGACATGTTTATAAATCAGTAACAAAGATTATTGTCCTTTCACATTTTCAAAATTCTCGTTTTATGGTCAAAAGGGCATTATGGTCAACATTAAGCAATTAACGGAAACATGTAAACGAATCGGATAATCAATGAACCAACCACAGAGGGTTATGCTAACATGTAGCCTGGTCCTAAGGAAGCTCTAAGGAATTTCCAAACTCTACTAAAACGGGTCAGAACTGAAGTCAAAGCAAAAGTCAAAGTTTTGCGACTTTCGGTTCCGAACCGGGTCTAAACAGAAAATTGTCGGATCAAACAAGCTTAGACCAGTTATTATACTTATTACCAAGTTATAAGAGTGATAAAATAGGTTACATGCCTTCTACATTGTTAATTACATGTTAATTTGCAATTTAGGCTTCTGTTGACTTTTTCTAGACAACTTTGACCCGACAAATGTCCTAGTTAGGATAGGAATCAGTGGGTGCCCTTTTAAGGGTTTAATGCCCACATAATTACCAAATTATAACTACCTTCAATTCGACTAATCACTGGACCATTAGTGATTAATCGCTAAGTCAACCGTTAATTACGACGGTTTGACCTTTAAGCTAAAACTAAGTAAAAACTCAACTAAGAAAGGTTAAGCATACTTACTGAAGTCCTATGCACGATTAGGAAGGCTTAGGGTCTGCTCTTAAGCTCCAGGAAGCTCCAGAAATGCAGAAGGAATGAGTGATCAAAATGGTTGCAACAAGAGGCCTTTTATAGTGATTTTGATCTCATTAGATCATGACACACAAGGCTAGCAATGTTCCCAGATCATTTACATGTGTCCCTAAGGCCTAGGAACTGTTAGGGGTCGCCCATGGATGAGAAAATATCTTCATAAGTCGGTTAAACGCTCAAAACAGCCAACTGCCCGAGTTTCTGCATCTGGGGACCCCTTACAGACCGTAAGGGTAGACTTTACGGTCCGTAAGCCACTCATCTGGGCCAAAAATTTTCCAACTTTTGCATCTTGGCTCTTGGTCTTTCCAAAGGTCAACCAAACTTTATATATTGCATTTTGAGCCCTCCAAATTTACCTATAAGGGCTTCAAGACTTATACCTCCTTTGTTAAGTCCTTGGCCACTTTGTTATTACCCGAAAAGTCATAATTTTCAACGTTGACGCTTTAACCCCTCGCATACGAATTTGATCATAACTTTCTCATACGACAACGAAACTTTATGAAATTTTTATCACTTATTCTAGTGAGTATAATTTATCATTACAAAGCTTCAGGTTTGCTAAAAGGTAACTCAGAGGTATACTTTAAACATGTTGACACATTTAACCCCTGTAGTTTGAAATTCCTCACTTTCTTTCGTTTTCAGCTTTGTATGATCCATGATTTATTCGTGTGAAGGTATAAACATCTTGTAAGGTTATTGTAAGGTATATTTATCCATTGTTGACATTTTGAACCCTTATATTCACATACTTTCCACGTTTGTCAACTTTAGTCCCTCTAGAGTATACTTTCACACGTTCAAGCTTATGACACGTGTCAATACATTATAAGACGTGAATTTTCGGGGTATTACAGTACCGGTATAGGTATTATTGGAATTGTTGTCGTATTCGTTTTTAGGATTTCAGTTAATGTAAAACACAACTTTATTTTAGTGGAAAATAGATTTAGAATAACTTTTGTTACCGTAAGCTACACGAGTGTCGATGTTGTAACGGTACCGTGACAAGCCATACCGAATGTAACTCAACATCAGATTTTTATGGTTTTTAATCGTTATGAAACACGTGTTGAGACTATTTTAATCATATCACGATCTTTGAGTTGTAATAGTAAGTGTTGATACCGTAACGAAACAATCTTGATTAAGACCGGGCCTCACAACTTAAAGCGGGAGAAGCTTAGGCTAGACGGTGTGGGCTTCGTCCCACCCCCGTCGTGGCCCGGCGCCGCTCCGCCACCCATTTCTCCCCTCCCCGTCGTCGTCGAGATCGTCGGGATCTTGCCGTTCAAGCCGAACCACTACAGAACAAACCATACTCACACACACATATACATACAACTCTCACTCACACACACACACACACACACACACATATATATATATATAGCGGTTAACATACATTAGGCGTAATCGTACATTAAGTACGGGACAATCCTGACCGTCAGATCAGGGATTAAAACGTGATTAATTGGATGCGTGATTATTTAATACATTCGTGATTATTTTCAGTAGCTTATATCCATGCGTGATAATCTGATACATGAGTTCCATGCGTGATAAATCAGTTCCATGCGTGAAAAATCAGTCCCATGCGTGATAAATCAGTTCCATGCGTGATAATCACATATATCAGACGGGCAGAAATAGTCGCATACGTGAAGTATGATAAGGGCTTTTGTACATTATACTTCCTATATATATATAGGGAGCCGCTACAATGAAAACCACACCCAGTTGTAAGAACCATGAGAACCACTATCCACCAATCATATTTTGCCATCAAAAAGGGTAGTTTGGTCATTTACCTCAAATGTCAAATCTCACCCTCTCTCTTCATTTAAATCCCCCAGTTATTGTCTCTCTCCTCATTTCTTCAAATATCAGTCTTCTCTTTCATCATTTAAATCCACCATTGTCTCTTTCTCATTTCTTCAAAAACAAGACCTTCATATTCAACCCAAACCAAAACCCACCACCATATTCATCTTCTCTGATCCCCCCTCCCACCTAATCTGCAGTCGCACCCACTCCCCCCTTGTACCCCCTCCTTCTCCGGCGACAAGACCGGCACAACCCCTAGCCATTCATCACCATCTAACAACCGCCGCTAGCTATTCTCCGGCGACAAGACCGGCACAACCACTAGCTATTCTCCGGTGACAAGACCATCTTTGTTTGATGTGGTGGATTAGGGGCATCGGTGTGTCAACGGCGGTGGCGGCGGCGAATGATGGGGCGAAGGGGGTGGGTGATCTGACGGCGTCGGGAGAGAGGCGGTGGGTGATCTGCAACCCATCTCCGGTGACATGTTTTGATTGTTTTTTTAATTTTGTTTGAGCCCTGGATCTTGTGTGGTTTGTTTGATCTGTTAGATTTGGCAAACCAGGTGGGTTAGGGGTGGGTGAAGGGGGGTTGTTGTGGTGGGTTAGAGGGTGGGTGAAGGCGGGTTGTTGATCTTTGAATCTGGTTAGTTTTTTGAAACGCTTCTTTATTTGTGTTTGTTGCTTTGGGTGGTTTTCTGCTTGCATAAAGTGACCATGTTTTGCATATGGTGATTCTGGTGGGTTTTGTGTTTGCATAAAGTGACCCTGAATGTTTGATCTTTGTGGTTGAAAATTTGATTTTAGAGAAACTGTTGATTTGTGGTGCCGGTGCTGCTCCGTGGTCCCCGCGCGTTGGTGCCCCGTGGTGCCCGCGCGGTGCCGGTGGTACCCCGTGGTGCCGGTGGTCGATTGAAGTGTGGTTTTGGATTTGGGTGGTGATGATGCAAAAAAAAAAAAAAAAACCCGTAGATTTTGATGACGATGGCGCGGCAAGGACGGCGGAGGGTAGGTTTTTTGAACCTGCAACCACACTTTTTGCAGCCTTCTGATTATCGGATAATCTGAGCTAAAACCTGTTTTTTTAGATACACTTTGTTTTGATGTTGTTGGTTTTTTAGTTTTTCCCCCTAGTCGATGATGATAACAATATATTTGAGTCACCTCCCGAGTTTCCGATTTCTGGGTGCGTTCGTTTTTGCGTAAAAAAGTTTTTGTAAAAAAAAAAGTTAAACCGTAAACTTTTTAACGTAAACCGTAAACTTTTTAGCGTAAAACGTAAAAAGTTTTACGTAAAACGTAAAAAGTTATATGTAAAACGTAAAACGTTTTACGTTAAAGGTAAAACGTAAAAAGTTTTACGTAAAACAGAAAAAGTTTTACGTAAAACGTAAATTTTTTTACGTAAAACGTAAAAAGTTGAACGTAAAACTTAAAACGTAAAAAGTTTAAAAATTTTAACGTAAAACGTAAGACGTAAAAGGTGTAAAAAACGGTGCGTTAAAAAACGTGAAAAAACGGCGCGTTAAAACGACGTGTAAAAAAACATGTAAAAAACGACGTGTAAAAAAACGAGTTAAAAACGGCGCGTTAAAAAAACGTGTAAAAAACGACGCTTGAAAAAACAGCGCATAAAAAACAAGGGGTGTGAATGCGGCGCATAAAAACGCCGCGAAAAAAAACGGGACGTAAAAAACGCCGCGGTAAAACGGGACGCCAAAAACCGCGCGTTAAAAAACGACGCTGGAAAAAGCTGGGCGTAAAAAACGGCGTGCAAAAACGATCCGTTAAAAAACGATGCGTGAAAAAGCCAAGCGTAAAAACGGCGTGCAAAAACCGGCGCGCAAAAAAAATTGTCTTGTTAAAAAAATCTGAATTTAAAAATGCTTTTAATAAAAAAATTGTTTTTAAAAAATAAAAGTAATATAATAAAACAAAAAAGTAATAAAAAAATAATAAAGACAAAAAGACAAAATAGAGTAATTTTACTAAGAGTTAATTACTATTTCAGTCCCTGAGATTTGTCAAAAATAACGGTTTCAGTCCATTAGTTTAAAAATTGCTATTTCAGTTCATTAGTTTCATTTTCATAACCATTTCAGTCCACCAACTTAACTCCCATCCATTTATTCTGTTAACTTTGGGTGAAATGACCAAATTGCCCCTGCTAACTTAACAAATTGTAATAAAAAAATTCTAAAAAATCTAAAAATCAAAAAATTCCAAAAAATTCAAAAAACTCAAAAAAATTCCAAAAAATTCAAAAAAAATCTAAAAATCAAAAAAAAAATTTAAAAAATCATAAAAATTCTAAAAAATCCAAAAAAATTCTAAAAAATCTAAAAATAAAAAAATTCCAAAAAATCAAAAAAATACCAAAAAAATCAAAAAAATCTAAAAATCAAAATTTTTTTTAAAAATCATAAAAATTCTAAAAAATCCAAAAAAAATCTAAAAATCAAAAAAATTCCAAAAAATTCAAAAAAATCAAAAAATAAAAAAAAATTTAAAAAATCATAAAAATTCTTAAAAAATCCAAAAAAATTCTAAAAAATCCAAAATGTTTCATTAAATGTTTCGACGCGAACCGTTTCGACGCGAACCGTTTCGACCCGTACCGTTTCGACGCGAAACGTTTCGACGCGAACCGTTTCGACGCGTACCGTTTCGACGCGAACCGTTTCGAGCCGAACCGTTTCGACGCGTACCGTTTCGACCCGTACCGTTTCGAGCCGAACCGTTTCGACGCGAACCGTTTCGACCCGTACCGTTTCGACGCGAACCGTTTCGACCCGTACCGTTTCGAGCCGAACCGTTTCAACGCGAACCGTTTCGACCCCTACCGTTTCGACCTGAACGGTACGGGTCGAAACGGTTCGCGTCGAAACGGTACGGGTCGAAACGGTTCGGCTCGAAACGGTACGGGTCGAAACGGTTCGCGTCGAAACGGTACGGGTCGAAACGGTACGGGTCGAAACGGTACGCGTCGAAACGGTTCGCGTCGAAACGGTTCGGCTCGAAACGGTACGCGTCGAAACGGTTCGCGTCGAAACGGTACGGGTCGAAACGGTTCGCGTCGAAACGGTTCGTCTCGAAACGGTTCGGCTAGAAACGGTTCGGCTCGAAACGGTTCGGCTCGAAACGGTACGGGTCGAAACGGTTCGCGTCGAAACATTTAATGAAACATTTTGGATTTTTTAGAATTTTTTTGGAGTTTTATGATTTTTTAATTTTTTTTTTGATTTTTTTGAATATTTTGGAATTTTTTTGATTTTTAGATTTTTTAGATTTTTTTTGGATTTTTTAGAATATTTATGATTTTTAATTTTTTTTTAATTTTTAGATTTTTTTGAATTTTTTGGAATTTTTTTTATTTTTTTTAATTTTTTGGAATTTTTTTTATTTTTAGATTTTTTAGATTTTTTTTGGATTTTTTAGAATTTTTATGATTTTTTAAAATTTTTTTTATTTTTAGATTTTTTTTGAATTTTTTTGAATTTTTTTGAGTTTTTTGAATTTTTTGGAATTTTTTGATTTTTAGATTTTTTTAGAATTTTTTTATTATAATTTGTTAAGTTAGCAGGGGCAATTTGGTCATTTCACCCAAAGTTAACAGAATAAATGGATGGGAGTTAAGTTGGTGGACTGAAATGGTTATGAAAATGAAACTAATTGACTGAAATAGCAATTTTTAAACTAATGGACTGAAACCGTTATTTTTGACAAACCTCAGGGACTGAAATAGTAATTAACTCTTTTACTAAACTACCCTTTTGAATTAAAAGAGTAAATTGCCATTTTAGTCCCTGTGGTTTGGTCCATTTTGCCAGTTTAGTCCAAAGGTTTCATTTTTAACATCTGGATCCAAAAAGGTTTCATCGTTGCCATTTTGGTCCAACTGACTTAACTCCATCCATATCTGTTAAAGTTGCCAAGGGCATTTTTGTCATTTCATTTTTCCTTTTATTAACCCTTTTTTTCTTAATTGCTTTTCCCTTGGGTTTTATTAAAGTGCCATTTTAGGGTTTTATTGTTTATTAAAGTGTCATTTCCCCTGTTCTATCATCGTGCAGACAAGCTTTAAAACCCTAAAACCTCTTATGCAGACACACAATTTTGAATCACCCTCATCAAACATCGTGATCCATCGTCACCACACAACTCCGACCACCATCCCATGCCCACAAACTCCGACCAAATTCCGATCGTCTTCTCCGGCCACCATCTTTTCCTCACCACCGCCTCACCATAACCATCACCACCACCCTCTTAACCATCACCAACATCACAATCACCTGCACCCGACCACCACCACCATCACGATCACCTGCGTTGGTGACTGAAACTAACCCCAAATCCTCAAGCACCCTAGATTTCAAATCCACCAAGTTGATTTTTAAATCTCCTCTGTCATGGCAAATTTACAGAGGGGTTTTGTTTGGAATCGAAAAACGAGTTGAATGGTGGAAATAATTACCGTTAATGGTGTAAGATCGGACGCGCAACGGGTGGTGCAGGGGGTGCAGGGGTTGTAGATCGAACTGAATCAACAATCGTCGAAGTTGAATCAGCAATCGTCGGAGTTGTAGATCGACAATCAATAATCGTCGGAGTTGGAGGTTCTCGATCGTCGGAGTTACAAGTTCTCGATCGTTGAAGTTGCAGGTTCGTGTGTTGGTGCACTTGTGTCTGTACTTTGTCTGTATTTCGTCATGATACAAAACGATGTCTTATGTTAGTCTGGGTTACGTCTTAGTTTGTTACAATGTGCGTTCGATGTAAGTTTGACCAAGTCAACCATCCTCCTGGTTTGACTTGGCCAAACAGTTAGCACATTGGTTGAAAGATGGTTGAGTCGAAGGATGGTCATCGAAGGATTGTTTTATATCCTTCGATGATGAGCTCGAAAGATGGACCTCGAAAGATGAGTTCGAAACATAACATTCGATGGATGAACTCGAAGGATAGACCACGAAGGATATCATCCTTCGTGGTGAATGTGATCTTTCGATGGGCTTTCTGGTCGACAGATGATCTGTCGATCAATCTGTCTGATCCTTCGACCAGACCTGCTGTGTCGGGTATATATACCCATGTGTTGTGTTCAGTTCTGAGATAAGAAGAGTTCAGGCAAGAGAAACAGAGAGAGCATTCTGTTGAGAGCACACACACACTTTGAGAGTTTATAGAACATATCTGTAAACATTGAGCTTGTAACCGGACCCTTCATTCGTATTAATACATGTGGTGTTAATCGGTGAATCTTGTGTGTTGTGTTTGTGCTTGTTCTCGTATACATTCTCGGTTGCATGCTAGCTTGGATTCCGCACTCGCTAGTGTGTTTGATATAACAAGGAAAAGGTTTTTATCTCATCCTCGAGAGGGACCTACAAGTGGTATCAGAGCTTTGGCTCTTCTCCTTGTTAAAACCGAGAGTTTTTCGGACTGTTTTTCGGGTTTCGGAGTGTTGTCGGTTTGCAGAAATACTCATATTTCTGGGTTTGTTCTTCTTATCTTCAACCGATATTCATAGTGTTCTTGATCCTTTACACTTTTGATCTTAAAATTTGAATATTGGAACTTGTTTGTGCTTTGGAAGTTGTAAACTGATTAAAATATTGGGATCATTACCCGGTTGGTGAAAGACCTGCATATTCAGACCTGCAAGATATGGTCTGAACATACTTTCTCACCAATCCGTCAACTTTTTCACCAACTTGTCACCGATTGTCAACTGTGTCAGAACCGTTCGAAAGATATCCTTCGAACTCGAAAGACCATCTTTCGATCAGTGGAGGTTCGATAGATCATCATCCTTCGAACCAAGGAATCTTTTCGAAACATTCATCTTTCGGTCTACTGTTCTTTCTCGAAAGACAAGGATCCTTCGACTGGGGAGTCTTTCGAAGTCTTTCGAAGTCATCGTTCGACATTCATCAGTGTTCATCTTTCGGTCTACAGTACATTTTCGAAGGATAAGGATCCTTCGTTGGAGAATCTTTCGAAAACATTGTTCGAAACTCAACAGTGATCTTTCGAACACTGTTGATCTGTCGAACAAGTGTTGATCTTTCGATCCCAGTTTGTTTAAGGTTAACAAGTTTGTGTGTTTCAGGTCTTTCGATCAAGATCCTTCGGCTGGTTGTTATCATTCGAAATATTAACATAGTTTGTGAAAATTAATTTTTTTTTAAAGAGAAAACTTGTTTTCATTTTTAAATCAATTTTCACTTAATATATTAATTTTTATAAAATGGGAACAAACGGTCAGTGGGATCCATCCGCGTGGACTCTAACTCCACAATCATCAGCTACGCAATCATCCGCTACGCAATCTGCGTCAGATTTCAGCAAAGCATGGATGCAGGCTATTGTCCCACCTCAAGCTGCAATGATAACTGCAAATCAATGGGCATTGGTCACAAATCAAAGCAACAGCATTCAATCTATGATGCAGAACGATAGTGAGACTGGTACAAGCACAAAGCCGCCAAAACTAAATCATATTAATGATTGGGGATGGTGGAAAGAAAGGCTGAGAACTTATGTTCAGGGGCAAGGTCAAGATCTATGGATGTGCTTCTTCACCGCATTTGACCATGATTTGGAAGTTGCAGGATCTAATCCAGAAACTTACAGCACTATGTCTGATGATGATAAGAAGAAATTTGAGTTAGAAAAGAAGGCATTCATGATTCTCACACAAGCTCTTCACAAAGACATTTACCACCAGTTTGTTTACTGCACGACTACTAAAAGCTTGTGGGATATGCTCACGTTACGGTGTGAAGGAAATGCTCAATCTAGAAAGATCAAGCAAGAATTACTGAAGAAAGAGTTTGAAGGTTTCACGTGTATGGAAAATGAGACTTTGGCAGAGTTATCTACAAGGTTCCATCACTTGTTGAGCGAGATGTTTGGTTTTAGAGTCACTGCCACTCCACAAGAAATGGTGAAGAGATTCGCTGATAGTCTACCAGCAAAGTGGAGCAGTTATCTTGAAATTCTCAAAGAGAATGGTGTTCTAGACACAATCAACGTTTATGAGTTGATTCAAAAACTGGAGAACAAGGATGTAGAAGAAAAGCTTAAGGCAAAAAGAACACAAACTCCTCAAAATCCAGAAATGTACTTTGGGATTGCAGGAGGTATCAGTGGAGAAAGACCAGCTTCTCAACACGCAAAGCTTCAAACAGCTTTCGTTTCTAACACCGGACCTTCAACAACAGATCAGTTTGATCCTTCAGCTTACATGATGTCTTCAAGACCGAATGTGCAACCGACAGCTCAGCAGCAACAGCCGCAACAGCAAGGGTTTTATGGAAGCTCTTCAAACTTTCAAGCCACTTCCAATCCTAACACAGTCAGATTAGACACTTCTAACTTTTCCAAAGTCAGTGTCGAAGTAGCCAAGGAGCATATGCAGATGTTGAATACCTTGGTTAGTGCTTATAGTGGATTAGTTGCAGGTCAGATTGGGAATATCAATCTAACCAATGAAGATTATCAGCAAGTGGATAAAGAAGAGTTTGAGATGATGGATATCAAATGGGCTCTTGCTAGTGCAATTCGAAGAGCTAAGGAGTTTATGGAAAGGACGGGGAGAACCAACTTGGAAAGCAAGAAAGACACCAAGTATGGGTTCGACAAGCAAGCTGTTACGTGCTTTAACTGTGGTGAACGGGGTCATTTCAAAAGGGAATGCACAAGACCAGCTCAGCATGGAAATCAAAATCCGTTCAGAAATCAAGGCAACCAGAACGGGAACAATGTTCGTACGTTGATACCTGTCAACAACCAAGGCCAAGCAGGGTCATCAAATACCAACCGGGGACTGTTGGTTCAAATAGATGAGGGTTGTGATTGGTCGCTTCAGCTTGGAGAAGGAGGAAATGGTGGAACAGCATGTTTTGCTGAAGTCATAAAGGATTTAAAGCACGCCAGTGGTGGAGAATCTTCCACCAATGGTGTTGCATCTTCTGGAGATGAAGACAGTTCTGGTTATAGTGGAAGCTCAGATGAAGAATCCTCCACTTCAGGAAATGATCATGTGGATGTGACATCAAGTGCGTCAGTCGATGCAGATTTTGATGAGCCTTTGGAAGAAGCTGCAGCAGGAGCTGAAAGAAGATCTAATTTGACGGATCAAGCTGCTTACTCTTCGTCTTCTCTCCATTCAGCCTTTATGGCTAATGTCGACAGTTCATCAGGTCAGGTATGTGTCGATGAACCCACTGTAGTTAGCTGTGAAAATTGTGATAGTTTAAATGTTAAATATGCTGAACAGGAAGGTCAGATTGAAATCCTATCCAAACACAATCAAGAATTGATTGTAAACCTTTCTAAAGCAGCTGAAGCTAACGTGTTTTTAACCAGAAATGAAAAGGAATTTAAAACCACAATTGCGTCATTAAGACATGATGTTACAGAATTACAAAAAGCTGTTTTGCGAAAACAACATGCTAACAATGATCTTATAGACACAATTGAAAAGCAGATGGTAGAATTGGCCACCGCTCGATGTGAATGTGAAACAATCAAGCAGAAATTGGAAAGTTATTCCAATTCCCGCTATGTATTGGATCACATTATTGATGTTCAAAAGAAAAAGGGGGATAAGAAGTGTATGGGATTCAAATCATGTCCTCCCCCAATGAATCACAATTACTCCAAATTGCCTGATGACGAGGATATGCCCCGTTTTGAACCTACTGTGCCACTCGGTCTAGATGACTTTGCAGCAAGCCTCGGGTTCACAACTGGTACATCATCCTCGGGCCAATCTGAAACTGAATCTGAATCTGAGAATGTGACAGATTCATCATGTGTTAAGGAACAGAGTCCTCCCATTGTTGAGGATGCTGATTCTTCGGATGATGAATCTGAAGTAATTGTGAAACAACAGTCTAACTCGGTTACACCAGATATTCCAATCGAGAATCACATCCTGTGTGATCCACCAGTGAAACCGAGTAAGACTGAAATGTCAAAACCAATGGAGTCCCTTGTTTCTACAAGTGAAGAGAATAACTTGTTGTACACGCTCAAAGGAGATGATAAAATTTACTCTAACAAAGATTTTCCAATTAAAAATGTAAATCAAGATTTAATTGAGCAAATTTTTGAAGGATGTACTGACAAGTTTTTGGGAAACAAAAGTGGCAAAGTTACCGTCACTCAATGTGATCCAATTCCATGTGAACAAATTAGAAAACAATACGGAAACCAAAAACCAACAGTTGAGCGAAAACAACAAGTCAACTCCGGAAAGGGTAAGGGACAGGGAAAGAAGGCTCAGAACAAGAATGTTCAAGCACCTAAGGTTCAACAACAATGGGTGCAAAACAAAAGAGCTCCTGTTAAGAAACGAGAACCGAAAGTGAACTTTGTTGGATCCACGGGTTCAGACAAACTTGAAACATTTCAGGATAAATCTAACCTTGATTTTATAAAACAAGTTAGAATTTTGAAACGAAATGAACAGAATAATTACACCCAACACACCAACGGATGTGATTTAGGTCCAAGCACGTCTAGATCACAAAGTTCATGGTCTGGTTCTTCGTCTGGTCATCAACATGTTTCTCCGTGGTTTGTAGAGCGGAGAATGTGTTTTGAGTGTGGCACCATTGGGCATATTGTAAGATACTGCCCATACCTGCAAAAGTTAAAGCCAAAAACGAGTGCTCCCCAAGAAGCCAATTACCAAAAACGTTCATTTTCCCCGAAACAAGACCCACGTGTCTTGAAAGAAAGGGAAAAGAAGTTAAAACAAAAGAATCAAAAGGTAATTGAAAAGGCCTTAAAATCTGAGGTCAAAGAAGAAAAACCTGTTCAAGCAAAACCTAAAACTGTAAAACCAGTAAATGCTAAAACAATTAATGCAAATACTGGTAAAGAACAAACAGCTTGGAAACAAAAACAGGTAATTCAGTCAGGGGGAGCACCACAGGTCCTTTTTCCTAATCATCGAGTGATTGAAATCACTTACCTTGATGATCAAGGACGACCCAAGTCCACGAAGGCTTGGGTCCCTCTCTCCAACTAATTTTTGAGTGAGTGTGTAGGATATTCCAGGAGGAACTTTCGATAGTCGTAAGATTGTTGATAGTGGAGCATCCTTGCACAAGATAGGCGACAGAAGAAATTGTTGCCTTTGATGGAGAGGAAAAGGAAAGGGAAACAGAAATGTCTGTTGAAAGAGATTGAAAAGCTTCGACAAAATGAAAATCATTTCAAAATGTGAATGTTCAAGGCTTTGATCGGGTCCCCGGGATAGATTCAAATCAAAATGTACGCACCTGCAGCACGTCTGAAGTTCAACAATCTACAAGATGAACGTGCAGTGTACATTTCTTCATGGTGTGATTGAAGAAAATGTGTTTGTTGAACAAACCAACCAGGTGTGCGGACGCCTTGGCATGGGTTGAACAACCGCACACTACTTCTGAAAGAGAAAGACAAAGACCTTCGCTGGCGCAATGTGGACGACCAGTCGGACCCAAAGGTTTCTGATCTTGTTGCTGTCAAGAGATTTCTAAGTAGCTGCAAAGAATCGACTTTGAAATCCACACCGGGTGGATATCCAGTTTGGGAGAGCACTCAAATTCCTGGCAATGCACGATGCAGTTGCAGGATACGGTTTTAAATTTCTAATCTCTCCTATACTTGTCGATATTTAAGCTGCTTTGTGAATTACTATCTCGCACAGCACTCTTTGGCCAGACAATGTTGTCATGGTCCGCACCGCTTACCGACATGCCAACTGATTTTTCCAAAAATCGCTAAATCATTTCTGATTAAAACTTAATTTTGGTAAACGGCATTGAGGTAAAACATGAGTTAACCAACATCGGAAAATCATTTTTGTAAATACCTTTGTTTTTTTTTTAGATTTATTTTAGTTTGTTGATTTTAGGGGGAGTAAATCCAAAATTTGAAAATCCAAAAACATTGAAAAATTTCAAAAACACAAAAACAATAGAAAAACAAAAATGAGTTTCCTGGCGAGCAAAAGAGAAAATGATAGTACATCAGTGGTCTGTCTAAACCTCTTTAAACCCAAAATGAAAAACGATAAGCAGCTCTATATAAGATGTATCGGTAGGCTCACAATCATTTTAAAGTGTGCAGGGTGATATAAACTTAAATCGACTGAAGACTGGGTGGGAACCATTCATTGGCATATGGTCTTAGTACCGAAATTTCGTTTGAGAGATTGCCGAGGTTCTGAGATATTCGGTCTTTATGCTGCTTATCATCTGGGTATCATGGTTGTATCTTTTACCGAAAAATAACGGGGACGCAAGTCTAGATCTTCCATGATACTATACATACGTGTACATATTGCATACGACCTCAATAAGTGATCAACAATCACATGTCCAAACAAATAAGTGATAATATATCACAAATTCTTTCCGGGAGTCAAGTTCGTCTCTCTGCTGTACGAAAGTACTGACCTGTTCACGAACTTGCTCCTGTGCCTTCATGCATCTGAAAATCAAGTTCCTCATCAATAAGTGATTCTATCACATAGGGCTTGTTTTCAAACAAAATAAGTGAGAATCTCACATCATATACGGTCAAACAGATGATAATCGGTATACTCACCGGTAAGATGAACCCTCGTGCATACCTTGATACGGGAATGTGTCGTGATGTGGATGAACACCGGTCGGTAAGTATAAATTATACCTTAACGTATCCCCTCGCCATGATTACAAATGATAAGTTGAGCTTATGTGGACAACAATACCGATAATTGTTATAGGATGCTTATCTTAATGTTATCTAATTGAACAACAAGAGCGTTTTGGCATGACCGTACACTGATATGATTCTCTTACCCTCGAAACTTGCAAAAAGAATGTCTGTAAATATTTATTTAATGCATCTTTGTATATATTTATTTATTGCTTTCCATCTTTACTTTTGAAAAATGAAAATTTCAAAAAGATTTTAGGTGTGTTTTAATTTAAACTTTATAAAATCCAAAAAGATTTTTCTTCAAGTTTATTTTTGATTGACTGATGTTGGAACTCGAGTCTATCCTACCCAAAATCCTGATCGTAAGCTGGAAAACAATTGCATCTTCGTAAACAGTCGAAGTTAACGAGTTTTGAAAGTTAAAGGATTAAAATGAATATTTTTCTAAACTTTCAAACTGCTGTCGGTTGGTGGTTGATTGAGATTTGATCTCATACGTGTCGTTAGTTTAAATGTTAACTATATTCCAAGCGTTTGTTCTCATTATGCGTTTAGCTTTCTTGCATGTGCAGATGCTAAAGGCGAGGAGAACATGTTCGATGAAAAAGGTTTGGAATGAAGACACGAAGTGGAGGCACTCAAAGGATAAAATGATCGAGTTGCCGCTGTCCCTTCACCAACACCACAAGGATCTGAAGAATTGACAAGTCAAAAGATTCACGAGAATGACTCAATGGAGAGTTCAATCTAAGGGGGAGTTTGTCAACACACTTTCTACATTAAACGGGGAGTTTGTTGATACACTTTCTGCTTACAACGCGTGAAGACTTTGAAGATCCTCCGACATGAAAGACATAGAAGACGAACCATCACGAGTAGCGTCCAAGGGGGAGTTTGTTGATGCACTTTGTGTGGACGCGACTCGGCTCGGTTCGACTCGGCCTTGAAGACTTGAAGACACGAAGATCGAGACAAAGCTACAGCCAAGGGGGAGTTTGTTGGTGCACTTGTGTCTGTACTTTGTCTGTATTTCGTCATGATACAAAACGATGTCTTATGTTAGTCTGGGTTACGTCTTAGTTTGTTACAATGTGCGTTCGATGTAAGTTTGACCAAGTCAACCATCCTCCTGGTTTGACTTGGCCAAACAGTTAGCACATTGGTTGAAAGATGGTTGAGTCGAAGGATGGTCATCGAAGGATTGTTTTATATCCTTCGATGATGAGCTCGAAAGATGGACCTCGAAAGATGAGTTCGAAACATAACATTCGATGGATGAACTCGAAGGATAGACCACGAAGGATATCATCCTTCGTGGTGAATGTGATCTTTCGATGGGCTTTCTGGTCGACAGATGATCTGTCGATCAATCTGTCTGATCCTTCGACCAGACCTGCTGTGTCGGGTATATATACCCATGTGTTGTGTTCAGTTCTGAGATAAGAAGAGTTCAGGCAAGAGAAACAGAGAGAGCATTCTGTTGAGAGCACACACACACTTTGAGAGTTTATAGAACATATCTGTAAACATTGAGCTTGTAACCGGACCCTTCATTCGTATTAATACATGTGGTGTTAATCGGTGAATCTTGTGTGTTGTGTTTGTGCTTGTTCTCGTATACATTCTCGGTTGCATGCTAGCTTGGATTCCGCACTCGCTAGTGTGTTTGATATAACAAGGAAAAGGTTTTTATCTCATCCTCGAGAGGGACCTACATCGTGATCGATCCTCGGAGTTGCAGGTTCTCGATCGAACTGAATCAAAATTAAAATCTCCATTGTGGATTTTTGATGGTGTTCAGATCACCGGAAAATGGCTCGTCGCCTGTGTTGTTGATTGGATTGGGTAGTGTTACTGTTATCAAAATTGTGTTATTGGTTTGATTTATGGTTTATCTGAAGTTGTTTGTAATCTGTCAATGAATAGATAGATAGATATATATATAGAGAGAGAAGTGTATGTGTGTGGGCGATGGTGTCTGATAGTAGTGGAGGTGGCGGTGGTGACTTGTTGGGGGCGGCGGTGGCTGGTAGGAGTAGAGAGAGAGAGAGAGATAGATAGAGAGAGAGAGATAGATAGAGAGATACTTAGAGAGGGGTAAGGTATATATATATATTTTTTTAAATAGGGAGTATTTAATATGTAGGACCGAGTTTCGTGACCGAAACCGTGATTCGTGTGATTATGTTCAAAGACGGAAGAGATTAGCAAAGATAAACAAACAACTTTGTATTAATCCGGTAGTAAAACGTTACAAATCGGCCCGATTACATGATAACCGAACTAATACCAAAGGAGTATACATTCCGGGAGAGATCAAGTGGTGATCTCTCCCCGGGTGAGGTCTCAAACCTTCTCACTCTCTCTTGGTGTTGCAAATGGCAAGGGTTTTCTATTTATAGTCACACCCCTTGTCTTGCAAACACACACGGTCAAACAAATAACCCTCTCGTTTGACCACTTCAAACGAGCGGGTCAATACACGTTCGTTTGACCGCTTCACTAACTATTACAAATTCAGCGTAAAATAATAACTAATCTATTCGACAAGCATCGGACACAAAATCTGCATCAACAAATTCCCCCTTGTCCGTTGCTGTCGAATGCTGAAAATGCAACTGCAATCGATCTTCAGTCAAGTATTCATCTTCTCTATGTTAACAAATTCCCCCTTGACCGATGATCCAGGTAAGTAGTATCTTGACGCTCCTTGTAAAATATTTCCCCCTTAAAGTACGCGTATCCGTGTTGGGTGTTGTGCAATTTCCTCAATTGACCGATCTTCCGCTGATCTTCCAATACTCCAACCGGCATTTGATAAGGGTTCCAATCTTTAAGAACTGCATCAAGTCTTGATCTTGTCATAAGAACTCTATTTCATACAAGCATACTACATCGATAGAGATTTCTGGTGAACTGTCTTTTGTAAACCGTCTTTGTGGAATCGACCAAGTAATGCACTTTAATCTTCAGCATCAACACTCAGGAAAGTCAGCTAGACCAAGTGTATCCCTTGCAAGCTCAACCAGCATGCTTAGTTGAACTACATCCAGATCTCATTGTCTCGCCTTTGTGAAGTTGACCACGTAATGCACTACGGATCTTCAGCATCAGTACTCAGGAAGTCAGCTTGACCAAGTACATCGTTTGCAAACTCAACGAATTGAGTTACCCCCAGATCCCTGTAAAATCCCAAAGAAAACATCAAACCCAAAACCGAATCCTGCAGGTCTTCAGTCTTGAACTATCAGCTTTCAGAAAGATTCCCCAGGTCTTCAGTGAACAGCGCTTTTGTAACTACTGTAGACTTTAGAAACCTGTATTTTTCCATGCAAAACCCTTCACGCTGGCTGGAGAATTAATTAAAATCCTCAAATATGTGTATGTGCAAAACATTCCACGCCGAACCGTTTGTATCACCAGAAAATCACAAACTCTACCACCTGTGATTGCGTTTAGAAATTTTACCGAAGAAATTCAACATACGAAATTTTTATTCCCCCTATTTCTTTGGTAAGATTTCTAAACCTTAACAGATTCTCTCCACTTCAAAGAAACTGTCGTCAAATGTTCACCAGTTCCCTCCACTAAGCGGAACTGTCATCAATCTCCGTTGAATGTTCTTGGTTTTTCGAAAAATCACGAAAACGAATTTCTTCTTTGCATATGCTAGTTGAATAAGAACGTCCCCTAGTACCCCGTAGGATCCGACTTGTATCCCTCCAAAGACTTTGTGAACTCGTTAGGACCGGTGTTGACATTCTAGGTTCATTCATTCGTTACCAAATGCGAGAATATGACAATAAACAAAAAAGGATTTCTTCGTTGCATATTCTAGTTGATAAAGCAATATCGCCTAGTACCCCATCGGATCCGACTTGTATCCCTCCAAAGACTTTGTGAACTCGTTAGGACCGGTGTTGGCGTTCAAGGTTCATACGTTCGTCTTCAAATGCGAGAATATGACAAATAACAAAATGCTTTCGAACATTTTCGAATAACCAATAACAATCATAAACTATCGACGTGCGGAAGTGAACATACCGTTCTCGTTTTTGGTTTTTGGCCCATAATAGTCGCGTCACCATTTTTGACATTTTCATCGGTAACCGTGACTACCCCACATTTTTCAAAAATAATCAAGTTCTCATCATTTTTTTTTTTTTTTCATCATCCCCCGCTGGTTTGGCGCGCTCTTGAACCCGTACAAATTTCGACATTGAAGCTCGATTCAAATATCCTTCGCGAACACTCGACCCGACTCCCACTAGTAATTTGTTTACTCAAACAAATAAACTAATGAAAATCCAATACCCATAACAACTTGACTTTTAGATTAGCCCATCACTCTATTGGCCCATCATAGAAATCCAATTGTCACAACTGATATTGGCAACAATAAAAAAAATAATGAGGCCCAAATATCACTCATATATTTTAATTATGTCACCAGCCCACTTCACAAACTTGATGCAAGCCCAAATGAAACAACGTGTGACCCTGAATAATCTAGTGGAGCCCATCAGTGAGTCCAACAAAATAGAAGACCTAGATGCCAAAAAGGAATTCTGTCGACGTCTTCATTTTACAACCGCCAACATGAGTGGATAAGACCTTCTCATCATCTGCCAACATTATCTTCTTCTATTGACAATAATCTCAGCTGATAAGAGCCACACATCACCCGACATCAACAAACGAAAGATGATTAACGAAGGATCAACTTATCGAAGGATCAACCGAAGGATCAAACGAAAGACAAACACCAAAACAGGCCTCGAAAGATGATCTTTCGTAAGTTGATACAAACGAAAGATGATTAGCAGATCTTTCGTAAATCTTTCGAGCACATGTCACAGATCTTTTGAGCACCTTTCGGGCACATGTCACAGATCTTTCGAAGTATGAAGAAAATGATCTTTCGGAAAAAAAATGATCCTTCGAAAACATCAAGATGACCCTTCGAAAAACTGTTTGATCTTTCGAAGTTGTGAGATGACCCTTCGAAGTCAGTTGGGGATAAAGTTGATCTTTCGAAATCTGAGGATGATCTCTCGAGCATCCCTTACATCTTTCGAAACATGAAGCTGTCAAGAACATCAAGAACACAGCGACTGTGTAAATTTGCAGATTTGATGAAAACTTTGTATATTTGATTTTTGATGATGATAAGTTGATTATATAGGTGAAAAACATAAAACCCAACACTCGTTTCAGCACAGATCTGAATATTCGGGTCCAGATCTGAGTTTTTCTTGATTTTCACCATTTTTACATCTTGAACAAAAATCACAGATCTAGAGCACATGTGACTTAGTAAACGGTTAGATTTACTAAATCGGGCACCATGGCTCTGATACCAATTGTAGGACCGAGTTTCGTGACCGAAACCGTGATTCGTGTGATTATGTTCAAAGACGGAAGAGATTAGCAAAGATAAACAAACAACTTTGTATTAATCCGGTAGTAAAACGTTACAAATCGGCCCGATTACATGATAACCGAACTAATACCAAAGGAGTATACATTCCGGGAGAGATCAAGTGGTGATCTCTCCCCGGGTGAGGTCTCAAACCTTCTCACTCTCTCTTGGTGTTGCAAATGGCAAGGGTTTTCTATTTATAGTCACACCCCTTGTCTTGCAAACACACACGGTCAAACAAATAACCCTCTCGTTTGACCACTTCAAACGAGCGGGTCAATACACGTTCGTTTGACCGCTACACTAACTATTACAAATTCAGCGTAAAATAATAACTAATCTATTCGACAAGCATCGGACACAAAATCTGCATCAACATAATAAAACCTTTAAATAAAATAAAAAGGAAAAGACCAAGTTGCCCCTAACTTAACAGAGGTTCATGGATGGAGTTAAGTCAGTTGGACCAAAATGGCAACGATTAAACCTTTTTGGATCCAGATGTTAAAAATGAAACCTTTGGACTAAACTGGCAAAATGAGCCAAACCACAGGGACTAAAATGGCAATTAACTCGAATTAAAATATTAAAGACATAATAAGACAAAATCTATTTAATATTAATTTTAGTTACTTTCAATCTCATCCATCCATCTTCTTGATCTAATGGCTAGAAAGTGGTTCTCTCAGTTCTTACAACTGAAGGTGGTTTTCATTTTAGCGGTCCCCTATATATATATATATATATATATATATATATATAGGTAAAGGTTCCTGTAAAAAAGACCAAAAGTGTGAGAAGGATAAGAAAGAATCTACACCATTAGATCTTTGATCTAATGGTTTAGATTAATAGGGACCAAATTGTAAAATTTATTTTATTTTTTGGACTGAATTGAAAATTATAGGGGTAATAAAGTCTTTATATCCATTCAAAATAGGAAACTGTAATCAAAATCCCTACAATTTCGATCTCTCTCTCCAATCGCACGACCAGAGCTCTCTCTCTCTACAATTTTCGATCTATCTTTCTACATCGCAGTGGAGCGGCGACGGCGAGCGGCAGCGGCGGCGGTGGTGCCGGATCGGCAGTGGTGGTGCGGCATCGGCGATCTCTCTCTACATCGCACGACCAGATGATCTCTCTCTCTACACGACAGCAGCGGCGGAGCGGCAGTGGTGGTGCCGGAAGTGGAGAAGATGATACAGAGGTGTAATGATTATTGAATGGTGTTATATATGTGCTGAATGGTGTTATATTCTTTATTGAATCGCACGACCAGATGATCTCTCTCTCTACACGACAGCAGCGGCGGAGCGGCAGTGGTGGTGCCGGAAGTGGAGAAGATGATACAGAGGTGTAATGATTATTGAATGGTGTTATATATGTGCTGAATGGTGTTATATTATTTATTGAATGGTGTTATATTCTTTACTGAATGGTGTTATATTCTTTATTGAATGGTGTTATATTCTTTACTGAATAGTGTTATATACGTGCTAAATGGTGTTATTTTCTTTACTGAATAGTGTTATATTCTTTACTGAATGGTGTTATATTCTTTATAGAGGTGTAATGATTATTAAATGGTGTTATATATGTGCTGAATGGTGTTATATTCTTTACTGAATGATGTTATATTCTTCAATGAATGGTGTTATATACTTACTGAATGGTGTTATATACTTGCTGAATGGTGTTATTTTTAGAGATCTTTTAAAAAAATCATGTTTCTATAATTAAGGTGGCGGTTATGGTAAGTTTTGAATTAATTATAAAATTACTTGTTTACCCTTTTAAATTAATTTAGATGGAGGACACATGTCATCTCCACAATATTTCTCACATTTCTCACACTTTTAACCTTTTTTACAATAACCTTACCCTATATATATATATATATATAAATATAGGGGATGGTTCAAATGAAAACAACTTTTATTATGAAAACTCGAAAACTAACTAAAAAAAGCCTAAAAAACAAACCAAAATTTTTTTTTTCAAATTTTTTATAAAAAATCGCAGGTTTTTGTATATAAAAAAAAACTTTTTTCCAAAAAAAAAAAAGTTTTTGTATTACACATGTGTATGTACACTACATATGTGTAGTATTACACATGTGCACTACAAATTTTTTTTTTTTTTGAAATTTTTTTTATATACTAAAAGTAGCGAAAATTATTATGAAAAAAAAAAAAAAATTGGAATGTTTTTTTGGCTTTTTTAATTAGTTTTCGAGTTTTCACAATAACTAGTGGTTTTCATTTGAACCTTCCCCATATATATATATATTAGGCCCATCCCCTATTTCCTTACATCCATTCTCTTTGCTTCATCCTCACACTCGATCTACGTAACGCCTATATGACGGATCATCCTCCAAGAGTGGACTATGACCATACCACACATAGCCTTGTTACTTTGATTCAAAATCCAAGGTTTTCACACAAAACAATGTTTCGGGGAAACAAAAATTGGAATCCATGAAAAAACAGCAAACAAATCCCCAAAAATTCAACTACATGTGCACGTGTGTATTTAAAAATCTGTCCTTAAAAGATTGGGGTATCCTAGGCCTTTATCATGTCCTATACGGCTACGGTATAATGAAGTTCTCTTTTCAAGAAAAATATATATACACTAGGTTATCATCCGCGAACTTTGCGGGTAGAAAATTTTAGGTTATCATCCGCGAACTTTGCGGGTAGAAAATTTTACTTTATATTAATCGAACTATGTCATTAAATAAAATAAAAATACATGTTTTCGAACGTAACTTTTTTTATAATTGTTTTGAATTGAAAGTTGTAGTAATTGGGTTGCGAGTAGGGTCAGAAACTTCGGGCAATAACCGGAGGCAGAAACTTGTCTCACTGAACGACCCATGACACAAAAAAAACTTTTATTTTTTATAATAAAATATACACATGGAGTTGTTCGAACCTGCAAAACAAACTCATTTAATTAAATTTAGAAATTAATTAAAAGTTTAAATAAGAAAATATAAACAACAAAAACTTTATTCATTAAATATACATTATATATTTTTTTAACAATCATGACCAATCGAAATATAACAAATTAGTAACATGGATATTAATATAGTGTTGATTGTTCCAATTTTCAAATAATCACTTGCTTATTAAAAAAAATCCATTAAGTTTGAAGGCATTGAACTGACTTGCTAATGGTATTCATTCATACCTAATACAATACGCTAATCAATAAATAAAACGCACACACTAAAAAACCATTCAAATAATAATGTTAAAAATAGAAAGGAAAAAGAAGAAAACAAAGAAATCCTAACTTTCATGAAATTAGAACTTCCACATACAGAGAAGAGATTTATGACATCAATGAAAACATTTTAGAAAATTAGGATACTGAACTTTGCACAAAATCGATAGAAAGTCTAATGATTGATGAAGTAACAATAGGGTATTAAATAGATCGTATTAGTGTATTTTTTAGACTTCGGAATCTATTTTGGGGCAGATAATGAAATATTAAAATGAAAATATGCAGTTAGCATAATTCAAAATCTACTATGGGGTGGATGGTTACAAAGAAGAGTACACTTCACTTGAGATAAATGACTTCTATTACGAAAGCGTAACTTTTACATAGTCATGTCAGCATGTTTTCCAGTAAGTTGTATATAAGACATGTATGTATATATGGAGTTTTAGTCCTCACAAATGCCAACCTCAATATGTCAGCATTCACTTTCAACCAAGTAATTGCTTCGTGACCTAATTGAAGGCTTGAAGCAATGACTCGATATGCCACACGTAGTATAACACTAAAACTTACAACAAACTGACCTACCAAACTATTTTAAATATATGAAGTTGCAGTGATCACCGCGAATACATACATTAGCTTCATGTTGCCTACATGTATTTTTACGTAAATAAGTCACCGAAGAGAAGTCCACAACGATGTAAGAATATAGATTACTTTTAAGGTAGGCACAACCATGATAACTCTACCTTAAACTAAGAATACAAATTACTTTTAAGTGAACTGTTGACAAAATCATTCAAAACTCTATCCAAATGTATGCCATTTAGTACTCAATGGTAACAAAACACACAACAAAGTGAAACCATCATGCTGCCTCCTGCAATTGAGGTGCCTACATAAAAAAAGATTAAAGCTATTTGAATCTTGCCCACAGTCCATAACTATAACGTGCTTGCAAAATGTACCTGATCAAGGAGGGTTTCAATGTGATCCTCTTATTTTTGGTCACACGGTCTCTCTTATTCAGACTCACAACAATAGAAGTTTGGAATTAATATTTGTCCAAAAAAATTGCCACTAAATATCAGAATATTAACAATATGGAGTGAACTAAATAGTGTTTAATTCCACTAAAATGATGATATGTCAAACCTGAGAACTATCATATTCATCATGGGTAACTTTTTTATTTCACTCGTCTTTCATCTTTCAAATTTACAGCTTCCTGCAGCACCAAATACGGTCATAATCAGTACCAATTACTACATAAGACACCAGTACAACAGCTAACAAAAAAAAAAAAAAAAAAACAAATAAGTTTTACCATGAAATAGTGCAAGAATTTATACCTCATCATCTTCATCTTCTTGAGTTTTACTCTTGTTTTTAAAACTTTTCGCCTTTATAGACTTAACAGAGCTAACGGATTTGCCACTATCGTCAGTTGATTTAATCTAAAAACTTCGTTAGCATAATCAATAGATTTCATTTGGCATTCAAAACTCAAATGAAAAAAAATACATAAAGATTACATTCAAGTGTCGTTCTTTTTAAGCCATAGAAAAAAGAAGAGAACGAATATTATCACATAAGGGTTCAATCTTCAACCAAAGAATTTATTAAAGAAACCAAATTTAGCAAAGACTGATTAAATTGACAATAAAAATCATAAAAGGATTGAACTAAAAAGCATACCTAAATGATGAATTCGTGAAGAACGATTGGAGAATTGCGTTTTGGGATTTACGGTTTCAGAAAGTGAAGTTGTAATATGTGGTGGTTTGAGAAAAAACAATATATACGGTAATTTAGATTAAGGCAAAGTTCCCTAAAGAGAAAAACGACAATAAATCCCATAATGAAAATGTTTCAACATCCAAAATTATTACACTCGAGAATAGTCTCTTCCAAACAACCGTCTTTATGATGACACACTTCTTTCTTTTTAACTCAAACCTAATAACATACATACCAATCTATGCATCAAAGTAATAAGATTAATACACACAGAGACACACACGTCAGATTCTACACACCGCAATACTCCATAGCCAAAAATTGATTTAGTGAATAAAAAGACCATGTTTCTTGTCATCTTAGCATGATCCACCAAGTAAAGAAGTACAAACTATTGATGTTACCGTAAATAATTAACTGTAGATGTTCTTTTATAATATCTATATAAAAAAACATACTACAAAGTATTAGAACAACCTTGTATGGAAGTAGGTTATAAACAACTCTGTTCCAACTATTGTGATAACAAAATTAAAAACAGTAATGTGCAAAAAATAAATTGTTGGAACCGCATAAGCAAAACCCTAATAGGAACAAAAACCAAAAACGGAGATCAAATCTTCTTTATATGAACAAAATCGGAACTTCATAAAAAATATACAAACAAAATACGTATACTATCCTCTTGACAGGAACCACAATCAGAATAAGATTGTAAAAAGCTAATCGGTTAACGATGGAGGTTAGGGTTTACAAAACAATCATAAAAAGAACTATGAGATTTCGAATACTTGTTAATGAATTTGTTGTAATTAGGGTTAGAGATACGCGTACCTTGATCTTTAGACACGAACAGGCTAAGCTTGAAGAATTAGTGTTTCCGATGTTGTATCATGGAGAAGGAGCATGTTCTACAATCGGCTTCACACATTGATGGATGAGCGCAGAGAGATTGAAAAAGAAACCCTAATTGTGTTTGTGTTCTGAAGTGTGCAAAGCCGAATAAAAAAATGAATTTATAGTAGATCCAAATTCATAGATCTGACCCGAATAATAAACGGATCCTGCGTGGATCGAACATTGTGTGTATTTAGAATGGATTCCCCCCAAATTCACCATATACCTACACCATAACATGCCACATCAGCAAACCGCTGAATCACGTAAAAAATTGAGTAAACCATCACATAAAAACATAATTTTAATCCTGGTATTAACTATTAACAAATTAACAATAATCCATTTCAGTAACAAACCTGGCCATGTCCTTTCATATTCATTCATTGGGGAGAAGTACTCGGTAACAAATAATTGATTTGTGGGTAACACTTATTTCGATGTGTATTTATACTCGGTTGGAACAATCTAAAATACCATAAAAGAATATCATGTTATGATGCCAAAAGTAGTTGCTTGCTTTGACTTTTAACTATCAAATGATTTAATTAACCTTTCTGTAATAATTGAATGTTCCACTGGAACCATGGAGAATTCGGTTTGTCTCGTCAAGAGGATTATGGAGCCCTAGATACTTAGGCCCAAACGACAAATCATGAATCACATGGCTGACATTAACATGTGTAGCTCCTTCAAAAATCTGCAGAAAAGCATACAGTAAGTAACTATATGATGATTTATAAACCAGACCAAATGTCATGTTTTACTTACCATCTGTGCAACAAATATGTTCAAACCATGAACTGAAATATGGAAGTTTCCAGCAACTCTTTGAACATCCAACACTCCATAAACCTAATTCAGTTAAGGAAAATATTGGTGCTTTAATATCGTAACCAATATTTACCAATGTTTTGATTATTAATGTCTTCGTATTTTTACAAAATTGATACCCAGCACCATTCTCCATTAGCCAATGCTTGCTTGACAGTCTTAATCAAATTTTATGCCTCATCATCAAATTTATCCGGATGAACTTTTTTGTCTCAATCCTCATGATGATCGGTCTCATTTTCTGGTCAAACTAATATGTTACACAAAACATGAGCGAAGAAGTTCATAATTTGAACCCTATATTTATGTTTGAAATCTGAAGTGAAATAGAGTAATAATGTTAGGATCTGAGTTTCTTTTTGATTGTGTTTTTGTTTAGAGATTAATGAAGATGAACAAGTAATTGCAGCGGAAATAAATGGAAATAAACTTTGCACACAATCAAACAGGAGAAATGCTTTCAACACACATGTTTGAACATTGAACCGAATGATTAAATTTATTTCAATCACTGATTACAACTTTGCATGCATGTAATACAAACTCCCCCTCAGCCTGAGCTCACAGTGAATTGTTCGTGCAGGAAGACAAGTGGAGAAAGAGCCAATAGAACAGTACAGGGTACTGTTCTATTTATAGGCACGAGGAAACCACTGAAGCATCTTGGCTGATGTCACCATGAAAGTGACATCTAACCTCCTAACAAACTCTAACTACTGATCTAATACAAACACTGTTTAGCAAACTACTAATTACATTACATAATAAAGGAAAGACTAAACTCCTGCCTTCTCCTTCCACTGTTGTGACTCCAGCAGTACTTGTGTCATCAGCAGTGCTTGACCCATAACAGTAGATTGATCAACATGTCTTCAATCTTCATCAGTCTTTACTTGACCAGCAGTTTTTTTGCAGAACAACACTTGTATACGGACAATGGATAGAGGCCATCAGTTGTTAGAATCACTTCCAAGGGGAGACACTTATATACATCCACTGCTTATTCTGGATCCACTGTTCTGATCCAGTTTTGGCTTTAATCAACTGTTCCTCTGGTAGGGTTCAATCCCAATAATTTCCCCCTGGAACAGATGATGCCAAAACCTGTTGGGATTGAACCCTATCAGAGGAACAGATAATTAAAGCCAAAACTGGATCAGAGCAGTGGATCCAGAATAAGCAGATGTTACGTATACAAGTCTCTCCCCTTGAAAGTGGTTTCAACATCTGCTGACCTCCTATCTACTGATCGTACAAACTGCTGACCTACAACTGCTAATCTAGTCAAAGACTGATGAAGACTAAAGCCCTGCTGTTCTATCTACTGCCTTGGTTCAAGCACTGTTGGGTTATATCAAGTGCTGCTGAGATCACATCAGTGGAAGGAATCAGCAGTAGTTTAGATATCTTTATGTAATGTATTGTAATAGAAGTAGTTAGCATAGCAGTACTTGTATAGATCAGAGGTTAGAGTTTGTTAGGAGGTTAGATGTCACTTTCATGGTGACGTCAGCAAAGATGCTCAGTGGTTTGTCCGTGCCTATAAATAGAACAGTACCCTGTACTGTTCTATTAGCTCTTCACCATCTTCTTCCTGCATGAACAAATCACAGTGAGCTCAGGCTGAGGGGGAGTTTGTTACATACTTGCAATTGTAATTGAATCTTGTAATAAATTCAAGCATTCGGTTCAATGTTAAACTTGTATGTTAAAAGCAATTCTCCTGTTTGATTGTGAAAAGTTTGCTTCCATTATATTCCGCTGCACTACTCATTCATTGTTCATCATAACTCAAACGTAAAACACAATCAAAACCAAACTCAGATCCTAACAATTGGTATCAGAGCTTGGACAGTCAAATTTGATTTAACAATCATTTTGACATAAATAGTTCAGCTCACAATCGTTGATACTGATAGTTTGTTCGTTTTGTTGAAAAACAGAGCAAGGTTTAATCACCATTAAAGTTGATTAATCAGTGCCTGTAAAACAACCAGGATGACGTCACAATCACAAGATGATAAGAATAACTTTGGCTCTCTTTTCAAACCACCCATGCTTAAACGTAATGAATACAACATCTGGGAGAGAAGGATGGGTCACATCCTTGCTCAACAGAACACTGGATGTTGGAGGTCTATTGTTTTTGGTCCCCATGTTCCTATGGTGCCAAGTGCTGAGGATGCAAAGAAGTTCGTACCTAAACCAACTGAAAACTATACTGAAACTGACTTTCAAAAGTTCGAACTCGATGCCAAAGCATTTAGCATCATAGCATCTGCATTACCCAATGAGATCTATGTTAGACTGTTACATTGTAACAGTGCCAAAGAGCTATGGGATGCACTGAAGGAACAGTTTGGGGGAACAGAAGAAGTTATTGAAAACAATAGGGAAATTCTGAATCAGCAGTATGAAACATTCTGTCACATCAAGGGTGAATCATTAACTCAGCAGTTTGAGCGATTCAGTTGTCTAATTAGTGAACTAAGGCTTGTTAAAGTAACATTTCCAAATTCAACTCCAAATAGCAGGTTCCTTAGATCACTACCAGAAAAATGGGATACCATTGCATTTGTTACTAGAAACTCTACCGAGTTCAAATATCTGACCCTGACCCAACTTCATGGTAGACTCCTGACCTATGAAAGGGAGTTAAACCAGAAAAAGAAGTTGCAAGAGTCTGGCAAAGTTGCTGATGATTATTCATTTGGCAGCACAACTCTTTTTGGTCAGGAAGAATCTGGTAGCAGTAGTAAGGATCGGGGTTATGATCACTTTATTGATATAACTGCTGGTGGAAATTTCAACAACCCTGATTCTCACTCTGCAAATTATGCTTTTACTGCAAATTGTGAAAACCAGATGTCAGATAACTTGTGTTTTGAACTCAATGATTTACAACACTTTGATCCCACTAACTTAGAAGAGATGGACATTTTGCATCAATTGGCTTTGCTTAGTGTAAGAACAAGCAAATTCTACAAAAGAACAGGGAGAAAATTCCCAGGGTTACATGGGAATTTAAAAGTGGGGTTGGATAAGTCAAAAATTAAGTGCTATAAGTGCAATAGGCTAGGTCATTTTGCTAGGGAATGCATGAGTCAAACCACTGGTCCAATAATAACTCATCCTAGCTCAAACCCTAGACCACAAAATCAAAGCACTGTGCACTATACCCAATATACCCCTGCAACCCATGTTAACACTGCTCACTATGCTGCAACCCCTGTGCCTGTGCATTATGTTCAAACCACTGTTCCACAAATTCAGTATGTTCAAGCCCCTGTCCCTCAGGCACAAGTGCAACCTGTTGCACCTCAACAAGCTGCTCCAACAGTGGCACAACCAGATCAACAAAGCTTTTTCACCCAAGGCTTTGTTGACTGGAGTAGCATGCCTGATGAGCTTGGTGATGAAAATTTTGCACTCTATGCTTTTAATGATCTTTCTAATGATGAATTTTGCTTGATGGCTTTAGAGTCAATACCAGAAGGGGTAGAAACTGAAGGTGAACAGCTAAGTGCTGAAACAGTGGATGAAGTGGCTGAAGCAGTGGTTACTGCAGTTGCTGGTGAACTACTGCTGGGAGAAAATTCAGAAACCCTGATTGAACCACTGTCTGACCCCTGGTCCAAAGATGACAAAGAAGAAAAGGAAGAGAAGAAAGCAGGTGAGAAAGAAGTTAGAGCTGATGATGAAGATGATCATCAATGTGATTGTGCCATGATGGCTGCTGCTAAGGTATCACCTCAAGTTCTTGAAAAAATGTGTTCAGACAAATGCATTATTGCATTTGCTAACATCAAAGAGGTAAATGAAAACCTTAGGGATAAAGTCTTAACTGATGAAGTCAAATTTAAAACGTCATTAAAAGAACTTAGAAACAAATTGGCTGAAAAAGATAAAGAAATTAGCAGTCTCAAAGAAGAGCAGAGCATAACCAAAACTCAACTCCAAACTATGGTAGAAAAATACCAAGTTTGCAAAAAGGAGTTGTAGTCTACCCAAATCACCTATGAAAGATGGGTAGAATCTTGTAAAGGGTATGAGGTTATGCTTGAGAAACAACTTGAAAGCAATGTCAAGTTTGGTATAGGATATAGAAAATATGATGATCTTGAAAACACTGCTGTCAAACAAGCTGGTTCAACTGAAATAATACCAACCAACAAGAATGGCCAAGAAGTAAAGATTACTGACAAACTTGGTAACAAAATCACTCTGGAAAGATTATCAGTGGGGTCCTCAACTTTTGAGGAAATTAAGAAATACCAATTTAAACCCACATGGTCTGATGAGTGTGACATTCTTGAAAATTTCAAGCCTATGGACTTTACAACCACTGATGGTGTCACAGCTCCAAAAGCAAAGGTGAGAAAAGGAAGTCACACTCATTTGCTAAGTTAATGGCATCCCAACAGTAGTTCAAAACTCTGTTGCTAAGGAGTCTGAGAAAAGGAAGAAAAGAGAAAAGGTCAAAAACCTGTTTTGTGATTTTTGTGAAAAGAGAAACCATCTAACAAAAGACTGTTTTCATCTAAAAGCATATGATCTAAACAAAACAAGTATCATTGTACCTGCTGAAAGCTGCACCATCTTTGGTAAAACAAACCACAAAACTCAAGCATGTATGTATCTTAAAAACTTTGATGTAAAAAAGAATGAGTACACTGCTAAAACATCCTTGAGTCCATCAACATCATCTGTCAAATTCACCAAGAATCAACCACTGTTTGTGCCAGTCCAAATAGCTGTTACAAAACAGCTGAATCCAACATCTGTCCAAAGAGATGTTCAAGTGACTGATGCACCCCCTGCCAACCAATTCAGAAAAGGCAAGGGACAATCATCTTACCAAAGGATTCCACATGTTTATGAGACCTATAAAAGGCCCTCTAAACCAAGAGTGAACATGCATCCTTTTGGGTATCAGCAGGTGATTGGTCAAAACCCACAACAGTGGTTAGAGAGAAACAGTCCTAAAACAGTCCAAACCCCTGACCTAACCACTGTCCATGCATCTGATCTCATCCCAGACACTGTTGAGACCCCATCCAAAGCCTTATTGGCTTTGGAGACCCTAATGAACTAATCCTTTTACTTCATGTGCAGGGAGCTTCTGCATGCTTAGATAGCCTTTGGTATGTAGATAGTGGAGGCTCCAGGCACATGACAGGATGTAAAGCCCTACTAAAAGATTTCAAAATCCATGGAGGGGGTGATATATCCTTTGGTAATAATAGTAAATGGAAGGTTCTGGGGTCTGGTACAGTACAGTCTTGAAATGTAAAATTTGGAAATGTCAATCTGATAGACAATCTAAAATTCAACCTCCTAAGTGTTTCACAAATGAGTGATAAGGGGTATGGGTCATTCTTCACAAAGGAGTGTTGTTGGATTGTTGGACCAGAAATGGTTGAAAAGATTGAAGCAATAATCAATTCTGGAAAAAACCAAACTTGTTGCTCAAAGAAGTGGCAATGTTTATGTGGTGGATATGTCAAAAAAGAGCCCCAGAACTGATTCCTGTCTGTTCTCAGCTGCATCAAACAAAGAGACAGAACTATGACACAGAAGATTGGGGCACACAAATCTCAAGACAATCACTGCCATTTCAAAACAGGGGTTAGTAAGAGGTTTACCTCAAAAACTGTTCACCTGTCCTGAGCATTGTGTTTCCTGCCTAAAAGGAAAACTACATAAAAGCTCCTACAAATCCATTGATGAGTCCAAAACAACCAAATGTTTGCAAATGCTTCATATGGATTTGTTTGGCCCAGTTAAAGTCACGAGTATTAAGAAAAAGAGGTATTTCTTGGTTATTGTTGATGACTTTTCTAGGTTTACATGGACTTACTTTTTACACTCAAAAGATGAGACTGCAGGCATTCTGCAAGACTTTGTGACACAGGTTGAAAAGCAGTTTGACCTTCCAGTAAAAATCTTCAGAAGTGACAATGGCACAGAGTTCAAGAACAAGGTGTTGGATGATTTCTGTGTGTCAAAAGGAATTGTGAGACAATACAACATTCCAAGAACACCAGAACAAAATGGGGTTGTTGAAAGAAAGAAAGAACATGACTTTGATTGAGGCTGCCAGAACCATGCTTGCTGATTCAGGTTTGCCATTAACTTTTTGGGCAGAGGCAGTAAACACTGCTTGCTATGTCCAAAATAGAGTTTTAATCAACCCCAGGCATCAAAAGACTGCCTATGAACTGCTGTATAAAATAAAGCCATTGATTTCATACTTCAAAGTTTTTGGCTACCCATGCTTCATTTTAAACTTAAAAGATTCCATTTCTAAGTTTGCAGCCAAAATTGATTGTGGATATCATCTGGGATACTCAACCACTGCTAAGGCCTTCAAAGTGTTTAACACAAGGACCAAAACAGTGGAAGAGACTTTGAATGTAAAGTTCAATGAACTTTCATCAATGAAAATCCCAGCAAATCCTGCAGATTTGTTTGATCTTGATAAATTCACTTTTGAAAATATTGCTGTCAAGACTAACAATGCAGGTCCATCAGAAAATTCATCACCAGACTATGGATATGAAATCATTATTCCTCAACAAAAGTCTGTCAAATTGGGAAGAGCAGCAGATGTTCAAAACAGTTGTCAAAGCTTAACCACTGCTACCTCAACAGTTGTTGACCAAAGTAGCCCCTTAACCCCTGCTTCCACATCATCAAACACTGTTGATAAAAATCCTCAAACAGTGGATCAAAGTCAGCATGTGTCCACACCTTTACCTCCTATTCCACCACCTTTTGAAGCCACTGCTGGATCATCAAAGTCACCAGCAGTGGTTAGCTCAGATGATTCACATCTGCAACCCTCCCCACTTAATGCCATTGTTCCATACCAAGGAGAGCTCATCTTCTTGAAATCTCATCCACCAGACCAAATTATTGGCAACATTAATGAAGGGGTGCTCACAAGAAGTCAATCCCAAAACATTTGTCTTTTTGCTGGTTTTCTATCTCTCCATCAGCCAGTCAAGTACCAAGAGGCACTGAAAGACAACAGTTGGGTAGAAGCAATGCAAGAGGAGCTCCAACAGTTTAGAAGACAACAAGTTTGGGAGCTTGTTCCATTGCAGAGGGTGTAAGTCCTATAGGCACAAAATGGGTCTTCAAAAATAAAACTGATGAAAGGGGTATTGTTGTAAAAAAATAAAGCCAGGCTTGTGGTTCAAGGGTACAGACAAGAAGAGGGGATAGATTATGATGAAACATTTGCCCCTGTTGCAAGACTTGAAGCAATCAGACTATTTCTGGCCTTTGCTGTCAACCACAACATCAAGGTGTATCAAATGGATATCAAATGTGCATTCCTCTATGGTAAGATTCAAGAGGAGGTTTATGTTTGTCAACCTCCAGGTTTTGAGGATCCATTTAATCCAAATCATGTATACAAGCTAAATAAAGCTTTGTATGGCTTGAAACAAGCACCAAGGGCCTGGTATGAAACTCTTTCCACCTTTCTACTTTCCATTGGTTTCACAAGAGGTAGAATAGATAAAACACTGTTTTTAAAATGGAGAGGGAAGGATTTGATGATTGTCCAAATTTATGTGGATGACATCATTTTTGGAAGCACATGTAATAAAATGTGTGAAGAGTTTAGGCAACTCATAATAGCTGAGTTTGAAATGAGTGCAATGGGTGAACTCCAGTGCTTTCTTGGTCTCCAAGTAAGGCAACTGCAAAATGGCACTTTTATCCATCAAGGCAAATATGCCAAAGAACTGTTGAAGAAATTTGAGATGGATGACTGTAAGCCATGCAGTTCACCCATTGCAACCAATAAAGTAGTCATATCTGATGAGAAGGATGAATTGGTTGATCAAACTTTGTATAGAAGCATGATTGGGTCTTTATTGTACGTAACTGCATCCAGGCCAGACATCATGTTTGCAACATGTGTTTCTGCTAGATCCCAATCAGCCCCTAGAAAGTCAAACCTTATTGCTGTAAAAAGGATATTCAGATACCTAAAAAGTGCTCCCACACTTGGTATCTGGTATCCAGCTGATGGTAAAATTGAGCTTTCAGGTTTCTCAGATAGTGACTTTGCTGGATGTGACAAGACAAGGAAGTCCACTTCAGGAGGGTGCCAATTCCTAGGCAATTGCTTAGTGTCTTGGCAAAGCAAAAAGCAAGCAGCTGTTTCCACATCCACTGTTGAGGCAGAATATATAGCTGCTGCAAGCTGTACAGCCCAACTGCTTTGGCTTCAAAATCAGTTGCTGGATTTTGGTATCACTGCCTTAAAGACACCACACATGTTGGACAGCCAGGCAGCAGAAACTATCATCAAAAATCCAGTTTCCCATTCAACCACCAAGCACATTGACATCAGACATCACTTTGTGAGGGATTGCTATGAAAAAGGTTTGATTTCTCTGCACCATGTTCCAACTAAGGATCAGCTGGCAGATGTGCTAATAAAAGCATTAGACACATCCACCTTTGAAAGCTTGATCTCTAGGATTGGCATGCTAAACATGGAATAACAGGCAAAATCCTGTTTTTCTATGAATAAAAGTATTAAAATGTTTTCAGAAAATAAAAAATCCATCCTTAAAAATAGCCAAAAATGAATTTTTCATTAAATCCTTAAAAGTCTGCCATAACCACTGCTTTGTTCAAAAGTCTGTTCTACTTAAAAGTTTGTCCACTGCTGAAAGTCAACCCCTGCTCTCTCATTTCTTTGATAAGCACTGTTGTTCAAAATCAGTGTTTTATCCACTGATATGCTATCCACTGATAGTGAAAATCACCCACTGCTCTCATTGCCACAGTTATACCACTGATCTTGTTCCATCAGTGGTCTTCATAAAAGAGTTGTCATTTTCTTCATCAGGGGTTGGCACGTGGACAGTACATAGTGGTCAGACCTTTTGTAACCGCTGCCACGTCAGCATTCATTTTTTCTCTATAAAACCCCCATTCAAAACCCCAAACAGGGTTTTACTGTCGAATTGAATTCTTAAAAATTCCTTTCTCAAAGCAGTTTTCTTATCATTTCCTCAAATTTCTTCACAACCTTATTCGATCGTCTTCTTCAAAATGACAAAATCGAAGTCATCCGCTACACCCACTTCAAAATATTCTCGCAAAAAAGGCCGCTCCAAAGGCTACTCCCATCGAAATTCCATACAAAGCACCACACAATTATCTGGGTCTTTTGACAAAACCAGGTACCACCGATGCTTTCGACTCCATCATTGAAATCATGTCTGCATCAAAGTACAAAACTTTGTTAACAGCAGATGCTCCAATTTACTTGGACACCCAAAGAGAGTTCTGGAAGAATATTACCCTTGACAAACAAGGAAAAGATGTCATAGCCATTAACTCCTCTCTAATGGGTAAAGCTGTCCAACTCACACCACAATCCATCTCGGAAGTCTTTGAACTCAATGATCAGCAAGGTAAAACTTCTTTTCCCAAAAATGAGTTAAAACTGATTTCCTTGAAAGGGGTTATGCAGAGCAAATAAAAAAGGATACCTTACAAAAAGGTAATTTTCCACCTGCAACAAGATTTTTGTTCCATACTCTGCTAATGTGTGTTTCAAACAAAACCACCTCTTTTAATGAGATACCATTAAAGATTCAAAATCTGGGATATGCTATTCTTCAAGATGAAAATTTTAATTACTCCCAGGAAATCTTTAATGATTTGGTTAAAAATGTTGATAACAAGCCATTCTTACTTTTTCCAAGATTTTTAAGTTACTATTTTGAAAAGAAACTTGGTAAGAATGATGCTGCTGCAATAAAACAAGGTGTATCTTTTCAAATAAATAGCTTAACAGCTGAAACTTTTACAAGAATGTCAACACCTTGCAAAACACAAGCAGAGGTGCCTGAGCAGACTTTAGCAGCTACCACTGCTCCTCAGGTATCTGCTGCTGAGCCCACTGCTCAAGGTGATCAAAGTAGCAACACAACTACTTTGAAACCCACACCTAAAATCACCAAAAAGCCAAAGCAAAAGAAAACTCAAAAACCCCCCAAACCCATCAAAAAGGAAACTCTGGAGGATGAGATACCAGAGCAACTGCCAGTGACAGCACAAAAGTCACAAGAAACCACTGCTGCTACTTCCTCACAGCAGTTGGTACAAATATCTCAACCCATGACTGAAACTCCTCCTGTTTCTTCTAAAAAAGAACAGGTTGTACATATAGGGACACCACAATATGATGCTCTGGAATCACTTGTTTCCATCATCCACAGCCCAATGCCCGGGGCAAATTCTCTTTCTACACCCAACCTCACCTCCACAATTCCCCCACCAATAAAATTATTGTTGGATGCTATTGATTTGAACCGGGCACAAACCAGTCCTTCTCACTCACCTATCAATGAGAATATACTTCAATAAACGAATGGGTCTGATGTATCAATCATAGCTAACCCACCAACAAGACCTGAGGAGGTTACACCCCTTGAGTTACAAGTAACTCTTGGTGGTAATCCAAGTGAAGCAGCCACTACATATGCTGAACCCACTGGTTTGCATTTGGACAGTGGTTACATCAATAAGAATTCCTTGGAGGCAATTCCTTCTATAGCACCTCTGATAACCACTAGTGAGTTTGTTTTGACCACTGGTACCATCAAAAGGTTATCAAGTGTTGAGGGAAGAAGTCCCCAGTACCAAGAAAAAGGGGCAGCAGTGGATGACTATTGGAATACATTCCCTAAGTCAATGTTCAAACCACTATTAGTGGGAAATCAGATGATCCCAGTAAGTTGGGTGATGGTTTAAAGTACCAAGAATTGACGGATAGAATTGAAAAACATATACCTCTGTTGTAGAAATCAAAACAATGCTGCAACAGTTGTTGCAAGTACAAAAGGGGCAACTCACTGTTGTTCCAGCTCAAGCACCTGCTCCATCACAAGCACCTGCTGCAAATGAGTTATGGACTCTATTTCAACACCTGCTCCAACAACAATGACAAATGGCTGATCAGCAACATGCCATACATGTTCAAGAGCTGAGAAACATAATGGAGTCAAGGTTTAGAAACACCCATGCAGACATCAAGGCTATAAAGGCCCACATCCTGAGCACCACTGACACTGCTCCTCCAACTGTTCTCTTCATTGATCAACTTCCTCCAGATAATGCCAAAAAGGGGGAGAAAATTAAAGAATGGAAGAAGAAGGGAATAGATGATGGTCTCTACATAGAACCAGAAAAGGAGAATATGACCAAGAAGATCCCTTTGCCAGATGGGAGCAAAAAGATTGATGTTACCACAAATGCACTAGCTGAAGCAAAAGCTAGTGTAAAAAGGGACAGGGAGGCAAAGGATATGTCCAGGTGGAATGAGGAAAAAAAGAACTTATATGGAGCTGAATGCGCAGGGTTGTTCTGAGCCAAAGGATGTTAAAAATCCTAAGCTAAAAAGAAAGAATCCCACTAGAAAAGTGAGGGAACCCAAATCCGTACCATCCAGACCCACAAAGCTTACTTCCAAACCACCTTCCAAAAGCCCCCAACAACAATCTTCCACTCAAACAGCTGTTGTAACTCCTGCTGTATCAACAACTGCTGATACTTCAGTAGTTTCAACGTCTGTTATCACCTCAACACACACCACTTCAACACACACCACAACCACTGCCTTACCACCACCACTAAAAATCATTTCACCACCAAAACCACCATCATCACTAAAAACAATCTCACCATCATCACCTCATGCCAAAAAGCAGAAGACACCAGATGTTACAACATCTGTTGTAATGACAACAGTGGTTGAAACACCAGTTGTTTCAATAACTGTTAGTCAGCCACCATCCACCACTCAAAATACCACCACTGATCCACCCAAGATATCATCAGCCTCTCCTACAATAAAAAGGAGAAGGATTTTCATACCTGATGATGATTCTCCATCACCACCACCAACATCTTCACAATCCCTTGCACTTATTCCAAACCCTATTCCTCTCTCATCAGCTCAAGTACAACAACCAATCATGGCCATCACTCCTGCAGGTTTCCAATATCCTCTTGAACTCATTGCAGTCAGAGAAGAGATCAAATCCTTCTACTATGAGGATGATCCTGCTAAAAGGAAGTTGCCATCTGTTGAAGGATATCCCAGGCCCAATAACATTGAAGAGTATTTGAAATTAAGGCTCAACAGGCAGAGGACATTTCCAAAAGAAACTCCCAAGGAAAAACTGACAAAGAAATTCAAAGGCATTACCAGTTTCTATTTACTCAAGTCAGATCCTTAGAGCAATTTGCAAAAAATGTTTGTCAACAAATCTCAGAGAGAGCAGATGAAACTTTGAGAAAAGACTACATTGAAAGCATCATGGCAACCAAGAAGTACAAGGGAGAAAAGCATATGTACAAGGAGTGGACCATTCCTGAGCTTGAACAAGAAGCAGCCAGGATTCAAGAAATGATAAAGAATAAGGTCAAACACACTCCTCCAGATTGGTCAAAGTACAAAAAGAATGTGCCTGAAAAGACATTAGAGCTGAAGAGAATGAAAGAGGAAATAGTTGCTGCTGACTATGGGTCTAAAAATCAAGTGGCAAGATGGAAAGAAGACACAGTCAGGACCACCTACAAAAGGTTGGAGGAATTAAGGAAGAAGGATCCCACAGTTCCACAAAAACCTGACTACCCTGAAGCAGAGGTTTCAACAAGACCACCAAAGCTGCAAATCAGGAGAGCCACTGCTCCAGCTGGTGCTGCCATCTATAAAAGAAGGCAACAAAAACAGTGGCAGAATTAATGGCAGGAGATGAGCTTGTAAAAGAAGGTATTAAAAAGATGATAGCTGAAACTCTTGGCCTGAATCAACCTGCAAGCACTGCTCAAACAGTCATCACAAGGCCTGCATCACCAAACTCCTCATCAAATAAAAATCTCCCAAGAAACCCACCAGACTCAAAAGTACTAAAGTGGAAAACTGACAAACAGACCCATGTACTGACAGTGTTCAAGTCTAGTGGAGAAGTGAAGAAAATAACAAGGGGACAAGCACTTGGCCTAAGTCTTGAAGATTTACAGGATCTCCTTGATCTTCCACTGTGCAGGGATGATGATGACACAGATGCCTTAGCCTTTGAGTTAAAACTCAAAGGGCAAATAAGCGAACTGTTGATGAGGCTATAAAGATATACAAATAATGAAGGGTTTTGGCATTATCTGTTCCAGGGGGAGATTGTTGGGATTGAACCCTACCAGAGGAACATATAATTAAAGCCAAAACTAGATCAGAGCAGTGGATCCAGAATAAGCAGATTTTATGTATACAAGTCTCTCCACTTGAAAGTGGTTTCAACATCTGCTGACCTCCTATCTACTGATCGTACAAACTGCTGACCTACAACTGCTAATCTAGTCAAAGACTGATGATGACTAAAGCCCTGCCGTTCTATCTACTGCCTTGGTTCAAGCACTGCTGGGTTATATCAAGTGCTGCTAAGATCACATCAGTGGAAGGAATCAGCAGTAGTTTAGATATCTTTATGTAATGTATTGTAATAGCAGTAGTTAGCATAGCAGTACTTGTATAGATCAGAGGTTAGAGTTTGTTAGGAGGTTAGATGTCACTTTCATGGTGACGTCAGCAAAGATACTCAGTGGTTTGTCCGTGCCTATAAATAGAACAGTACCCTGTACTGTTCTATTAGCTCTTCACCATCTTCTTCCTGCACGAACAAATCACAGTGAGCTCAGGCTGAGTGGGAGTTTGTTACATACTTGCAATTGTAATTGAATCTTGTAATAAATTCAAGCATTCGGTTCAATGTTAAACTTGTATGTTAAAAGCAATTCTCCTGTTTGATTGTGAAAAGTTTGCTTCCATTATATTCCGCTGCACTACTCATTCATTGTTCATCATAAGTCAAACGTAAAACACAATCAAAACCAAACTCAGATCCTAACAAAACCCTTCATTATTGTAGATCTTTATTGCCTCATCAACAGTTCCCTTATTTGTCCTTTAAGTTGTAACTCAAAGTCCAGGGCATCTGTATCATCCTCATCCTTGCACAGTGGAAGATCAAGGAGATCCTACAGATCTTTAACACCCAAGCCCAATGCTTGTTCCCTTGATATTTTCTTCACTTCACCACTGGACTTGATCAGAGTCAGTACGTGGGTCTGTTTGTCAGATTTCCACTTTAGTACTTTTGAGTCCAATGGGTTTCTTGGGAGAGGCTTTATTGCAGATGAGTTTAGAGATGGTGGTCTGGTGATAACTGGCTGGGCAGTGGTTGAAGTTTGTGCAGATTCAAGTCTTTCTTCAATCATCTTCTTAACCCCTTCTTTCACAAGGTAATCCTCTGCTTCTTTATCTTCTGCTGTTAGTTTATCCATCTGCTTTTGTTTCCTTCTTTGGTAAAGGATAGCAGCAGGTGGAGCAGTGGATCTCCTGAATTCTTGTTTTTGTGGCTTTTTTGGAACCACTTCTTCAGGATAGTCTGGCTTTTGTGGAATGTTAGGATTTTTCTTCCTTAGTTCTTCCAGCCTTTTGTAAGAGATCATCACTTTCTCCTCTGTCCATCTTGACACTTGGTTCCTTGACCCAAAATCAGCAGTAATCAGCTCTTCTTACATCCTCTTCAGCTGCAGGGTCCTTTCTGGTACATTCTTTTTGAACTTTGCCTAGATTGGAGGAGTCTGCTTTATTTTATTCTTGATCATATCTTGAATTCTGGCTGCTTCACTTTCAAGCTCTTGAATGGTCCATTCTTTGTACATGTACCTTTCTCCCTTGTATTTCTTGTAAGCCATAATGTTATCAAGATAGTCTTTTCTCAAGGTTTTATCTGCTCTTTCTGACAATTGCTGACAAAGATTTTTAGAAAACTGCTCCAAAGTTCTGACTTGTGTGAGCAGGAATTGAAAGTATCTTTGGATTTCCTTGTCAGATTTGCCTTTTGAGTTTCTTTTGGAGATATCCTCAGCTTGTTGACCTTTCAATTTTAAGTATTCTTCAATATTTTTAGGTCTTGGATATCCTTCAACAGATGGCAAGCTCCTTTTATCAGGATCATCTTCTGAATAGAAAGATTTTATTTCTTCTCTGACAGCTGCAAGTTCTAAGGGATACTGAACAGCTGCAGATACAATAGCAGTGTTTGGGTTAAAGACTTGTGCAGAAGAGAGTGGAACAGGGTTTGGAATAGGTACAAGGGACAGTGATTGTGATGATGTTGGTGGTGGTGAAGGTTCATCATTGAGGATTACCCTTCTCCTTTTAGGCTTAGCAGAGGCTGGTGGTGTTTTGGATGGTTGTGAAGTGGTGATTTGAGTGGTGGTGATTGTAGTGGAAGGTGGCTGACTAACAGCTGCTGAAACAACTGGTGTTTCAACCACTGTTGTCATTACAGCAGATGATGTGTCATCTGAAGTCTTCTGCTTTTTAGCAGGAGGTGATGGTGGTGATGAAGTTGTTTTTGGTGGTGAGGTGGTTTTTGGTGGTGATGGTATTTTTGGTGGGGCAGTGGTTGAAGTGGGAGTAGTTGTTGTAGTTGAAGTGGTGGTTGTAGGGTTAACAACTGCTGAAACCACTGAAGTACCAACAGTTGTTGATACAGCAGGTGTTACAACAGCTGTTGGTTTAGGAGATTGGTGTTTGGAGCTTTTGGAAGGTTTGGAAGAGTGTTTTGTGGATCCGGATGGTGTGGTCTTGAGTTGCCTCACTTGTCTAGTGGGCTGCTTTCTTTTCTGCACATGATTTTCTTCATCCTTTGGCTCAGAAGTACCCTGCTCATTCATCTCCGTAAAAGCTCTTTTCTCTTGCTCAAACCTGGCTTTATCCTTTGCCTCCATATCCTTTTTAACCCTTGCTTTTGCATCAGCAATGTCATTTGTGGTCACATCAATCTTTTTAGTACCATCTGGCAAGGGAATGTCTGCAAGCATGCTTGACTTGTCTGGTTCAATATACAGTCCATTTTCATACCCCTTCTTTTTCAACTGCTTCAATTTCTCCCCCCTTTTGGCATTATCTGGTGGTGGGTTATCCACAAATATGATAGAGGGAGGAGCAGTGCCAGTGGTGTTCAGCAAATGGGCCTTTATTAAACCTTGATTCCATGAGATTTCTGATAACTTGTATCTCATGTTGCTGATCAGCTAATTCTCTTTGATGATGGAGCAGTGGTTGAAACAAACTCCACAGCTCATTTGGAGTTGGAACAGATGTTGGAACAGATGGTTGAGCTGGAGCAGCAGTGGGTGGTACCTTTTGTACTTTCAACAACTGTTGCAGCATTTCTTTGATTTCTGCAACAGATGTATCAAGCTTGTCAACTATAGTCGTCAATTTTTGGTACATTAAACCATCACCCAACTTAATGGGATCATCTGATTTCCCACATTCAGTGGTTGTAACAATGGTTGACTCAGGGAATGTATCCCAAAAATCATCCACTGATGCCCCTTTGTCTTGGTACTGGGGACCTCTTCCTTCAAAATGAGAAACACTTCTTAGTGAACCAGTGAACACTGGATACACAAGAGTTCCCAGAGAAGAAATTGCCTTCAAGGAAGTCTTATTAATGAAACCATTGTCCAAGTGCAAACCAGTGGGTTCGGCACTTGTTGTGGCTGCTTCACTTGAACTACCACCAAGAGTTACTTGTAACTCAAGGGGTGTAACCTCCTCAGGTGTTGTTGGTGGGTTAGCAATGATTGAAACACCAGACCCAGTCACTTGTTGAGGTATATTCTCATTAACAGGTGAGTGAGAAGGACTGGTTTGTGTCTGGTTCAAATCAAGAGCATCTAACAAAAGTTTTGTTTGTGGGGGAATTATGGGTGTGAGTATGGGTGTAGAAAGCGAATTTGCCCCGGGCAGTGGGCTGTGGATGATGGAAGCAAGTGATTCCAGAGCATCATATTGTGGTGTCCCTATTCTTACAACCTGTTCTTTTTTTAGAAGAAGCAGGAGGAGTTTGAGGCATGGGTTTAGATCTTTCTACCATCTGCTGTGAGGAAGTAGTAGCAGTGGTTTCAGGTGACTTTTGTGTTGTCACAGGCAGTTGCTCTGGGATCTCATCTTCCAGAGTTGCCTTTTTGTAGGTTTGGGGGGCTTTTGAGTTTTCTTTTGTCTTGGTTTTCTGGTGGTTTTAGGTGTGGGTTTCACAGCAGTTGTTTTGCTGCTGTGATCACCTAGAGCAGTGGGCTCAGCAGCAGATACCTGAGGAGCAGTGGTAGTTGCTAAATTCTGCTCAGGAACCCCTGCTTTTGTTTTAGAAACTTTTGCTAGCCTTGTAAATGTTTCAGACGTAAGGCCATTTATTTGAAAAAGGTTCACCTTGTATAAGCACATGCGCATTATCTTTTGCAAATTTCTTTTGAAAATAGAAGCTCAAGAACCTTGGAAATAGTAAAAATGATTTTTTATCAACATTTTTAACTAAATCATCAAAGATCTCCTGGGTGTAGTTAAAATTTTCATTATGTAAAATTGCATAACCCAGGTATTGGATCTTTAATGGTATTTCATTAAAAAACAGTGGTTTTGTTTGAAACACACATCAAGAGGGTATGGAATAAAAATCTTGTTGCAGGAGGAAAACTACCTTTTTGTAAGGTATCCTTTTTCATTTCCTCAACATACCCCCTCTCAATAAAATCAGTTTAATACTCGATTTTGGGAAAAGAAGTTTTACCTTGCTGATCATCAAGTTCAAATACCTCTGAGATGGATTGTGGTGTGATTTGAACTGCTTTACCCTTTATTGAGGAATTTATGGCGATTACCACATCATTTTGAGACTCAAGTGTGGCATTTTTACAAAACTCCCTCTGGGTTGCTAGAAAAATTGGAGCATCTACAGTCAACAAAGTTTTGTACTTTGAAGACGAGAGAGCATCGATGATGGAATTGTAGGTTTTGGTGTGACTGGGTTTTGTGAGTAGACCCAAATAGTTATGGGGAGCTTTGTATGGAATTTCAATGGGTTCGGTGGCCATTTGAGTTGGTTTGTTGGAAGATGAAGATGGTGATTTAGGAGCGGAAGAAGACATGAGTAGGTTGCAAGATGAAGAAGACGATGAGGGATCTGAGAGAGAAAGATGGAAACTGCTTTGAGAAAGGAATTTTAGAATTCAATTCAACGGTGTAAAACCCTGTTTGGGGGTTTTGATCAGGGTTTTATAAGGGAAAAAGTGAATGCTGACGTGACAGCGGTTACAAAAGATCTGACCGCTATGTACTGTCCACGTGCCAACCCCTGATGAATAATGGAAGACAGTTGTTTTATGGAAACCACTGATGGAACAAGGTCAGTGGTTGCAACGGTTAGAATGAAAGCAGTGGGTGACTTTAACTATCAGTGGATAAAACACTGATTTTGAACAACAGTGATTACCAAGGAAATGAAAGAACAGAGGTTGACTTTCAGCAGTGGACAACTTTTAAACAGAACAGATGTTTGAAACAAAACAGTGGTTATGGCAGACTTTTAAGGATTTAATAAAAAATTCATTTTTAGCTATTTTTAAGGATGAATTTTTTATTTTCTGAAAACATTTTAATGCTTTTATTCATAGAAAAACAGGATTTTGCATGTTATTCCATATTCAGCATGCCAATCCTAGAGATCAAGCTTTCAAAGGTGGATGTGTCTAATGCTTTGGTTAGCACATCTGCCAGCTGATCTTTAGTTGGAACATGGTGCAGAGAAATCAAACCTTTTTCATAGCAATCCCTCACAAAGTGATGTCTGATATCAATGTGCTTGGTGGTTGAATGGGAAACTAGATTTTTGATGATATTTTCTGCTGCCTGACTGTCCAACATGAGATGTGTCTTTAGGGCAGTGATACCAAAATCCAGCAACTGATTTTGAAGCCAAAGCAGTTGGGCTGTACAGCTTACAGCAGCTATATACTCTGCCTCAACAGTGGATGTGGAAACAGCTGCTTGCTTTTTGCTTTGCCAAGACACTAAGAAACTGCCTAGGAATTGGCACCCTCCTGAAGTGGACTTCCTTGTCTTGTCACATCCAGCAAAGTCACTATCTGAGAAACCTGAAAGCTTGATATTTCCATCAGCTGGATACCAAATACCAAGTGTGGGAGCACCTTTTAGGTATCTGAATATCCTTTTTACAGCAATTAAGTTTGACTTTCTAGGGGCTGATTGGGATCTTGCACAAACACATGTTGCAAAGATGATGTCTGGCCTAGATGCAGTTAGGTACAATAAATACCCAATCATGCTTCTATATAAAGTTTGATCAACCAAATCATCCTTTTCATCAGACATGACAATTTTATTGGTTGCAATGGGTCTACTGCATGGCTTACAATCATCCATCTCAAATTTCTTTAAGAGTTCTTTGGCATATTTTCCTTGATGGATAAAAGTGCCATTTTGCAGTTGCCTTACTTGGAGACCAAGAAAGCACTGGAGTTCACCCATTGCACTCATTTCAAACTCAGCTGTCATGAGTTGCCTAAACTCTTCACACATTTTATTACATGTGCTTCCAAAGATGATGTCATCCACATAAATCTGGACAATCATCAAATCCTTTCCTCTCCATTTTAAAAACAGTGTTTTGTCTATTTTACCTCTTGTGAAACCAATGGAAAGTAGAAAGGTAGAAAGAGTTTCATACCAGGCTCTTGGTGCTTGTTTCAGGTCATACAAAGCTTTATTTAGCTTGTAGACATGACTTGGATTAAGTGGATCCTCAAAGCCTGGAGGTTGACAAACATAAACCTCTTCTTGAATCTTACCATAGAGGAATGCACATTTGATATCCATTTGATACACCTTGATGTTGTGGTTGACAGCAAAGGCGAGGAATAATCTGATAGCCTCTAATCTTGCTACAGGGGCAAATGTTTCATCATAGTCAATGCCCTCTTCCTGTCTAAACCCTTGAACCACAAGCCTGGCTTTATTCTTGAAAACAATACCCATTTCATCAGTTTTATTTTTGAAGACCTACTTTGTGCCAATAGGACTCACACCCTCTGGCAGTGGTACAAGCTGCCAAACCTGTTGTCTTCTAAACTGTTGGAGCTCCTCTTGCATGGCTTCTACCCAGCTGTTGTCTTTTAGTGCCTCTTGGTACTTGACTGGCTGATGGAGAGATATGAAACCAGCAAAAAGACAGATGTTTTGGGATTGACTTCTTGTGAGCACCCCTTCACTGATGTTGCCAATGATTTGGTCAGGTGGATGAGACTTCAAGAAGATAAGATCTTTTTTGTATGGAACAATGACATTTAATGGTGAGGGATGCAGATGTGAATCATCTGAGCTAACCACTGCTGGTGACTGTGATGATCCAGCAGTGGCTTCAAATGGAGGTGGAATAGGAGGTAGTGGTGTGGACACATGTTGATTTTTATCTACTGTTTGAGGACTTTTATCAACAATGTTTGATGATGTGGAAGCAGAGGTTGATGGGCTACTTTGGTCAACAACTGTTGAAGTAGCAGTGGTTGAGCTTTGACAGCTGTTTTGAACATCTGCTGCTCTTCCAATTGATGCAGACTTTTTTTGTGGAATGATGACTTCATATCCATAGTCTGATGATGAAATTTGTGATGAACCTGCACTGTTAGTCTTGACAGCAGTATTTTCAAAAGTAAATTTATCAAGATCAAACAATTCTGCAGGGTTTGCTGGGTTTTTTATTGATGAAAGTTCATTTAACTTTACATTCAAAGTCTCTTCCACTATCTTAGTCCTTGTGTTAAACACTTTGTAGGCCTTAGCAGTGGTTGAGTATCCCAGATGATAACCACAATCAATTTTGGCTGCAAACTTTGAGATATAATCTTTTAAGTTTAAAATGAAGCATGGGCAACCAAAAACTTTAAAATATGAAATCAATGGCTTTATTTTATACAGCAGTTCATAAGTAGTCTTTTGATGTCTAGGGTTGATTAAAACTCTGTTCTGGACATAGCAAGCAGTGTTTACTGCCTTTGCCCAGAAAGTTAATGACAAACCTGAATCAACAAGCATGGTTCTGGCAGCCTCAATCAAAGTCCTGTTCTTTCTCTCAACAACCCCATTTTGCTCTGGTGTTCTTGGAATGTTGTACTGCCTAACAATTCCTTCTGACACACAGAAATCATCTAACTCCTTATTTCTGAACTCTGTGCCATTGTCACTCCTAAAGATTTTCACTGGAAGATCAAACTGCTTTTCAACCTGTGTAACAAAGTCTTGCAGAATACTTGCAGTCTCATCTTTGGAATGTAAAAAGTAAGTCCATGTAAACCTAGAAAAGTCATCAACAATAACCAAACAATATCTTTTCTTCCTAAGACTCATGACTTTAACTGGGCCAAACAAATCCATATGAAGCATTTGCAAACACTTGGTTGTTTTGGACTCTTCAATTTATTTGTATGAGCTTTTATGTTGTTTTCCTTTTAGGCAGGAGACACAATGCTCAGGACAGGTGAACAGTTTTTGAGGTAAACCTCTTACTAACCCCTATTTGGATATAACAGTGATTGTCTTGAGATTTGTGTGCCCCAATATCCTGTCTCTTTGTTAGAGGCAACTGAGAACAGACAGGCATTAGTCCTGGGGCTCTCTTTTGACAAATCAACTACATAAACATTGCCACTTCTTTGAGCAACAAGTTGGGTTTTTCCATTTTTTATTATTTCTTCAATCTTTTTAACCATTTCTGGTCCAACAATCCTACAAAAATCCTTTGTGAAGAATGAGCCATAGCCCTTATCACTCATTTGTGAGACACTCAGGAGGTTGAATTTTAGATTGTCTATTAGATTGACATTACCAGACTTTACTGTACCAGACCCCAGAACCTTCCCTTTACTATTATTACCAAAGGATATATATCACCCCCTCCATGGATTTTGAAATCTTTGAGTAGGGCTCTACATCCTGTCATGTGCCTGGAGCCTCCACTATCTACATACCAAAGGCTATCTAAGCATGCAGAAGCTCCCTGCACATGAAGTAAAAGGATTAGTTCATTTGGGTCTCCAAAGCCAACAAGGCTTTGGATGGGGTCTCAACAGTGTCTGTGTTTTGTTCAGGTGGATGGACAGTGGTTAGCTCAGGGGTTTGGACAGTTTTGGTACTGTTTTTCTCTAACCACTGCTGGGGGTCTTGCCCAATGATCTGCTGGTACCCAAAAGGATGCCTATTCACTCTTGGTTTAGAAGGCTTTTTGTAAACCTCATAAACATGTGGATCCTTTGGTATGGTGGTTGACCTTTACCTCTTCGGTATTGGTTGGCAGGGGGTGCATCAGTCATCTGAACATCTCTTTTAACAGAGGTTTGGTTCAGCTGCTTTGTAACAGCTGTTTGAACTGGCACAAACAGTGGTTGATTCTTGGTGAATTTGACAGATGATGTTGATGAACTCAAGGATGTTTTAGCAGTGTACTCATTCTTTTTTACATCAAAGGATTTGAGATACACACATTCCTGAGTTTTGTGGTTTGTTTTACCACAGATGGTGTAGCTCTCAGCAGGTACAATAACACTAGTTTTGTTGATATCAAATGCTTTTAGATGAAAACAGTCTTTTGTTAGATGATTCTTCTTTTCACAGAAATCACAAAACAGGTTTTTAACTTTTTCTCTTTTTTTCTTCTTCTCAGACTCCTTAGCAACAGAGTTTTGAACCACTATTGGGATGTCTTTGAGAGGAATGACCTTTGCTTTAGGAGCTTTTACACCATCAGTGGTTGTGAAGTCCATTGGTTTAAAGTTTTCAAGAATGTCACACTCATCAGACCATGTGGGTTTAAATTGGTATTTCTCAATTTCCTCAACGGTTGAGGATCCCACAGATCTTTCCAGAGTGATTTTGTTACCAAGTTTGTCAGTTATGTTAACTTCTTGGCCATTCTTGTTGGTTGGTGTTATTTCAACTGAACCAGCTTGTTTTGCAGCAGTGTTTTCAATTTCATCATATTTTCTAAACCCTATGCCAAATTTTACATTGCTTTCAAGCTGTTTTTCAGGCATGACCTCATAACCTTTGCAAGATTCCACCCATCTTTCACAAGTGATTTGGGTGGATTCCAACTCCTTTTTACAAACTTGATATTTTTCTACCATTTTTTGGAGTTGGTTCTTGGTTATGCTATGCTCCTCTTTTAGACTGCAGATTTCTTTATCCTTTTCAGCCAATTTGTTTTTAAGTTCTTTTAAATACTTTTCAAATTTGACTTCATCATTCAACACTTTATCCCTAAGGTTTTCATTCACCTCTTTAATGTTAGCAAATGCTATGATGCATTTATCTGAACACAGATTTTCAAGAACCTGAGATGATACCTTAGCTGCAACCATCATGGCACAATCACAAGTATGCTCTTTCTCATCAGTCACCTTCTCTTCCTTCTCACCATGTTTCTTCTCTTCTTCTTCAGACCAGGGATCAGACAGTGGTTCTATCAGGGGTTCTGAATTTTCTCCCAGCAGTATTTCACCAGCAACAGCAGTAACCACTGCTTCAGCAACTTTATCCACTGTTTCAGCACTTAGCTGTCCTTTTTCAGCATCCAGCTCTTCTGGTATTGACTCTAATGCCATAAGACAAAATTCATCATTAGAAGCATCATTAGTAGCATAGAGTGCAAAATTTTCATCACCAAGTTCATCAGGCATACTGCTCCAGTCAACAAAGCCTTGGGTGAAAAAGCTTTGCTGATCTGGTTGAACCACTGTTGGTGGTGCAGCTTGTTATGGTGCAACTGGTTGCACTTGAACCTGAGGTACATGAGCTTCGACATACTGAATTTGAGGGACAGTGGTTTGAACATAATGCACAAGAACAGGGTTTGCATAATGAGCAGTGTTTACATGGGCATCAGGGATATAATGGGAATAGTGCACAGTGCTTTGGTTTTGTGGTCTAGGGTTTGAGCTGGGATGAGTAATAATTGGACCAGTGGTTTGACTCCTACATTCCCGAGCAAAATGACCTAGCCTATTGCACTTATAGCACTTGATCTTTGACTTATCCAACCCCACTTTTAAATTCCGATGTAACCCTGGGAATTTTCTCCCTGTCCTTTTATAGAATTTGCTTGTTCTTACACTAAGCAAAGCCAATTGATGTAAAATGTCCATTTTTTCAAGATCAGTTGGATCAAAGTGCTGTAAGTCATTGAGTTCAAAGCATAGATTATCAGAGCTCTGGCTTTCTCCGTTTGCCGTGAAAGCAAAGTTGGATGAGTGAGGATCAGAGTTGAAATTACCACCAGCAGTTATATCAATAAAATGATCATAACTCTGATCCTTACTACTGCCAGACTCTTCTTGACCCAGAAGAGCTGTGTTGCCAAATGAATAATCATCTGCAACTTTGCCAGACTCTTGCAACTTCTTTTTCTGGTTTAACTCCCTTTCATAGGTCAGGAGTCTACCATGAAGTTGGGTCAGTGTCAGATCTTTGAACTCAACAGAGTTTCTAGTTACAAAGGCAATTGTATCCCATTTTTCAGGCAGTGATCTAAGAAACCTGCTATTTTGTGTAGATTTAGGAAATTCCACTTTAACAAGTCTTAGCTCACTAATGAGACAACTGAATCGCTCAAACTGTTGAGTTAATGATTCACCCTTAATGTGACAAAAGGTTTCATACTGCTGATTCAGAATTTCCCTGTTATTTTCAATTACTTCTTCAGTCCCCCCAAATTGTTCCTTAAGTGCATCCCATAATTCCTTGGCACTATTACAGTGTAACAGTCCAGCATAAATTTCATTGGGTAGTGCAGATGCAATGATGCTAAATGCTTTGGCATCCAGTTTGAATTTTTGAAAATCAGTTTCAGTATAGTTTTCAGGTTTCTTAGGTTCGAACTTCTTTGTTTCCTCAGCACTCGGCACCATTGGAACATGTGGTCCAAAGACAACCGATCTCTAACATCCAGTATTCTGTTGAGCAAAGATGTGACCCATCCTTCTCTCCCAGATGTTGTATTCATTTCGTTTCAACATGGGTGGTTTGAAAAGAGAACCGATGTTATTTTTATCATCTTGTGATTGTGACGTCATCCTGGTTGTTTTATAGGTACTGATTAATCAACTTTGAACGTGATTAAACCTTACTCTGTTTTTCAACAAAACGAACAACTATCAGTATCAACGATTGTGAGCTGAACTATTTATGTCAAAATGATTGTTAGATCAAATTTGACTGTCCGAGCTCTGATACCAATTGTTAGGATCTGAGTTTCTTTTTTATTGTGTTTTTGTTTAGAGATTAATGAAGATGAACAAGTAATTGCAGCGGAAATAAATGGAAATAAACTTTGCACACAATCAAACAGGAGAAATGCTTTCAACACACATGTTTGAACATTGAACCGAATGATTAAATTCATTTCAATCACTGATTACAACTTTGCATGCATGTAATACAAACTCCCCCTCAGCCTGAGCTCACAGTGAATTGTTCGTGCAGGAAAACAAGTGGTGAAAGAGCCAATAGAACAGTACATGGTACTGTTCTATTTATAGGCACGAGCAAACCACTGAAGCATCTTGGCTGACGTCACCATGAAAGTGACATCTAACCTCCTAACAAACTCTAACTACTGATCTAATACAAACACTGTTTAGCAAACTACTGATTACATTACATAATAAAGGAAAGACTAAACTACTGCCTTCTCCTTCCACTGTTGTGACTCCAACAGTACTTGTGTCATCAGCAGTGCTTGACCCATAACAGTAGATTGATCAACAGGTCTTCAATCTTCATCAGTATTTACTTGACCAGCAGTTGTTTGTAGAACAGCACTTGTATACGGACAGTGGATAGAGGCCATCAGTTGTTAGAATCACTTCCAAGGGGAGAGACTTGTATACATCCACTGCTTATTCTGGATCCACTGTTCTGATCCAGTTTTGGCTTTAATCAACTGTTCCTCTGGTAGGGTTCAATCCCAACAAATAAACTTACTCGGTAAGAATGTCTAACTTTTAAGCGATTAGTCTGAGCTACATATCCAGATCCCATCTTCGATCAAACGCCGAAATCATATACATCTTTATATGAACAATCAAACGCCCATTCACAATAATAGAACAATTAGAACATAAACTAAAAAACCCTAAAAAGCAAAACAAATTGGATAACGGTGAGCAAACCTGGATGGTGAGGTGGTGGTCACGGCAGAATAACACGGTGGCCGGTTCGATTGTGTGAAACTTGCGAAATCTAAATGAAAGATTGAATTAGAATCGCTTAGCATCCGATTTCCCAAAAACAACAATAAGAACTAAAGTATCAGAAGAAAGAAAAACCTAAACTGAACCAGACCATACCTTTAGAGGATAGAGAGTATATGGACGATGTATGAGAGAATCAGCAGAGGGGGATGCGCGATATAGTGTTTTCATTTGAATCAAAACAGGGAAGATGATGAGGGCTCGGGTTTCGTGATTGTGAAACTCTTCGATCTGCAGAAAAGTGAGGGAGGCGCTAGGGTTTCAAGAGTGAACTGTGACACCCATGACGAAACCAGGTACACCCTAAACGGTCCAAAACTATAAAGCACACTTAACACTTTAATTGCGCGAAAACCCTAAAAACATGTGTGACTAATAAGCTTGATTAAATGATATCTGTTATGTCTCGGAGGAATCCAAGAACACGTTATGACTGACATGATACTAATAAGGTCCAACAGTGCAAAGTTGGTGTCCGTAGCATTGAAACACGTGTTAAACGGGAGTGTTCAGTTTAACAGCACTTTAAACCTTTGACATTGATTATTAGGTTATCGGTAGCATCATTTAAGATTTCGAGTTCCAGGAACAACTTAGTTTTGTGCCTTAGACTGTGACATAAGGTTTGAAGCCAATCTAAGATTGGGCACGCAAAACAAAGCAGCTTCCCGGTTAGGGAAACGCTTTCGTTTCAGGCATAACATAAGGCAATCAAACGTGCAAGGAACGATCGATCAAGCTTAAAAACACTTAAACCACTCTAATACGAGTCTTTTATGATTAAAATGTAACTGGGTTCGGATTTCAAGACGGTTATGCATGATTTTTAAAACCGAGTCTTTTGACACTAATTACACGCGAAACGGAGCCCGTCACACAAATCGAGAACGCGTCCGGGACCCGTAAACGAACCTAAACACTCAACGGAAGATAAAAATCATCTTTTAGTGCGCAAAACGAAGCACGAGGTGGCCCTAGGGGGGCCCACCCAAACCGCCACCACCCCCCATATTTATATATATGTTTTTTCATTTTTTCTTTGAAATTTCACTCAAAAATCCACAAAAATTCTGCTTCCCCTTCACTTTTCTCAGCTGATTTCACCATAACTTCAACAAATCAAAGGTATTAACTCAAATAATTAGGTGTTTAAGCATGGTTTCTTGATTAAACTTGATTTAGGTCATGAAAACCCATTTTAATCCATGAAATTTGGAGTTTTAAACAAGTTTATGGGCTGAATATGAACACCATATGAATACCCTGGTGTTATATGGCAGACATGGTTATAAATCTTTGGGGTTTGATACCCTAATCAACACTTATTCGACCAAAATCACCTAACTATTCGATTAACCGAAAAACAATGAATCAAAGCTTGATTGATCTAAGTTCTAGCATATTTGGACTGTACTTGATGTGTAGGTACTGAATATAGCCCACACATACTTCTGGACTCACAAGAAACGCTTGGAATCGAAGCTTGCGCTAGGTATAACATCCGAAAACTGAAACTAGAATAGGCAGAATTTTGTTTTGGCTATAACTTAGTCCGTGATACTTGGATTGAGCTGAAATTTGGTGTGGTGATGAAGGGTAGTGTCAACAAGGACCACGTAAAATTTTAGAATTTTTGAAAATTTTTACGATTTTTGGTGAAGTTTTGACTGTTTTACAAAAAGAATTCTAGAAAAAAATACCAAACGGATTCAATAAATCACCAAACTTTACAGAGACACTAAGGAACATATGAGGAATGTTTTGGGAAATTCGGAGTCCATTGCTTGAGTTTTGATTTGGGTTAAAAATCCGTGTTTTAGCGAATTTTCGGTAGCCGGAACTGCACCGAAACAAAATCAGAAAAATCTTAAAATTTTTGTAGACGTTTCTGCAACCATAAGGGATGTCTAAGAATTTTTTGGTAATTTTTGGATCAATGATGGTAATTAATGTTAATTATGTGGTTAAATATGGTTTTATAAATAATTTATTTAGACAAGTAAAATGCTAAAATAAATTCCCAGAAATTTTTCCCATATTCTATAGATTTTTACTGAGTTATATAAAAATTTTCATAATTTTATTCAAATTATAGATAAAATGGGAATTTTTGAGATTTAAAAATGGGTTATTTTAAATCAATTTCGGCAGTTTACCGTGTAACGAACCTGCCGGAACTGGGAACTGACCCAACCCGACAAATACTATAATTGAAACACGGGGAGTATTCCGGGAGATTTCAGGGCGGATTGGACACTCGGGGTGTGTCCAATACCAGTTCCAGAAATCCCCGACGGTGGAAACGGAAACTAAAATTGGGCAACCTGGACTCCCCAAACACCCAAACTCCCTTAATGAAAAATTAATCATTCTTAAATAACAACGTATTGGCACTATTGGTATTCCCGTACCATTATCCGAACACGTTAAACTACTGACATTGACTGGCACGCGAACCGGTGCCCGAAAGCCGAACTGAAAACTAATACTACCCTGACCTCCATCACCATACCCGTGTACCAAATCCAAGTTATAACCATTACCGACTTAGATGCTGATTTGAGTCCTTACTTGCATGTGTGCTATTAAGGCTGATTTCGTTGATTAAACAATTTTTAGCCGAGACTACTATTTGCACTGTGAGTTCCATTCCCCCACTTTTAAACTGTTTTCCTGTTTTCTGGGGTGAAGTGCATGTACAAACTGTGTTACTGTTTTGAAGTAATTTGCATGTTACAAACTGTGTTAATTGCACCAACTTATGATGATGTGAAATTGCCCAACCCACGAACTACCTCGACTGATTGTAACACAGACCGGCGAACTGTAGGTGTCCGTTGTGACACGGTCCGGCAAGATGAAGGTGTCGATTCTAATACGGGCCGGCGAGCTAAAGGTGTCTGGTGTGACCCGGTCCGGCGCGCTGAAGGTGTTTGTGACCTCGTGAAATTCCATTTGTGATTGTGACACTCGTGTAATTCCATCTATGAATCATAATATGTGCAATTAAACATGTTGATACATTTTGAAACAAAACAACCAAACCAGTGGAACTCACCAGCAGCGTTTAGCTGACCTTTTTAAAACTAACATGCATTTCAGGTAAAATGAAACAGGAGTGAACATGTGCGTATGGAAGGATCTAGTAGGCGGGCGTAGCATAATAAGAGCTATAATGGCTTGTAGTACCGCTTTTAACATATGGTTTGTAATATTATAGTTCGAAGATGTTGTAACCGATGCTCCTGTTTTATGTAATGTAATGAGGAGTGCCATGTGTCTGCCGCACCCCGCAATTGTCTTCCGCTGCGAGTCGGGGTGTGACATGAACAGTGAATGGGGAATGGAAAAGATGTATACATATTGGATCCGAATTGTGGGTCGGGTTTCATTATTCGGAGATCCAAACTCAAAACGGATCCCGCGTCCAAAAGCAAGGAGTGTATTTAGAATGGATTCCCTCCTAAATTACCGCATAGCTACACCATATCATGCCACATAAGCAAAAATGCTCCATCATCCAATGACACATGGCCCAAATGATCTCATTTATTAATATATATAGATTACTGCAGCCTCTTTAAAAGCAGCCTCTTTAAAAAAACAGAGGTTATATTTATTTAGGTTATTAAAACGTGAGGTTATATATTAATACATCATAAAATGGGTAGACAGTATAAACTTATAAATTTACATTTTTAATTTACACATTTGCACCTACTAATTTTAGAGACCTTAATATTAAAAATAGCGCACTTGGTAGAGGCTTATGCCTCTTAGAATGGAGGTCTTGGATTCAATCCCAAGTAATGAGTAGTTTAGGATTTATTTGGTGTAATTTAAAGGGTGTAAGCATTGCCATTAAAAAAAAGATATCTTTAAAGTAAGCTTAGGTAATTATATGTCTCTATTTCTTTTAAGGATAACTTCATTGCCAAACGACAACTCCAACCCAAACTAAAACGACGGGTCACAGAAAACAAACTACATAATAACAAAGTTACATCAACTACGCCAATCTATTGACTTGAACTTAGTTCTACATTTAAACCAAAGGAAACCGATAGATTTAACATTTTCTATAATGTCTTGAATCTTCACTTCTATCCCTAAAAATAGCTTGTTGTTTCTTGCTTTCCATATCCTCCAACAAGTGACAGCCACAATCCCATGGAAGGTGTATTTTTGACCGCCGTCCAAACCCGTAATGCTGTGCATATTCATCAAATCACGAACAATGAAGGCGAATATTAGGGAAGTTTTACACCAAGAGCTCCCACTTTGCCAAATCAACTAGAGACACACTGTATAAATATATGATCAACAGACTCCACACAAGAGTTGAGTCACACGATACACATTTATCCGACCCGGCCCAAATATTCCTCCTCCTCAGCGCCTCACAGGTAGAAAATCTATCCATCTAGGCTCTCCAAAGAAAAAATATTACATTTCGCCGGCACCTACTTGCACCATTCCATCACAAACATATTGCTCACGTCCACATTGAAAAGCATTAGCTTTTTAACAGACATGATAGAGAACATCCCCTCTCCCTCTTCCTCCCAGATGCACTTGTTCTTTCTATTGTGCCACCCAGCCGTGGAAATAAGACCAAATCATCTTTCCCATTCCATCATCTCAATGTTCGAAGATGGATTCCTAATCCAAATCCAACTCCAATTCCACTATATTATATTATGTAACACCCCAAAAATATCAAATTTTATGAATATGTATATCTATATACATATGTATGTATTATTACATAATAGCTAAAGAAAAATAACCTAGTTCGTAACAAGAACTAGGTTATTTAAAAACATCAAGTTGTAATGTAATATGGGCAAGAACTAACCTTGGGGGACCATAGTTGTCAATTTTGAAACTAATATGTTAAAGATGTAAACAACACCAAAAACACAGACTGGAGTGTGTGTGTTTTTTGGTTGACCAGAACCAGAGAAAGAAAAGGGGAAAGTTCCCCACAACCTAAAATCATCAATTTCTTTAAATCAAAAGGGAAATTGGGTCTAAAGTTAGTGCATGAACCGAAAATACTGATCATCTAAGCTAGAGTATCATAAGGTATGTCGAAAATTTGATAATAGTGAAGTAAAGGTTTTTGATAAACACTAGCAATTGCAATTCAAGTATGAACTGTGGATGTTAGAATGAAACTTGAAGTGTATTCATGTTTAGAAAACAAACACTTGACGAAAATTGTGAAGCTAATACTATAATTTAAGTGTTTGGGCAATTAATCATGATTATGTAGGTGGGTTTTGATGAAATTATGAAATACATGGATTATGGTAGTGAACTTACATGTTTGATAGAAACTCCATTGAATCCTAGGTACTAATTGAGCATTTTGATCATGTTGAATTCATAAGATGTAAATACATGGCTTAATGTTGATTAGTAGAACCCATTTAAGTAGTATATAAATTCATGCCCACAAGGTGTTTGACAATATGCCTAAAAGAAGATTTATTTGTCAAAAAGGGTAGAAGAATTACAATAAGAAACTTATGAATGATAATTGACAACTTTACATGTCATAGAATGTGCTATGAGTTCTAAACGATAAATTGGGTTGAACTCTATAGGCAATTTGGGTGAAGCATCGGCTAGCCAAGCCGGAGCAAATGCACGGTTGAAGGAAAAGCTATAAGGTACGTGGCTTTATGCTTTGTAGGATTTCGTTAATAGTTTTGTATTGATGTATATTGAACAATGAAGTATTACTTGTGAAATTTGGTTCATTCATAAGTGATGGATTTCACACGAATGAACCGAATGGATAAATACGAATAACGACATGTTTGGTTAGTTCATAAGTGATGGATTTCACACGAACAACCAAACGGGATAAAATAGTGAATACTGATATGTTTGGTTAGTTCATAAGTGATGGATTTCACAAGAACAACCAAACGGGTCAAAATAGCGAATAATGGTATGTTTGGTTTGTTCATAAGTGATGGATTTCGCACGAACAACCAAACGAGTCGAAAGCGTAAACCGGGTAACGGGAATGCATGTTATAAATGGTGAACCCGAGTAATGGGTCATAATCGGATTATTGTGAATTCTTGAAAAGAATTCAGACTAATAGAGTTTGACCATTAAAAGGTTGAACAGGTAGAACAAGCGTAAACGTAAGCTGGGTAACGGAAGCGTGAAAGGCAAGGTTAATACTCCGGGTAATGGGGAAAAGTTGTAAAAATGATTTATTTGCGAAAAGGGCTGAATTTCATAAGCTCGTGTGCTTAAGTTTGATAACAGGTCAAATAATCAAACAATGCAAAATGTGACTCGATGGCGTAAAACATAAAGTTATGAATCCGGGTTATGGGTTTACAAGTAAAATATGTGGGCAAAGGTTTTACAATCAATTAGAAATGAGTTTCGTGTAAAACGGACAAGAAACCAAAAAGTTACGGACTTGTTACTATAAAGGGCCGCCAAAACTGGAAAAGAAGAAACAGTAGCGCCGAGCCGTAACCTACAGCTGACTGTCATAGGCTACAACAGAGTTAAACTGCCCAGTTGTTCTGTTGTGTACCGTAAGCTACGGTACACTTGCCGTAGCTTACGACGACCTTCTCACAAAATTTTTTTGTTTTCTTGGGTTATCAAGCTATGTTTTAAGTATTATGTAACTACTGTTTGAGAAGATATTTGATATCTAGGTGATTACTAGGAAGCAACAGATGAAGATGAAGATCAATTTTAAAGAAGAACCGAACACAACTAAACGTCATGCTTCCGGTTTTTGTCCTTTTCATTATCGAAACTAACTATGTTAGCATGATAAATGCTTGATACACTATAAGTTTTGTGAAACCCAGATTTTGTAATGACGTGCACCTATATATATATATATGCAAAATTTTATGAAACTTTAATTATTTAAGAATGGGTCTTATATGTTATCTCTCCATCTGACCTTGTCCTTGACCTTGCATATCTTATTAGCCTTAAGCCTAAACAGGTTAAGGAACACATATTGGGAAGTTTCTAATCCAACCCATTATCTGTCCAAATGTTTATGTCGGCTCCATCACCCATCTTACCTTTAATCATGTATCAAATGGTTGTACCGGCAAGCTCCAACTTGTAAACTGTAACCTCAATGGTTTTCCACACTCCTGTGAATCCGGATTTAAAAGGAACAACGACCCAAGCGTTACCTTGACCATGTATCGTTGTGATCATCGTTTTCCATAGCTTGTAATTGTAAGACTCATACTTAATAAACATAGATTTAATAAAGAAATTTTCATTTATATTAATAATGATGCAAATACATGTTCGTTCGTAATTTAGAGCCTCATAAAACTTCATTAGTATTATAACATTTCAACTTGTTATCGTTGTTTAGTTTCAAAAACGACTAAACAAAATGCGGAAGCTTGATCTTTGACTGTGTTCGGTTCTTCACTATGCTTGATCGCCATCCGTGACTTCAAAATCATTACCTAGATTTCATAAATCATCAATTACTTTAGTAATATAGAGTTTATACGTATTTAAATGCACCCAATTGCCAAAAACAACGAACAACAATTTTTGCCATCTAGCCAACCGTAAGCTATGGCTGAGCTGCTGTAGCATACGGTCAACATCACAAAACAATTCAGCAGCTTCATGTCGTAGCCTACGGTTGGCAGCCGTAGGTTACGGCTCAACATTTCTGCAGCTTTTCCAATTTTGTCCTTTTTACGTAAAACTCCGTAACTTCTTAGTTACTCATCTGTTTTGCTTGAAACTTGTTCTTAATTGAACATAAAACATTTATCTATGTAATTTACTCAAATTCCTTAACCTGAATTCTTAACTTTTATGAATTACGCATTCGTTAGCCGATTCGCGCATATAATTAATTGACCCATTTTAAGATTTGAGCACTAAGCTTAATTCTCGCTTACTCTTTCCATACCTCGTACTCCCCTACTAAAACTTTCATTTAACTTCCACCACAACTATATTTGTGGTGGATTATTATAATAAAATCATTATATACCGGTTCTGCCATCCAATTCGACAATTTACGAAAATGACCCATTAGGAGGCATTAAGCCAAAAAGGCATATACGTTTCACGTTTATACCACCGAAAGAGTCTACCCAAACATAAAATTCATTTTTAATCTACCCCCTTAAGGGTCGTTTGCCCGGTTGATCATTCGGGGACGTTTTAGTCAATTTTAGTCCTTTTAACTACGAGGGACATTTAAAAGCTTGCTTTGACCAAGTGTGCACTTTTAACCCATGTTCCATTTTAAATTCATCATGTTCCTAAGAACGTAATATATCAAATTCAAATCACTAGATATACCTCACTTTAGGTAGTCCAATGTTCACCCATGACTCAATTAACTCTCCTCGGGCACTAAGTCCTCATTGAGAGTTTGACACATTACACATACCTGGCTCGGGTCAAAGCATTGGCCCGTTTTTAATACCTTGCATTATTAGTTACTAATTAATAGCAATGCAATCCCTTAAGCTATTTTTCCCTGTGAGCACAAAACTCGACAAGAAATCATTAGTCATTGTTGTCAAATGGTGATAACATCACCATTTGATCCGTTTGGCCTAAATGACCATTTTACCCACCTCTTGACTTATCTTTTTTTGCGTTAGGACGACCAAACAATATATATTGTGAGAAGGTATTTATGTACCATCTGTCACACCCCCAAAATACCACATGCGGAAACACCGCGGGACGTATGACGTACCAGGATCCAGCCACTAATCACATTGAACTATAATAAGATATTAAATAAAAATTTCCATTTATTTCACAAAGTAAATTCAAATCACAAGTTAAAACAAATACGTTCAGCGGAAGCATAATGTAAAATGTTATTCAAGTGTTTCAAAACAAATGTGCGAAAACAATGAACATGTATCCAAGAGCCACGACCCATGACCACTCCAGCACTCCCAGACAGCAAGTTCCATGACCATGAATCTAACGACCTACAAGCATGTAGACAAGTTTATCAGACAACGCTGGTGAGTTCAAAGTTTGTTACCACGTTTAGTTACCAAGTAATAGTTTAAAGCTTTTCAGAAATACGATGTTGTTAATAACTCGATTACCGCAAATGGCTCAAGATTATTTGCCCTTCCCCAATGATGTATCAGACGTTGGTCGAGTGGTTAAGGTAATTAGTTCACACCCGTCCTCCCCGGTACGGTGTGAGGGTTCCAAACCTAATAGCGCTATCAACTAATAACCCCGTTGCCTCCCCGACAACTAATTCGGTATAAGATGGGACTTAAATGATAGATATGAGTGTATTAACCAACATCCCAAGTTTAACATTCCAGTTAAACCCATTTACCCGACATTCCTCCCCGGAATGTTTACCAGATGTCCCTCCCCGGGACGCATGCTTGAAAAAGACAGTGAACTCACCTTAGATTTGCTCGGTAAGACAAATTACACGTTCAAGTTAATTAGCCAAAGCCTATAACGTTCACACATATCCAAATCAGTTCGTATGCAAACTACCTATCTATACACATAGTCTAGTATTTGCATCCAGTGCACATTATTCACATTCCGTTCACTTGTACACAAACAGATAACATATAATCTTGGCCCAACACTATACGGCCCATTTAGGTACATCAGGCTCGTACAACACGAGGCCCAAAAAGGGCTTGTGCGATTGGCTTGGTCTTGTGCGATCAAGCCTTGATACGCGGCCCAAGACCATCCAAGCCCGCTGTACTTAACACTTGTGCGACTGAGTGACTGTTGTGCGATTGGGATCCCTTGTGCGACTCATGTGTGGGCTGGCCCAAACAACTCAGGGGCCCAAGTCCTTGTGCGATTCAATAACTATTGTGCGATTGATCTTGTGTTGTGCGATTGAGGTGAGCTTCTGCGACCACACACCTTTGTGCGATCAGACTAGTCAACCAATCCCCCCATGATTTACGTAAACATGACTCCATTCCCCAATCATAGATCAAACAGTTACAATTCTTAATTTATTCAAACCCTAATCATTCCATTTATGATTAACAGTCACAATAACACTTTTACTCTATTAATCATCATCATCATCGCACAAAACAACATTCATTAAAACAATCATCATGAGCAAATGATCTCTAAACCTTTACAATCTCGCATCAACCACCATGAATCCTAGTTTGACAACACAATATTTAAGCATGGTATATTTTACTTAACATCATCGGCCCACATCATCAACAGATTTTATCCCTGGTCACTTTCATTAGTCATTCTAACACATAACTCTAAGAACAACATCCAATACACATCAATTCACATATGGCCGAGGACAAGGTGAAGAGGGCTGTCGTCGATTTTTGGGGAAGATGAGGAAGTAGGGTTTGTTAAAATTTAGTAAAGGAATACTATGGCCCCTATATACATATGCGCATGCCACGAGGGGTGGGTTTGGGCTTGGTTTGGGTTTAAGGACATTTGGGCTCAAAGGAGCCCACATGGTTTCGGGGATTATGCCATCGATGAATGGGTTTACGACCCAAGATCCATGTGCAAATCCATTCTAACACACACACAAAAATACAACTTATAACATTCATGCAAAACACAAACTCGTCATCATTTACATTTAAACATACCATTCATTTAGCGTACACATATTACATCGAAGTATCATACGTAAATAAGACCAATCACAAGGAAAAGCTCTCTAGATTACGGGTTGTCATATCGTCCCCGACTTGAAAGAAATTTCGTCCCAAAATTTGATAAGCCAACTCAGAGGAGTGCTGTGATAGATTAGGGTGATTGTGGATTTTCCCCAGGTGCAGAATCATCCCCAACTTGAAAGAGAATTTCGTCCCGAAATTCACCAGTTGTATCAGGATTAGCTTGGTCAGTTGGGAAAAGTTGAGGATACTTGAGCTTCATCTAATCTTCACGTTCCCACGTGAACTCCAGTCCACGTCTTGAGTTCCAACGAACCCTTACGATTGGGATTCGACTGTGCTTACGAACCTTAACTTCACGATCCATGATTTCAATAGGTTCTTCGACAAACTGCAATTTGTCGTCGATTTTCAGTTCTTGGAATGGTACCACAAGTGTCTCATCGGACAAACACTTCTTTAGTTGAGAGACATGGAAGACATCGTGAACGTTACCCAATTCAGCAGGCAACTCGAGCTTGTACGCCACTTTACCAATTCGTTCCAGAATTTTAAATGGTCCAACGTATCGTGGATTAAGTTTGCCTCGCTTTCCAAAGCGCACCACACCCTTCCAGGGTGAGACTTTCAACATAACACGATCACCTACAGCGAACTCCAAAGGTTTCCTACGCTTATCTACGTAACTTTTTGGGCGGTTACGCGCTGCCGCCATGCGATTCCTGATTTGGACAATTTTCTCAAAAGTTTCAAGTACAAGTTCTGGACCTGTGATCTGGCTGTCACCCACCTCAGCCCAACAGAGAGGAGAACGGCATTTCCGTCCGTACAATGCTTCGAACGGAGCTGCCTGGATGCTGGTATGGTAGCTATTGTTATAAGAGAACTCTATTAACGGCAAGTGTTTCTCCCAACCCTTACCAAAATCAATCACACATGCTCGCAGCATGTCTTCAAGTGTTTGGATGGTTCGTTCACTTTGACCATCCGTCTGTGGGTGATAAGCAGTACTCATGTCGAGACGTGAGCCGAATGATTTGTGCATCGACTGCCACAAATCTGAAATGAAATGCTGGTCACGATCAGAAATAATAGAGGTTGGCACCCCGTGCCTAGAAACCACTTCCTTAAGATAAATAGCTGCAAGTTGTGAGAACTTATCAGTTTCCTTGATCGCAAGAAAGTGCGCTGACTTCGTGAGACGGTCAACGATCACCCAGATGGTATCATTCCCATTTTGAGTTCTTGGCAAACCTGTGACGAAATCCATAGCAATTTGCTCCCATTTCCACATGGGAATCTCTGGTTGCTGGAGCAGGCCTGAGGGTTTCTGATACTCTACCTTGACTTTCACGCAAGTCAAACACTTACTCACATAAGTCGCGATGCGGGCCTTCATCTTCGGCCACCAGTACAAAACTTTGAGGTCCTGATACATCTTATCCGAACCCGAATAAATAGAGTATCGAGACTTGTGCACTTCGTCCATAACAAGCTCTCTAAGGTTTCCAAATAAAGGAATCCATATTCATTCCATGAAATAGTAAATGCTGTCAGATCTCTCTACGAGTCGCTTCTCCATGCCCCGCAAATACTCATCTTTGATGTTTTCCCCTTTCAGCACTTCAGTTTGAGCATTACGGATCTGGTCAGGTAAATTAGAATGGATGGTGAGCTGCAAGGCGCGGACACGTTTGGGTTTCGTTTCCTTTCGACTAAGGGCATCAGCTACGACGTTAGCCTTACATGGATGATACTTGATTGTACAGTCGTAGTCGTTTAAGAGTTCTACCCAGCGACGCTGTCGCATATTTAATTCCTTCTGGTCAAAGATATGCTGAAGGCTCTTGTGGTCGGTATAAATAGTGCATTTAGTATCGTACAAGTAATGCCTCCAGATTTTGAGCGCAAACACCACGGCCCCCAACTCTAAGACGTGAGTCGTGTAATTCTTCTCATGAACCTTCAACTGCCGAGAAGCGTAAGCTATCACCTTTTCGCGTTGCATTAGCACACAACCGAGACCTTGAATAGAAGCATCACAATACACCACAAAATCCTCAGTACCTTCGGGTAAAGACAAGATCGGTGCACTGCAGAGTTTTTGCTTCAAAAGTTGGAAGGCATCCTCCTGTTTCGTTCCCTAAGAATATATTACGCCTTTCTGTGTTAGTGCGGTGAGAGGTTGAGCGATCTTCGAGAAGTCCTTAATAAATCTGCGATAGTACCCAGCGAGACCAAGAAATTGTCGCACCTCCGAAGGATTCTTCGGTACCACCCAATTTCTGATAGCATCAATCTTTGCAGGATCCACGTGTATCCCCGATTCGTTCACAATGTGACCAAGGAAGTGTACCTCTCGAATCCAGAAGTCACACTTAGAGAATTTCGTGTAGAGTTGCTCCTTCCTCAAGAGCTCCAAAATAAAACGCAAGTGTCGCTCGTGGTCTTCCTTGCTCTTAGAGTAAATTAAGATGTCATCGATAAACACGATGACAAAATCGTCAACATACGGTTTGCACACGCGGTTCATGAGATCCATGAACACTGCTGGTGCGTTAGTTAACCCGAATGGCATAACCAAAAACCCATAGTGACCATATCGCGTTCGAAAAAGTTGTTTTAGGAACATCCTTCTCTCGGACTCTCATCTGATGATAGCCCGATCTTAAGTCGATTTTCTAGTAAAAACTTAACCCTTGCAATTGGTCAAACAGATCATCGATGCGTGGCAAAGGATAATGGTTCTTGACTGTCACTTTGTTGAGCTCTCGATAATATATGCACATACGAAAAGACCCCTCTTTCTTCTTCACAAACAGGACTTGGGCTCCCCATGGCGAAGAACTGGGTCGGATAAAACCTCTATCCAATAGTTCTTGGAGTTGATTAGACAGTTCCTGCAGCTCTCCTGGTGCAAGACGATAAGGGGCGCGAGCAATCGGGGCTGCCCCGGGTGTGAGGTCAATCTGAAACTCCACCTGACGGTGTGGAGGTAAACCAGGAAGTTCTTCAGGAAATACATCAGGAAATTCACAGACAACAGGCAGATCCTCGATTTTCCTTTCTTCAGGCTGAGTGTCAGTAACAAGTGCTAAAGTAGCAGGATAGCCCTTATGTAAACACTTCTGGGCTTTCATAGCTACGATGATGCCAACCATTGCACCACTACAGTGACCTTGAACCAACAAAGGCTCTCCAATAGGGAGAGGAATACGCACGATTTTCTCTTTACAGAGAATTTACGCTTGATGCTTAGACAACCAATCCTTACCAATCACTACGTTGAAACTACCAAGCGTAACAGGAAGAGGGTCGATGTCGAACACTTGACCCACAAGATCGAGTTTGCATCCCATAATGATGTGTGAGGCTTCAATTGTCTTACCATCAGCTAATTCTACTACATGCTTAGCTTCTAGAGGTGTTGGAGCTAACCCTAATCGTTGACCGAACTCTAAGGACACATAACTCCAATCGGCACCGGAATCAAATAACACAGAAGCAAAAAGATTGTTAACAGAAAACGTACCAGTCATGACGTTGCCATCGTTCCTAGCATCACCAGTACCAATCGTAAATACCCTTCCACGAGCACCATTGCCCCCTTGTTGCCCTTATTGTTGTTCCCAGCATTGTTATTCTGAAGGTTGTTGTTATCATTGGCATTTTGATTCAGCTGAGGGCAATCCCGCTTAATGTAACCCTTGTCCCCACACTGGAAACACCCCTTCCTATTGCCTTGGTTCTGATGGGGCTGATTCCTTTGCTGTTGCTGATGCTGCTGTTGTTGATTCTGCTGCTGCTGTTGCTTTGGGTACGGAGCTCTACAGTCCTTTGCCATATGGCCCACCTTATCACACCTATGGCACGCTTGGACACACGGTCCACGATGATGATAACCACACGTGTTGCACTTTGCCTGCCTTCCAGCGTTGGAGCCCTGATTCGGATTGCTTCTCTGACCCTGGTTAACAGAGGAGGACTGACTGAAGCTACGATTATTGCTGTTATCTGGCCTTTTCTGTGACTGATTCGAGTTGGACACCTTGTCCGTTTCATTCCACTTGCGCTTGTTATCACTAGCAGGGGTAGTAGCAGCAGTAGGGGTAGCAGAAACGCGAGGCGGTAGCGAACCGCGCTCGACCTCTTGTTCTGTAATCTTGTGTGCTAAACGGATGATCTGAGGCAAGTTGTTAAGATTTGCAGCAGTGACCAAACTCTTAACTTGCGGTGCTAAGCCTTTGATGTACAATTCGATTCTCCGAGGTGGTGGTCGTGATAAGTTAGGGCACATGTTTGCTAGCTCATGAGATCGTTTCGTGTAAGCCTCGATCTCGGACCCTTCCATCTTCAAGTTGTAGTACTCGTTCTCGAGTTTCTGAATCTCATCACGAGGACAGTACTCCTCCCGCATCAACTCCTTGAAATCCTCCCAAGTAGTAGCATTAGCCATTTCGATGCCCAACATCTGCACCTGGGTATTCCACCAAGTTAAGGCACCATCCTCCAATGTGCCTGTAGCATACTTCACCCGGTCCCCTACGGGACAGTTACACATAGCAAAAACTGACTCCGCTTTCTCAAACCAACGAAGTAGCCCCACAGTCCCTTCAGTCCCACTGAATGTCTGTGGCTTACAATCCATGAATGTCTTAAATGTGCAAACAGGCGGATTGTTTTGATTCTGATTCACTTGTTGACCTAAGGACGAAAAAAAATACAACACACGGGTAAGAGTTGAGTACAGGACACAAGAAGGAAGAGTATTTGGCACACATCGTACCAGCCTGATAAGCCGCTAGGGCTTCAGCCACACGAGTGTTGATCAGGTCGCTTAATTCAGCCTGGGTCATATTAATGTTGCCACGTCCACCGCCACGGCCTCCACCACGTCCACCACGTCCACTCATGATTCTATATAAAAGAAGGGAAAAGGGTTAACGGTCGGAATTGGGTAGGAGTCAAACATCACAATGACTTTTACAGACTACTAGGTTTACATCAGACGACAGAGCGGAACCCCTTTCATACTCGTTAAGCCTCGCTGGGACTCACATGCACCCCACATTATTATTATGTGTGCACCCATAATAACAATGCAATTTGCATGTTTATCTCAGCTCCTCCCAACTCGTGCAAAAAGGTTCCTCAACTTCGAGTAACAAGACAAAAGACATCACAAATCATGAATCATGAAAGTCTATAGGAAGGTCACCTTGTGACTCTATCAACCACTTAACATAGGCAAGTAACACATGAATTCAATCTGTAGTGCTAAGCGTGCAATCACATGCAACATCATACATAAGTGTATACTAGATATGCTATGCAATAAATAAATAAACGAGAGACAAACCATGCAATCTGGAGCTGAGTTTCATGGTCGATTTCGAAGCTGTTCGGTTATAGTCTAGTTTTATAAAAGCGTTTTAAAACCTAGTTCACTAAAACCTGGCTTTGATACCAAACTGTCACACCCCCAAAATACCACATGCGGAAACACCGCGGGACGTGTGACGTACCAGGATCCAGCCACTAATCACATTAACTATAATAAGATATTAAATAAAAATTTCCATTTATTTCACAAAGTAAATTCAAATCACAAGTTAAAACAAATACGTTCAGCGGAAGCATAATGTAAAATGTTATTCAAGTGTTTCAAAACAAATGTGTGAAAACAATGAACATGTATCCAAGAGCCACGACCCATGACCACTCCAGCACTCCCAGACAGCAAGTTCCATGAATCTAACGACCTGCAAGCATGCAGACAAGTGTATCAGACAATGCTGGTGAGTTCAAAGTTTGTTACCACGTTTAGTTACCAAGTAATAGTTTAAAGCTTTTCAGAAATACGATGTTGTTAATAACTCGATGACCGCAGATGGCTCCAGATTATTTTCCCTTCCCCAATGCTGTATCAGACATTGGTCAAGTGGTTAAGGTAATTAGTTCACGCCCGTCCTCCCCGGTACGGTGTGAGGGTGCCAAACCTAATAGCGCTATCAACTAATAACCCCGTTGCCTCCCCGGCAACTAATTCGGTATAAGATGGGACTTAAATGATAGATATGAGTGTATTAACCAACATCCCAATTTTAACATTCCAGTTAAACCCATTTACCCGACATTCCTCCCCGGAATGTTTACCAGATGTCCCTCCACGGGACGCATGCATGAAAAAGACAGTGAACTCACCTTAGATTTGCTCGGTAAGACAAATTACACGTTCAAGTTACTTAGCCAAAGCCTATAACGTTCACACATATCCAAATCAGTTCGTATGCAAACTACCTATCTATACACATAGTCTAGTATTTGCAACCAGTACACATTATTCACATTCCGTTCATTTGTACACAAACATATAACATATAATCTTAGCCCAACACTATACGGCCCATTTAGGTACATCAGGCTCGTACAACACGAGGCCCAAAAAGGGCTTGTGCGATTGGCTTGGTCTTGTGCGATCAAGCCTTGATACGCGGCCCAAGACCATCCAAGCCCACTGTACTTGTGCGACTGGCCATTTAGGCCCAAAACACTTGTGCGACTAAGTGACTGTTGTGCGATTGGGATCCCTTGTGCGACTCATGTGTGGGCTGGCCCAAACAACTCAGGGGCCCAAGTCCTTGCGCGATTCAATAACTATTGTGCGATTGATCTTGTGTTGTGCGATTGAGGTGAGTGATGTACACAAAATGCAACATATAAATTACATCAATTGTGGCATAAAACTAACCCTTTTTTAGTACTAATGTTGGAAAAAGTGTGTTTTTGTCTTCCTTTTGTATTTTCAGGATTAAATGAGCTCAAATTAACAAAAAAAGCAAAAAGGCAGCGAAATCTAACATAAATACAAGAAAAGGAACAAACGTGGCATGCCCGACCCCCCGACAGCATCTTCCCAAGCAAAATCAAGAAGACAGAAGGCTGAACACGCCCCGTGCTCAGTGAACACGGGGGCGTGCCCAAGTGTCAGCATAAAAGACAAAGCTATAGAAGCTTCTATCACCCACCACGGGGGAGTGCCCAGCGGACACGGGGCCGTGGTCAACTCTAAGATTCGCAGAATCTGGGGAAATCTTGATAGTACAGATATGCTTCTGCACATGGGGGCGTGCCCAGCGGACACGGGGTCGTGGTCAACTAATGCAGAAAACTGCAATTAATGAAGGAAGAGAAGAGGATGGACACGGGGCCGTGCCCGAGCTACTGTTCAGCCTATAAATAGGGGTGCTTGGCTCATTTGCAAACCATCCCTTGGCACACCACCTCTCTCACACTTCACCCACCACCCACCACCATCACAACACCGTCATCCACCACCATCATCTATTGTCCATCATAGAGTGTGTGAGTCGTCTCGGGATCCAAGATTGATCGTAAGAGTTCTTGACAATCAAAGGCCATGTTTGCCTAAGTCTCTTACATCACTTGGTGAAGACAAGTGTCTAGTGTAATACTTTTTATTTTTAATCTTTTCGCACTTTTTACTTGGTTATGTATTAATGACTTGAATAACTAGTTTCTTATATTGAAGGTGATTCTTCCTTATCGTTTGTCCGTGGTGTCTTGGCATTATTTTACTGTCTATATAAAATAAAATATTTTCACCATTTATATCTCCACGGTCGATATGGAGGTATGTTGGCTACCTGGTCGGGGGTTAAGGGAACGGTTCGGTAAGAGTCTTGCCTTGTTCAGTGTATAGATCCTACAAGGACCTGGGTCAAATTTAGTAGGACCTCCTTCAATACCCACCGGTATTGGATGGCGGGGGTCCAAACTCTTTGATCCCCTCATATGTAAGCTACTATTAATATTTAACCCGACTACTTAGGACTGTATCCCTGCCGACTCAGACTACTTAGCCGAGGGTAACGTCACCTTCAAAAGAGGGGCCTACCACAATATGCATTAATAACTTAATTAATTATCTTTCAATAATCCGACTTTTAGGATTGTATCCTTGCTGACTCAAACTACTGGGTTGAGGGTAACGTCACCTTCAAAAGAGGGGCTTACTACAATAACTAAGATAATCTTTTAAAAAGTGAAAAAGTGCGGAAATAATCAAAGGTTACACTATACACAAGTCGGAGCCAAGTGATTCATCTTGTCTATCTGTTTTTATTTTTATTTTATTTTTCAGCATTCTAGTTAGTTTTTATTTTTCTAGTTTAAAACCTTTTTCTAACTTTTTGATTTGATTAGACGTTGAGGATAAACCGGTACTAAAAGCTCTTGTGTCCTTGGACGACCTCGGTATCTTGCCAACACTATACTACGCTCACTATGGTTGCACTTGCCCATATGTGTGTTTGGTGTTAGTAAAATATCGTGTTTTATAAATTTAAAACTTGGCTAACGTGTAAAAAGGGGTTAAAATATACTTAAATACCTATCACACTTCGCACACATCAAGTTTTTGGCGCCGTTTCCGGGGACACAAGGATTTTAAGAAAGCTTAAAATCGATGGCCTAATCAGTTTTTCAAAACTTTTTTCAAAACGCGCGCACATTTTTCTGCATTTTAGTTTAGTTTTGCATTTACTGTAAGTTGAACACGGGCCGTGTCCACTGAACACGGGGCCGTGCTGCATATTTTTCATAAAACACCCAGATACAGAGCTTGAACACGGGGGCCGTGCTCACTGAACACGCCCCGTGCTCAACGAAATCAGTAACTTTAATTAAAACACCCAGATACAGATTTTGTACACGGGGCCGTGTCCACTGAACACGGGGCCGTGTCCAGCCTCTGTTTTCGTTTTTATTTTGGTTTTCTGATCTCGAGACTTGGTTGTGGTCTGCTGAGTGATTTTTATGAATCAATACTCAGGAGGTTACAACTACACCTATGAGGAGGATGATTATAGGAATAACTATTGCACTAATTGTGGTGACCCACACTCGGTCCAATATTGTAACTTATATCAACCATCCACTTCATACACCTACTATGAGGAGCCCAGGTACGAGCCATCAACTTCATACACATCCTATGAAGACCAAAGGTATGAACCTCATCCCTCATACTCGTATTTTGATGAACCAAGGTATGAGCCTTCTTACTCATACTTTGAGGAACCAAGATATGAGCCACCACCTTCATATGCTTACTATGAGGAACCATGGCGTGAACAACCCACCTCATATGAGTACTATGAAGAACAAAACTACGACCCTTATCCATCATATACTTACAATGAAGAACCATGGTATGAACCATCTACTTCCTATGAGTATTATGAGGAACAAAGGATCGAACAACCGGATTCATGCTTTGAAAATCCCGATCCTTACTCTATTACCGAAGTGACCGATACGATATTAGAACACCTTAAAACTATCGAGCGCTACATAAAGGAATCTCGTGCAAGGGAAGAGGAGTCCCGTGCAAGAAAAGAATTAACTTGTAATAAAGAAGAGATAGTTGAAGAGGTAAAAATGGAAGAACAAATAAGTAAAAAACCGACAAATGAGTTAAACAATGAAAAAGGTGAGTCCGTTAACGTTAAAATTCAAGAAGAGTCTAATTTTGAAGAAATTAATCTCTTGTCACCTTCTTTTGAAAATCATTGTTTAGTACCCACTCATGCTAAGTTTTTAAAAGAGTTAACCACTAACACTAAAATTGACGAAACGGTAAGCGTTAAGTTAACTAATGATCAAACCTCGCTAATAAAAGAAGACCCATTTGAAATCAACATTACACCGGTTCCATGTTTTTTTCAAAATTCGTTTATTAGTAACGTCACAATTGATAAAGATCTTTGTGTTAACATAATGCCCAACTACATTTTCGAAAAATTAAGTATTAGTGATTTTTCTCCACTTCAAATACCCATTTTTCTATCTAATCTGATAGGATCTGAGTTTGGTTTTGATTGTGTTTTCGTTTGAATTAAGATGAATATGGATGAGTTGTGCAGCGGAATTAAGATGGAAACAAACTTTGCACACAATCAAACGAGAGAATTGCTTTAATCAAACATTTTCCACAAAGAACCGAAAGATTGAATTTATTTCAATAACGATTATAATGCAATGTCTGAATACAAACTCCCCCTCAGCCTGAGCTCATAGTGTTTGTTCGTGCAGGAAGAAGATTTTGCAAAGAGCTAATAGAACAGTACAGAGCACTGTTCTATTTATAGGCACGAGCAAACCACTGAAGCATCTAAGCTGACGTCACCATGAAAGTGACATCTAACATCCTAAAAAACTCTAACCTCTGATCTATACAACCTCTGCTATGCTAACTACTGCTATTACATTTCATTACATAAAGACATCTAAACAATTGCTGCATCCTTCCACTGATGTGAACCCAGCAGTACTTGTCCGGATCAGCAGAGCTTGACTCAAGGCAGTAGATTGAATAGCAGAGCTTTAGTCTTCCATCAGGCTTTTACTAGATCAGCAGTTTGTAGGTCAGCAGTTTGTACGATCAGTAGATAGGAGGTCAGCAGATGTTGAAACCACTTTCAAGGGGAGAGACTTGTATACATAACATCTGCTTATTCTGGATCAACTGCTCTGATCCACTTTCAAGGGGAGAGACTTGTATACATTATCTGTTCCTCTGGTAGGGTTCAATCCCAACAATCTCCCCCTGGAACAGATAATGCCAAAACCCTTCATTATTGTGGAACTTTATTGCCTCATCAACAGCTCCCTTATCTGACTTTTAAGTTGTAACTCAAAGTCTAGGGCATCTGTGTCATCTTCATCCCTACCAAGTGGAAGATCAAGGAGATCCTGCATATCTTCAAGACTTAGGCCAAGTGCTTGTTCCCTTGATATTTTCTTCACTTCTCCACTAGACCTGATCATAGTCAGTACATGGGTCTGTTTGTCAGTTTCCCACTTTTGTACTTTTGAGCCTGGTGGGTTTCTTGGGAGATTTTTATTTGATGAGGTGTTTGGTGAAGCTGGCCTATTGATGACTGTCTGAGCAGTACTTGCTGGTTGATCCAATCCAAGAGTTTCTACAATTATTTTCTTGATGCCTTCTTTTACAAGGGCATCTCCTTCTATTAGCTCTTGAATGGTTTCAGCACCCAACTGTTTTTATTGCCTTCTTTTAAAGATGGCTGCACCAGCTGGAGCAGTGGCTCTCCTGATTTGCAGCTTTGAGGGTCTTTTTGAAACCTCTGCTTCAGGATAGTCAGGATTTTGTGGAGCATTTGGATCTTTCTTTCTTAATTTCTCCAAACTTTTGTAGGTAGCCCTGACTTTATCTTCCTTCCATCTCAATACTTGATTCAAAGACCCATAATCAGCAGCAGCTAATTCCTCTTTCATTCTCCTCAGCTCTACCTTTTTATCAGGTACATTCTTTTTGAACTTTGCCCACTCTGGAAGAGTATGTTTGACCTTATTCTTTATCATTTCTTGAATCCTGGCTGCTTCTTGTTCAAGCTCAGGAATGGTCCACTCCTTGTACATATGTTTTTCTCCCTTGTACTTCTTGGTTGCCACGAAGGCTTTCAATGTAGTCTTTTCTCAAAGTTTCATCTGCTCTTTCTGAGATTTGTTGACATACATTTTTTGCAAATTGCTCTAAGGATCTGACTTGTGTAAGCAAGAATTGGTAATTCTGCTGAATTTCTCTATCAAATTTTCCTTGTGCATTTCTTTTTGAGATATCATCTGCTTGTTTAGCTTTGACTTTCAAATATTCTTCAATATTGTTTGGCCTTGGATATCCTTTAACTGATGGCAACTTCCTTTTAGCAGGGTCATCCTCATAGTAGAAGGATTTGATCTCTTCTCTAACTGCTTCAAGTTCTAGAGGAAATTGGACACCTGCAGGAGTAATGACAGGGATTGATTGTTGTACTGGAGCTGATGAGAGAGGAACCGGCTTTGGTATTGTAACAAGTGATAGAGATTTTGAAGATGTTGGTGGTGGTGATGGTGAATCATCATCTGGTATGAAAATCCTTCTCCCTTTTATTTTAGGAGAGGCAGATGATGTTTTGGGTGGATCAGTGGTGGTGATTTGAGTGGCAGTGATTTGTGATTGACTAACAGCTGTTGAAATAACTGGTGTTTCAACCACTGTTGTCATTACAACAGATGTTGTAACATCTGCTGTCTTCTGCTTTTTGGCAGGAGGCGATGGTGGTGATGTTGGGGGCTTTTGGATGGTGGTTTTGGAGTACGCTTTGTGAGTCTGGATGGTGTGGACTTGGGTTCCCTCACTTTTCTAGTGGGATTTCTTTTTAGCTCAGGATTTTGAACATCCTTTAGCCCAGAACAACCCTGCGCATTCAACTCCATGTAAGCTCTCTTCTCCTTATTCCACCTTGACATATCCTTTGCCGCTCTGTCCCTTTTTACACTTGCTATAGCTTTATCAAGTGCATTTTGGGTAACATCAACCTTTTTGCTACCATCTGGCAAAGGTATCTGCTTGGTCATATTCTCCGTTTCTGGTTCTATGTAGAGACCATCATCTACTCCCTTTTTCTTCCATTCTTTAATTTTCTCCCCCTTTTTGGCATTATCTGGGGGTAATTGATCAATGAAGAGAACAGTTGGAGGAGCAGTGCCAGTGGTGTTCAGTATGTGGGCCTTGAGAGCCTTGATGTCTGCTTGTGTGTTCTTGAACCTAGACTCCATTGTGTTTCTTAGCTCTTGTACATGTATTTCATGTTGCTGATCAGCCATTTGTTTTTGTTGTTGGAGAAAAGGTTGAAATAGATTCCAGAGCTCATTTGCAGCAGGTGCTTGTGGTGGAGCAGGTGCTTGAGGTGGAATAACAGTGGATTGTATCTTTTGTACTTTCAACAACTATTGTAGCATGTCTTTGATATCTGCAATAGCTGTATCCAGTTTGTCAACTCGTTCCGTCAAATCCAGATATTTTAAACCATCACCCAATTTAATGGGATCATCTGATTTCCCACTAGCAGTGGTTTTATCAGTGGTTGAGGTAGGGAGTGTACTCCAAACATTAACCACTGATGCCCCTTTTTCTTGGTACTGGGGTCTTTTTCCTTCAACACTTGACAGCCTTTTGATGTTGCCAGTGGTCAAAACAAATCCACTGGTGGATGTCAGAGGTGCTATGGAAGGAATTGCCTCCAAGGAAGTCTTATTAATGTAACCACTGTCCAAATGCAAACCAGTGGGTTCAGCACTTGTAGTGGCTGCTTCACTTGGATTACCACCAAGAGTTACATGTAACTCAAGGGATGTAACCTCCTCAGGTTGTGTTGGTGGGTTAGCAAAGATTGATACATCAGACCCAGTCATTTGTTGAGGCATGTTCTCATTGATAGGTGATTGAGAAGGACTGGTTTGTGCCTGGTTCAAATCAATTCCTTCCAACAAAAGTCTAGTTGGTGGAGGAATTGTGAATGTGAGGTTTGGTGTTAGAAGAGAATTTGCCCCGGGCATTGGGCTGTGGATGATGGAAACAAGTGATTCCAGAGCATCATATTGTGGTGTCCCAATATGTACAACCTGTTCTTTTTTAGAAGAAGCAGGAGGAGTTTCGGTTATGGGTTGAGATATTTGTACCAACTGTTGTGAGGAAGTAACAACAGTGGTTTCTTGTGACTTTTGTGTTGTCACTGGCAGTTGCTCTGGTGTCTCATCCTCCAGAGTTGCCTTTTTGATGGGTGTGGGGGGGGGGGGTTTGAGTTTTTCTTTTTGTTGGCTTTTTGGTGATTGTAGGTATGGGTTTCAAAGCAGTTGTTTTGCTACTTTGATCACCTTGAGCAGTGGGCTCAGCAGCAGATACCTGAGGAGCAGTGGTAGCTGCTAAATTCTGCTCAGGCACCTCTGCTTGTGTTTTGCAAGGTGTTGACATTCTTGTAAAAGTTTCAGCAGTTAAGCTGTGCATTTGAAGAGATTCACCTTGTTTTATTGCAGAAGGATCATTCTTACCAAGTTTCTTTTCAAAATAATAACTTAGAAATCTTGGAAATAGTATGAATGCCCTTGTTTCAACATTTTTAACCAAATCATTAAAAATTTCCCGAGAATAATTGAAATTTTCTCCTTGAAGAATAGCAAATCCTGGGTGTTGAATTTTTAATGGTATTTCATTAAAAGCAGTGGTTTTGTTTGAAACACACATTAGGAGGGTATGGAATAAAAACCTTGTTGCAGAAGGGAAGAAACCTTTTTGTAAGGTATCCTTCTTCATCATTGTATCTGCATACCCTCTTTCAATGAAGTCAATTTTTAACTCGTTTTTGGGGAAAGAAATTATACCTTTCTGATCGTCGAGTTGAAAGACCTCCGAGATGGATTGTGGTGTAATCTTGACAACTTTACCCTTTAGAGAAGAGTTAATTGCTATTACAGTTTCTCCTTGTTTTTCAAGGGTTGTATTCTTCCAAAACTCTCTTTGGGTTGCCAAGTAAATTGGTGCATCCGCTGTTAACAAAGTTTTTTACTTTGATGCAGACATGATATCAATGATGGAGTCGAAGATATTAGTGGTGCCGGGTTTTGTGAGAAGACCCAGAAGGTTGTGAGACGTTTTGTGTGGAATTTCGGTGGGTTTTGCCTTTTGAGAGGCTTCTTTTGATGATGATTTGGAAGTGGGTTTTGCAGATGACTTCGATTTTGTCATTTTGGAGATGATGATCGAAGAAGGTTTTGAAGGAATTTGAAGAAAAACTGCTTTGAGAAGAGAATTTTTAAGAATTCAATTCGACAGTAAAACCCTGTTTTGGATGTTGAATGGGGGTTTTATAGTGATAAGGTGAATGCTGACGTGGCAGCGGTTACAAAAGGTCTGACCACTATGTACTGCCCACATGCCAACCCCTGATGAAATGAAGGACAGTACTTTTATGAAAGTTACTGATGAAAACAGTGGTTACAACGGTAACAAATGGAAGCAGTGGATGATTTTCACTATCAGTGGATAACATATCAGTGGATAAGACACTGCTTTTGAACAACAGTGTTTATCAGGGAAATGAGAAAACAAGGGATGACTTTCAGCAGTGGACAGACTTTGAAATAGAGCAGACTTTTGAACAAGCAGTGGTTATGACAGACTTTTAAGGATTTTAATGAAAACTTCATTTTTAGCTATTTTTAAGGATGGATTTTTGATTTTCTGAAAACATTTTAATGCTTTTATTCATAGAAAAACAAGATGTTGCTTGTTATTCCATGTTTAGCATGCCAATCCTAGAGACCAAACTTTCAAAGGTGGCTGTATCTAATGCTTTTGTGAGCACATCTGCCAGCTGGTCTTTAGTTGGAACATGATGCAGAGAAATCAAACCTTTTTCATAGCAATCCCTCACAAAGTGATGTCTGATGTCGATGTGCTTGGTGGTTGAATGGGAAACTGGATTTTTGATGATATTTTCTGCTGCCTGGCTATCCAACATAAGTGGTGTCTTTAAGGCAGTGATACCAAAATCCAGCAGCTGATTTTGAAGCCACAGGAGTTGGGCTGTACAGCTTGCAGCAGCAATGTATTCAGCTTCAGCAGTGGATTTTGAAACTGCTGCTTGCTTTTTGCTTTGCCAAGAGACCAAGCAATCACCTAGAAACTGGCACCCTCCTGAAGTGGACTTCCTTGTTGTGTTACATCCAGCAAAGTCACTGTCTGAAAAGCCTGAAAGCTTGATATTCCCATTAGCTGGATACAAGATACCAAGTGTGGGAGCACCTTTTATGTATCTAAAGATCGTTTTTACAGCAATGAGGTTTGATTTTCTGGGAGCTGATTGACTTCTTGCACAGACACATGTTGTAAACATGATGTCTGGTCTAGATGCAGTTAGGTATAGTAAAGACCCAATCATGCTTCTATAAAGTGTTTGGCCAATCAGCTCATCCTTTTCATCAGACATGACAAGCTTATTTGTTGCCATGGGTGTGCTGCATGGTTTACAATCATTCATATCAAATTTATTTAAAAGTTCTTTAGCATATTTGCTTTGATGAATGAAAGTTCCATTTTGCATTTGCTGAACTTGTAGACCAAGAAAGCATTGTAGCTCACCCATTGCACTCATTTCAAACTCAGCTGTCATGAGTTCCCTAAACTCTTCACACATTTTATTACATGTGCTTCCAAAAATAATGTCATCCAAATAAATTTGGACAAACATTAAATCCTTTCCTCTCCATTTTAGAAACAGTGTTTTATCAATGGTACCTCTTTTGAAACCATTTGAGAGTAGAAAGGTGGAAAGAGTTTCATACCAGGCCCTAGGTGCTTGTTTCAGGCCATACAAGGCTTTGTTTAGCCTGTAGACATGATCTGGATAAAATGGATCCTCAAAACCTGGAGGTTGACAGACATACACCTCTTCTTGAATTGTACCATAAAGGAAAGCACTTTTGATATCCATTTGGAACACCTTCATGTTGTGGTTGACAGCAAAGGCCAGGAACAGTCTTATAGCTTCCAATCTTGCTACAGGGGCAAATGTTTCATCATAATCAATCCCCTCTTCCTGTCTGTAATCTTGAACCACAAGCCTGGCTTTATTCTTGACAACAATGCCCCTTTCATCAGTTTTGTTTTTGAAGACCCACTTTGTGCCAATGGGACTTACACCTTCTGGCAGTGGTACAAGCTCCCATACTTGTTGTCTTTTAAACTGTTGGAGCTCTTCTTGCATGGCTTCTACCCAGCTGTTGTCTTTCAGTGCCTCTTGGTACTTGACTGGCTGATGGAGTGATAGAAAACCAGCAAAAAGACAAATATTTTGGGTTTGGCTTCTTGTGAGCACCCCTTCATTGATGTTGCCAATAATTTGATCAGGTGGAATGAGATCTCAAGAAGATTAAATCTCCTTGGTATGGTACGATGGCATTTGTTGGTGAAGGTTGCAAATGTGTATCATCTGAGCTAACCACTGCTGATGACTTTGATGACCCAGCAGTGGCTTCAAAAGGTGGTGGAATAGGAGGTAATGGTGAGGACACATACTGGCTTTTATCCACTGTTTGGGGACTTTTGTCAGCAGTGTTTGATAATGTGGAAGCAGTGGTTGATGGGCTACTTTGGTCAACAACTGTTGAGGTAGCAGTGGTTGAGCTTTGACAGCTGTTTTGAACAACTGATGCCTTTCCCATTGTGGCAGACTTTTGAGGGATGATGATTTCATACCCATAGTCTGGTGATGAATCCTCTGATGGACCTGCACTGTTAGCCTTGACAGCAGTATTTTCAAAAGTGAATTTATCAAGATCAAACAAATCTGCAGGATTTGCTGGGATTTTCATTGATGAAAGTTCATTGAACTTCACATTTAAGGTCTCCTCCACTGCTTTGGTCTGTGTATTAAACACTTTGTAGGCCTTGGTAGTGGTTGAGTATCCCAGATGATAACCACAATCTACTTTGGCTGCAAATTTTGAGATGGAATCTTTTAAGTTCAAAATAAAGCATGGGCAGCCAAATACCTTGAAGTATGAGATCAGTGGTTTGATTTTATACAGAATTTCATAGGCAGTCTTTTTGTGCCTGGGGTTTATTAAAACTCTGTTTTGAATATAGCAAGCAGTATTTACTGCCTCTGCCCAAAAAGTTAATGGCAAACCTGAATCAGCAAGCATGGTTCTGGCAGCCTCAATCAAAGTTCTGTTCTTCCTTTCAACTACCCCATTTTGCTCTGGTGTTCTAGGGATGTTGTACTGCCTTACAATCCCTTTCTTCACACAGAAGGCATCCAACTCCTTATTTTTGAATTCTGTGCCATTGTCACTCCTGAAGACTTTTACTGGAAGGTCAAATTGCTTTTCAACCTGTGTCACAAAGTCTTGCAAAATGCATGCAGTCTCATCTTTTGAGTGTAAAAAGAAAGTCCATGTAAACCTAGAGAAGTCATCAATAATAACCAAACAATATCTCTTTTTCTTGAGACTCATGACTTGAACTGGGCCAAACAGATCCATGTGCAGCATTTACAAACACTGAGTTGTTTTGGACTCTTCAATGGACTTAAAGGAGCTTTTATGCTGTTTTCCTTTTAAACAGGAAACACAATGCTCAGGACATGAAAACAGTTTTTGTGGCAAACCTCTTACAAGACCATTTTTTGAAATTTCAGTGATTGTCTTGAGATTTGTGTGCCCCAGTCTTCTGTGCCAAAGTTCTGTCTCTTTGTTAGAGGCAGCTGAGAACAGACAGGCATCAGCTCTGGGACACTTCTTTGAGCAACAAGTTTTGTTTTTCCAGTTTTTATTATTGCTTCGATCTTTTTAACCATTTCTGGTCCAACAATCCTACAACACTCCTTTGTGAAGAATGACCCATACCCCTTATCACTCATTTGTGAAACACTCAGGAGGTTGAATTTTAGATTGTCTATCAGATTGACATTTTCAAATTTTACATTTCCAGACTGCACTGTACCAGATCCCAAAACTTTCCCTTTACTATTATTCCCAAAGGATATATCACCCCCTCCATGAATTTTGAAATCTTTGAGTTGGGCTTTACATCCTGTTATGTGCCTGGAGCCTCCACTATCTACATACCAAAGGCTATCTAAGCATGCAGAAGCTCCCTGCACATGAAGTAAAAGGATTAGTTCATTAGGGTTTCCAAAGCCAATAAGGCTTTGGATGGGGTCTCAACAGTGTCTGGGATGGATGCAAATTGATGGACAGTGGTTAGGTCAGGGGTTTGGACAGTTTTAGGACTGTTTCTTTCTAACCACTGTTGTGGGTTTTTCCCAATCACCTGTTGGTACCCAAAAGGATGCATGTTCACTCTGGGTTTAGAGGGCCTTTTGTAGGTCTCATAAACGTGTGGAATCCTTTGGTAAGATGATTGTTCCTTGCCTTTTCTGAACTGGTTGGCAGGGGGTGCATCAGTAACCTGAACATCTCTTTTGACAGATGTTTGGTTCAGCTGTTTTGTGACAGCTGTTTGAACTGGCACAAACAGTGGTTGGTTCTTGGTGAATTTGATAGATGATGTTGATGGACTCAAGGATGTTTTAGCAGTGTATTCATTCTTTTTCACATCAAAGTTTTTGAGATACACACATGCTTGAGTTTTGTGGTTTGTTTTACCACAGATGGTGTAGCTTTCAGCAGGAACAATGACACTTGTTTTGTTTAGATCATATGCTTTTAGATGAAAACAGTCTTTTGTTAGATGGTTTCTCTTTTCACAAAATTCACAAAACAAGTTATTGATTTTTTCTCTCTTCTTTCTCTTTTCAGACTCCTTTGCAACAGAGTTTTTAACCTCTGTTGGGATGTCCTTAAGAGGAATGACTTTTGCTTTTGGAGCTTTAACACCATCAGTGGTTGAAAAGTCCATGGGCTTGAAATTTTCAAGAATGTCACACTCATCAGACCAAGTGGGTTTAAACTGGTATTTCTCAATCTCCTCAAAAGTAGAGGATCCCACTGGTCTGTCAAGTGTGATTTTGTTCCCAAGTTTATCAGTGATTTTCACTTCTTGGCCATTCTTGTTTGTGGGGATGAACTCAGTGGTTACATCAGTGGTTTGAACAGATTTTTCAAAAGCAGTGCTTTCATCATCATATTTTCTATAACCAACACCAAATTTCACATTACTATTAATCTGTTTTTCAAGCATCACCCCATATCCTTTGTAGGATTCCACCCATTTTTCACATGTGATTTGGGTGGACTCTAAATCCTTTTTGCAAACTTGGTATTTTTCTACCATAGTTTGGAGTTGAGTTTTGGTTATGGTTTGCTCTTCTTTGAGACTGCTGATCTCTTTATCTTTTTCAGTCAATTTGTTTCTAAGCTCTTTTAATGACTTTTCAAATTTGACTTCATCAGTTAAGATTTTATCCCTAAGGTTTTCGTTTACCTCTTTGATGTTAGCAAATGCAATAATGCACTTGTCTGAACACTGTTTTTCAAGAACTTGAGGTGATACCTTGGCAGCAGCTAGCATGGCACAATCACATTGATGATTTTCTTCATCATCAGCTCTTACTTCTTTCTCACCTGCTCTCTTTTCTTCCTCTTCTTCCTTGTCTTCTTTGGACCAGGGGTCTGTCAGTGGTTCAATCAGGGTTTCTGAATTTTCTCCCAGCAGTAGTTCACCAGCAACTGCAGTAACCATTGCTTCAGTCACCTCATCCACTGTTTCAGCACTTAGTTGTTCACCTTCAGTTTCTACCCCCTCTGGTATTGACTCTAATGCCATTAAACAAAATTCATCATTAGAAGGTTCATTAAAAGCATAGAGTGCAAAATTTTCATCACCAAGCTCATCAGGCATGCTGCTCCAGTCAACAAAGCCTTGAGTGAAAAACTTTGCTGATCTGGTTGTACCACTACTGGAGCAGCTGTTTGAGGTGCAACGGGTTGCACTTGTGCCTGAGGGACAGGGGTTTGAATATACTGAATTTGTGGAACAGTGGTTTGGACATAATGCATAGGCACAGGGGTAGCAGCATAGTGAGCAGTGTTAACATGAGCTGCAGGGGTATATTGGGTATAGTGCACAGTGCTTTGATTTTGTGGTCTAGGGTTTGAGCTGGGATGAGTGATTATGGGACCAGTGGTTTGACTCCTGCATTCCCTAGCGAAATGACCTAGCCTATTGCACTTGTAACACTTGATTTTTGATTTATCCAACCCCACCCTTAAATTCCCATGTAACGCTGGTAATTTTCTCCCTGTTCTTTTGTAGAATTTGCTTGTTCTTACACTAAGCAAAGCCAATTGATGCAAAATGTCCATCTCTTCTAAGTCAGTGGGATCAAAGTGTTGCAAATCATTGAGTTCAAAGCACAAATTATCTGACATCTGGTTTTCACAATTTGCAGTAAAAGCATAATTTGCAGAGTGAGGATCAGGGTTGTTAAAATTTCCACCAGCAGTTATATCAATGAAGTGATCATAACCCTGATCCTTACCACTGCTACCAGATTCTTCCAGACCAAAAAGAGCTGTGCTACCGAATGAATAATCATCAGCAACTTTGCCAGATTCTTGCAACTTCTTTTTCTGGTTCAACTCCCTTTCATATGTCATGAGTCTACCATGAAGTTGGGTCAGGGTCAGATCTTTGAAATCAGCAGAGTTTCTAGTGACAAAAGCTATGGTATCCCATTTTTCTGGTAGTGACCTAAGGAACCTGCTATTTTGAGTTGAATTTGGAAATGTTACTTTAACAAGCCTTAGTTCACTAATGAGACAACTGAACCGCTCAAATTGCTGAGTCAGTGATTCACCCTTGATGTGACAAAATGTTTCATACAGCTGATTCAGAATTTCCCTATTGTTTTCAATGACTTCTTCTGTTCCCCCAAACTGTTCCTTCAGAGCATCCCATAGCTCTTTGGCACTGTTACAATGTAACAGTCCAGCATAGATCTCATTGGGTAATGCAGATGCTATGATGCTAAATGCTTTGGCATCGAGTTCGAACTATTGAAAATCAATTTCAGTATAGTTTTCAGTTGGTTTAGGAACGAACTTCTTTGCATCCTCAGCACTTGGCACCATAGGAACATGGGGACCAAAAAAAACAGACCTCCAACATCCATTGTTCTGTTGAGCAAGGATGTGACCCATCCTTCTCTCCCAGATGTTGTATTCATTACGTTTAAGCATGGGTGGTTTAAAAAGCGAGCCAATGTTATTCTTATCATCTTGTGATTGTGACGTCATCCTGGTTGTTTTACAGGCACTGATCAATCAACTTTGATGGTGATTAAACCTTGCTCTGTTTTTTAACACAAACGAACAAACTATCAGTATCAACGATTATGAGCTGAACTATTTATGTCAAAATGATTGTTAAATCAAATTTGACTGTCCAAGCTCTGATACCAATTGATAGGATCTGAGTTTGGTTTTGATTGTGTTTTCGTTTGAATTAAGATGAATATGGATGAGTTGTGCAGCGGAATTAAGATGGAAACAAACTTTGCACACAATCAAACGAGAGAATTGCTTTAATCAAACATTTTCCACAAAGAACCAAAAGATTGAATTTATTTCAATAACGATTACAATGCAATATCTGAATACAAACTCCCCCTCAGCCTGAGCTCACAATGTTTGTTCGTGCAGGAAGAAGATTTTGCAAAGAGCTAATAGAACAGTACAGAGCACTGTTCTATTTATAGGCACGAGTAAACCACTGAAGCATCTAAGCTGACGTCACCATGAAAGTGACATCTAACCTCCTAAAAAACTCTAACCTCTGATCTATACAACCTCTGCTATGCTAACTACTGCTATTACATTTCATTACATAAAGACATCTAAACAACTGCTACATCCTTCCACTGATGTGAACCCAGCAGTACTTGTCCGGATCAGCAGAGCTTGACTCAAGGCAGTAGATTGAACAACAGAGCTTTAGTCTTCCATCAGGCTTTTACTAGATCAGCAGTTTGTAGGTCAGCAGTTTGTACGATCAGTAGATAGGAGGTCAGCAGATGTTGAAACCACTTTCAAGGGGAGAGACTTGTATACATAACATCTGCTTATTCTGGATCCACTGCTCTGATCCAGTTTTGGCTTTAATTATCTGTTCCTCTGGTAGGGTTCAATCCCAACATAATTGGAAAATAATAAAATCAATCGGTATAGTTGAGGATGTCTTGGTTCAAACAAATCAAATGGTAATCCCAACCGACTTTGTCATCCTCGATGATGCTCCTCTAGTGTTGGGACGACCCTTTGTAAAAACTCACGAAGCTTTGAAAAAACGGAAGTACAACAATCTACCTATTCAATTAGGGGCATTTAAAAAAAGTGTCGATCTTGAGCGGTCAATGAAATATCCATTCGGAAATAATGACCCCCTAATTGAAGATGAAGATGAGCCACCCGATACAAGTGAAAAGTTTGACCACTTTGTTGAAGAAGAGGTCGCCATAGAACAAACTTTTAAAGTTCTTGATAAAAATGAGCAACCAAATAAGGAGTCTCCTAAAGACCCACCTCTTGAGCTCAAAGAACTTCCAAAAGGTTTGGAATATGCTTTTCTAGACAAAGATGGTAAATCACCTGTAATTATTTTGTCTAAGTTAAGTAGTTTAGAAAAAGAAAAATTAATTAATCTTTTGAAAAAGCACAAAAATGCGATCGCTTGGAAGCTTGTAGATATTAAAGGAATAAGTCTGTAACACCTCGTAAAAATCATGTCCAATGATGTGTTGACATGTGTAATGAACCCTAATAAAGTCAAACATTGACTATGAGGGACTAATTTCATCAAAATCGAAAACTATGAATATAGAAGGACTGAAAGTGTCAACATGCCTAAACTAGGCCTCTGAGTGACCTTTTAACAAACCGAGAGCTTCATTATGTTTCATCATATTCTCGGGAATGCCTAATACTGGCTATTCAAGGCTTTTATGCCAATATGTGAAGTTAGGCGCAAGTTTGTAAGTTAGAGGGGTTAAAAGCGTCAACATTTTTAATTACACCTCTGAATGACCTTTAACGAACCCGAAACATCTTGATGCACTTCCATACTCTCGAGAATACTTAACATGAGCTACATAAGGCTTTGATGCTATTCAATGACGATATGCGCGAGTTTACGCATTTAAGGGACCAAAAGCATCAACATTGGACAATACACCTTTGAACGACCTTTTAAGCGAACTGGAGCATTGTAATAATTGGGCACACATTCGGGAATGCCTCGTACGGGTCATGGGAGGCTTTAATGTCAATAAATGATAGTTCGCGTCGCTTTACGCGTTAGAAAGGACTAAACACGTAATCGGGTGAAACTACGTTTTAGAAGGTCTCTTAAAGGAACCGGGAACTCCGCAATGATTAATTATACTTGCGGGCATGCCTAAAAACTGTCGCTTATGATAATTATATCTTATATTATCATAATACATCATATACGTGAGTTTTGGGCCAATTACGCCACATTTGAAAGTGTAAAAGTGATTCTGAAAGGGCAGGGACTGATGTTGTAAACATCTGAAACCTGTTTGGGCTGGCTGGGCTCAAACTCGGACCATAAGCCCAATGGACTGTCATTTTCGAGGGCCACTTAAAGCAATCAGCAATATATATGTGCTGTTTATAGGATTTAGAAAGCACAGGGACCGAAATGGCAATTCTGCCAAACTTTAGAGCTGGGCCTGACCCCCAAACGGGCCGCGTGAACTTGGGCCGACCCTTACGCGGGCCACCTAGCCCGTATCTGCAGATCTGTTGTTTTTTTTTCTTGACTTGGTGACCAATCCAATCACTTCTAATCCGATTATTGGGCTTCAAGCTCGATTCCTTGGGCTCCAAATTATGGTAAACAGCTGCCATAACACTTGTAGTGATCCTATGATGTTCCTCAACACTTGTCTTGATCCCAATCAAATCCAAAAACTATATATAGGGTGTCTTGCATTCATTTTTGGGCACACCTCTCATTCTATCATTCTTTACTCTCCAACATGGAGCTCCTGGACTGAATGGGACTTATATTTTTGTAGAAAAGTTAGCATGGACCTTTTGTAAGTACCTTAGCCATCTTATAGTTCAGTTTCATAGTTCTATAGACCGAAAAGTCAAGTATCATAAATTAGCGTTGACTTTTGATTTAAACTCTCATGGTCCAGCCACTGATCGAATTGAATGTGGGTATGTGACCATATTTAGGTAGGTGATTAACCCATAAAAGAGCACCTCCTAATTCCTTCGTTTGCTTAGTTAATTGTCGGGTCAAACCGTTTAGGTAAAATGTCAAACTTGGCAGATTTGTGAATATTAATTAAAACCTTTGATGCAGAGATTATAAATTATATTTCAACACTCTAATAACTTGGTAATAATTATTAAAATATGTCTAAGCATGTTTAACCCGACAATTCTGAGTTTAGGGTCGGTTCGCAACCGAAAAGTCGCAAAAGCTTGACTTTGCTTTGACTTTTCAGTTCTGACCCGATTAAGCTTGATTCTTCCATGTTTTAAGCTTCCATTAGGACCATATTATGTTGTAGTATAACCCCCTAAGGTTGTATTACCTGGTCCTTAGTAGTTTGAATTATACACTAGTTCCCGTTATTATGATTATAAACGCCCATTTTGCCCTTTTGACATTTGAATGAGATTTTTAGAAATGTGAGAGGACAAAAACCTTTGTTACTGATATTTAAGCTTGTCTCGAAAATTTGACATCAGTTCTTGGTCCCAAATAGGAGTTATGCTCGATATCGTAATTAGAAGCTTTTAATTAAGTAAATTGCGATATCTTGCATAAGACATGTTTAAACTCGGATTTTGACCCAAAACTCATTACCTACTGTTAAGATATTATTTTTAGGGATTGTTGGAATTATTGATCAGATTATAAACTGATCATATCATAGAGTTCTTGTATTATTCGGTAAATGATGATAATACCCTTTTCATGCATAAAATGAGATTTACAAATGATTTGAATGCCAAACCTTTTCCTACTGATTTCGTATATTAAATAAATTATTTTGAGCATTCAAAACTGATCAAAATCTCAGATTTTCCGTAAAACTCCTTAATTATCGTCAATTAGCGATTTTTACACTATTTAGGTGCATAGTATGGTTTTAAACCATAATTAACACCTAAGACTTGTTACCTACTGAATTTTTAAACAAATTTTAATATTATTACAGTAGGTATAAGTAGTGAACTCAGACTTCCAAAAATGTCCGTAAAAGCATATGTGAAATGACCAAAATACCCTTTTGGGGCATAGTTTGGCCATAAATGGTAAACCTCACATATGTATGATATCTTACTGATGTAATGTGATAAAATAAATGTTTTTACTGATTACCAAAGACCAGAACCTCGGTTTACTTTAAAACCTCTTTTATAAAGGGTAAAAAGACCAAAATGCCCCTACGGGACTTAATTTGGTTTTAATTACTTTTTGGGCATATATGTTAACATCCTACTGATGTATTAACATATTCTAAGCATAATAACAAATGGGACTTGTATATGGTTCATTTGGTTGCCCGTTACGCATTTACGCGTTCGGATCGGTTTATGTAACTAGTTTACGTAAGTTTGCCGAAACGGGTTTAACCTTATCATTTTTATCTCAAAATCCGGAATGTGTTTAGTTTACCCATAATATACAAGTCTTCGTACTTGTTGGGTCTAAATAACATTCTATTCCGGTCATCGCTTAATCTAGCGTGTCGTACCGCTTTAGATACTTTAAGCTAGTCGGTCTAGGTCTATGACTTAAATAAGACCGTTAGCATTCTAAATTTGGTTATATATTACCATCACTCCAGACTAGAGCCACCCGGTAAAAGCTACCTGCATTTAGATAGATTGGATACGACTGAGTTGTTTTGCTGTGAATCAAGTATTAGCTCAGGTAAATACTTTTAACTTATTTTCCCTATACGGGCTTGGGATACGGTATCATAAAAATACCGCTTGGTCGGGTATGAGATCATTTAGTTGGATTGTGATTTAATAAATCTGCATAACCCGTTTTAATCTGTGTTGTTTGATAACATAAACATTGGGGGTTAACGACCGTGTCCTGGATATCCTCGGCTCATTAAAGTTAAAAATGGCCACGACCTATGCACGGGGTGTAGGCATACACCCGACAGATGCAAATGCTAAAATATAAATAACCCACATGTTGGGGATAACTCCTTCGTGGGTTTTGTAAGTGGTGAGTCGGTTAATCATGACCGGCTTCCAAACCGGCCCCATATGTATGACAAACATGTGAAACAATATACAAGATTTTATTAAAGATTGTCCCAAGTTATAAACGGTTTGTGCCTTGTGCACTTAAATCAATTTTCATAAATCTTTTCAAAAGAGTCAGTTAATTGTATTTACCAGTGAAAACTGACGTATTTTCCAAAGGCTAAATGGCAGGTACTACTCATAATAGGCTGGGGGATTGCTCAGTGTCGAAATAGAGGATCTTGCAAATCCTTAAAGATGCCTTAAAGTCTGCTAAACTTCATTTTATACATTCTATAAAGATCCACCTGTGGATTCGATATTACAGGCTCGTTTATAATAAATACTTTGATATTTTCAGACATTTGAGTTTGTAATAATATTTTATATTCCAAGACTTCCGCTGTGCTATTCTGTGTATGTTTGACCATGATGATATCAACTACGTCACAATACTCCCTACCGGGCCCACCAGTAATATGTGGAAATATCGGGGTGTGACATGTTGGTATCAGAGCCAACATTGAGTGAATTAAACACTAGTCTTTTGTGTTTAATCTCAATGACACAGTAGCATATTCCTTAGACCCTATGAGTCTAGACTTAAAATAGGAATGATCTCATCCCTATTAAGTAAACATTGTTTTCGATTTTATGTATTTTAAATAAGTCGCCAAGCAAGGAAGCCGTTGATAGAGATTCTCCTCATCCGAAGCCAAGGAATGGCAAGCTTCATAATACGGCTAGAATAAGCGCGCGACTAGTTTGAAGGAAGGACCTTTAAGGACTTATTCCTAAAACCAAACCCTTTTCAATTTCAATTAGACTTCAGAGTCCATACCAGAGGTTCCTGAGGCTCAAATTTTAAATTCTGTGCCAGTGGAGTCCATAACAGGTGATTCCCGAGGCTCCCGTATTTAAAATAATGCTAGTGAATGCTGATGACCCTTATTTCTTACCTCCAAGTTTTGGAATCCCAGACTTGGATTATATCATTCAAAACCCAATCTGTGATCCATATCATTCTTTAACCTTTGAATCCTTGAATTCTACTTCTACAACGGATCCTGATTGGAATATTTATCTTATTCACTGAGGTCTTCAGTGTCCCTACTGTATATGATAAACAAAGAAGAGAAACAATTGAAATGGGGCAAGGAAGGCGTTAGAAAAATCCTTCTTTCATAATATCATTTGTCTTTTAAGTCCTAATGAGGACATATCTTTCAAATTAAAGTCCCTACGAGGACAATTGTTTATTAACATTCCTTCATGGACATGTAATATAATAGAAGTCCCAATGCGGACATATCTATTAGTCCCTTTACGGACTTATATTTCCTTTTAGTCCCTGATCGGAGTGTCGCGCTCCGGTCAAAGATAATATTTATATGCCCTAATTACCCTTAACAAATAGCTAGTGGTAGTGAGGGCTCGAACCACGAAGAGTATGTGGATTCGATTGAATTATCAAGAATGTCACGTATTATGAAGCTTACTAGAATGTTTTTTTTGTGTTTTTGTTTAATTGAGAGAAGTGAGTTTGGATTAAATGAATTGATTAAATTAATTGACAACTAATGATTAACGATTACTAGAAGATTGATTACTAGAACAATAATAAGAAAAAGGAATCACACCCGGTTTCGGTAATTACAAACCTAGGATTTCTACAAGTTTTAGATTCAACTCAAATGCATTCGATTAACGGATTTAGTGTACCGTGACTTAGGTGCTAATAACTATCAACGTCCCGAAGAACGGACAAGAATACACTTTCTAATCAACACAAGTAAATCCTAACCACGACAATGCACAATTATATATCACCATTTCGCAAAGTCATAACTTTTAACATCGTTCTACAATTTACGAATTCGCAACAAATGTAACACTATTGTCAAAAGTTTCAAAAATCAAACACAAATTGTCACTAAGTTGAAACAAGAACAATTCGAAACCCTAGAATTAACAACTACCTACACCGGGGTGAAACCGAGAAGATTAGCCGCTCATGGTTGAGGAAGCTTGATCACCGGATGATTGGAACTTCATTGTAAGACCCTAATTCGTACATGGCAAAAGTCGCAGCGGAAACACGAACCATAAAATTTCTTTCATTATAAATACCTCAACTTATTTAAAATTTAACTTTAACATAGCTCCTTCTCATAAATCCGTCATCCTCTTATTTACTAATTAAAAACATAGCTTATGTTTACTACAATATACACATCAATGTTCCCGTACAATCTCTCTAGTGACTCGATCTTCGATCTCCCTTCCTTAGTCATCCTCATGGCTTGTACTACCTGCGCTCACCACATATATTCATAACATTAGCACACATTTTATAAACAAGATACATTCACGTACACTTCACATTTCGTCATCTTTCAGACTTTAAGCATTTCAACTGCGTATCCATATCCTGGTGAGGCTTCAATAATGTACTTGCATTACTTTTCATTCTCAAGGTACACCATCAATAACGTTAACACTCAACATATCTAAGTCATACATACATACGTACTTGCATACATTCCTACATACACATCTACATACGTACATACCCTTCCTACAGCTTCACATACGTGCATACACTCATACATGTCTTTATACATACACACTTTCACAACTACATACGTACATACCTTTACTACATCTTTACATACATGCATACATTCGTACATATCTTTATACATACATACATACACGTCTGCATACGTACATACCCTTTCTATAACATTACATACAGGTATACACTCGTACATATCTTTATTACGTATATACTCGTCTGCATACGTACATACCTTTCTTACAGCATTACATATATACATAAATATGCATCTACATACACGTACAACATCTTGCATACCTCTTACATACTTATACGTTATTTACATGAGACTTAAACTTTGATTCATATCCCATAAACATCTAAGGATCGATCAAAATCATGTTTAGAAAGTCCGCCGTAGCCCACGGATAACAAACCGAAGCCTACGATACATAAATCAACTTAAATAACAAAATTTCAGACTTTTGGACTTGGGGAGGTCGTCGGTGACGGCCCTAGGGCCCGTCGGCGACGGCCCGTAGTTTTTCCCGTAGCCAAAACCCCGTAGACAGGAAGATAACCCGTCGGAGAAAAAAACTGATTTTCCCTTGCCCGTCGGCGACGGCCTCCTTGCCCGTCGGCGACGGGCTCTCTAAAGTGCATTTTTTCTGCAGATCCGTTTCGACGTCCGAACGCACTAAAACGCGCATAACTTTCGAACCGTTTACCCGTTTAACCTCCCGTTTCTTCCTACATGCTTGTAAATTCACCTTCTAACATATGAACTTAAAATCCCACATTCGGATTAAGGAAATTCTTAACTTACACGCTATCGTCTTATTATTCATTTACGATTTATCCGACCCGTTCATGCATTCATTCACATAACTCGTTCGATTGACCATAACTTCTTATGAACCTAATAATATCAATGACGACTATCATAAAAGATTAAATTCTCGGATGCTTTGCATCCTCTTAACCCATTTTCGCTCAAAAGCTTATTTTGACCCGTTAAGGGTATTCGCGCATTAATGGTCTATGACTAACCAAACCATCATCCCCACTTCCATACTTGTCCAAAACATTACACTAATCGAATAACTTGTTTCTAAACGACTTTTAAGATCGTTTACCCCAAAATACCCATCAAGGGCATTTTGGTCAACTTTAAACCCATCATTTACGACGAAAGACTTTAACACATATTTAACCTCAAACATCATGTTTAATTAATTACAACACTTTATTACGTACTTGAACTAAGAAGTGATTACGGGAATCACTTACCTTATGCGTCCGTGCTCGTATCTGATTCCTCCCCTTTTCTTGACCCGTTATCCTTTCATGCTTGAGTCCGTCTTGACAGGATTCCTATACTCTCTTTTCATCAAGATCACGCTCCTATTAGCATATGCATTCGTACATGTTAACGATCATATCAATCGCATATTTCACCCTTAACTTTCATTAGTCATTTCTAACATACGTAACTCATATGATTATATTCATATCCGTTTAAACTCATGTAATTCATCATATAATCACAAATAACGCATATTGACATAACATGTACCATACGACTTCCCATAATCCTGCCTTTACGACAACGTGTCAATTCATGTTTCTTATGCTTAGTTGACTTCTGAAAGTCAACTATATACCACATTTCACCCTCGACTTATCATCATATACTCGTAACATCATAATCGACTATACGGACGACACTATATACATTTCATCATATACTTGATGTGAGTACTACCTTTTAAGCATAACGTACAACTATTTCTTGCACAATCTTCTAAATTCATACATAGTTCATCAAATCCTTCTACTAATCAACATGTGGTATTTAAAATTAAACATCAAACATATTATCATCACATTTTATTCACTTCATCTAACAACAATTCATCATTTCTTATCCCATTTCTTTAAACATTCACACACATGTATGATTCCAAACATTATTAACATAAGTGAATCATCAATTTACATTACATCATCTAAAACCCACTTCATAACTACTTGTTAATCACTTACAAGTGATCTAATCTTAAGTTCCTCATTATTCATCATACTTTTGATATGTGTACTACCTTGTAAGCATAGTGTACAACTAGTTCATGCATATCATTCTAATCTCATACACAATTCATCAATTTCTTCCTTCTAATCAACATGAATCATACATGCATAAACATCAAACATACTAGTATCACATTTCTTTCAATTCCTCTCACAAGAATCCATCATACAAATCAAAATACATCAATATTAAGCAAGAATTTAGACATAGATGATTTACCCATGTCTTCATCTTCACCATAACAAACGGGTTTCACCCTTAAACATCAAATTAACCTAAACCATGCATAATCCATGTTCCAAATGATGAATCTAACACATACTCATGCTCAATTTCATACAACTTCGCGATTTACAACATAACCCACTTCGTGCATAATCACCAAACTAGCTTTTAAGACATACCTTGCGATCCCCTTGTGAAGGTGATCATTAATCTATGCTCGGTTATGAATTTGAGCTTCGTTTGACTCCTCAATTTGATGATTATATTAGAACTAGGGTTTGGTTCATGGGGAGTTCCCCTGATCGATCTAGAACACACACGATGTGTGTGTCGTGTGTGTGTTTGTTTTGTTTTTAAACATAACTTTCCCCTTTTTCAACTTTGGTCCCTCATGTTTATTACTTACTCATAATATTGGCAAAACTCTTGTCTTTTCATACTTCTAACCACACACTTAACTAGGTTAAATAGCCTAGTCATTTATTTCATGCTGAGTCATATGGGACACACGATAATTATAAACATTCGGGTTTTGGGGTGTTACAAGTCTACCCCCCTTAAACAAGGTTTCATCCCCGAAACCTTTCTCACTTCCGTTTATACACATATCTATGTTTGACTTCACGGTCACAACATAATTATAAGCATTCATCCTATCTCAATTCATACGTATTAATACACTTGACTTCTTCCTCTTAACAAGTCTATACTTTCCATGGCATATTTTCATATAACATTCTCATTTCCTTTGACCCGTTAATAACAGGTTAATATACATACTTATTCAAACTTATAATAATGCTTACACTCATATAATCCGTTTATAACGGGTTTAGTACTTTCATCCCATCCTTTAAGATTCCATTCTATAGACACATTGTTTAACATTTAACTCTTGTTTTGTTATCACAACAAAACTGCTATGTCATCGTCATACCTATGTGCTTAACTCCGTAGCTAACATCATTCTACATTTCTATAGTCTTTTGTACCATACATATCCTTACGTTGCTTGCACATTCAGATATTTCATTTCTATCATTCTTTTGTTCATCTGCTTTACATTTACTTATATGACTTGTTTGACGCATACATGGTCAAGCTATTGACTTCTTCTTATGTAGACTAGTTCCGTCTTTTATATCCTAAATCTGTTTCGCGGATTCGAACGCGTTATTCATACCTTTCGTACTTTCTATGTTTTGAATCCGTCTCGCGGATTCAAACATTGCATTCACATCTTTCATTCTTTGAATCCGTCTCTCAGATTCAAACATTGCATTTACGCCTTTCATCCCTTGAATCCGTCTCACGGATTCAAGCATTGAATTCATATCTTTCATTCTTTGAATCCGTCTCGCGGATTCAAACATTGCATTTACGCTTTTCATCCCTTGAATCCGTCTCGCGGATTCAAGCATTGCATTAATATACATTGTTGATCTGTACCTTCTTACGGATTCAACATTCTTCATTCTTATCATTCATGTTTTTCATTCCTACATAGTACTCTCAATTTCCCGTGAGTCTTACTACCCACTTCACCCGCACGCCCACATGCTACCCAATTCCAACGGACATACCTGCGATAATTACCACTGTCTCACGAATGTCATATGCTTCTTGCGTACTGGCCAGGTGCGCAATTCACATACTAATTTCGTGCCTTCAGGTAACCATCGCCTTATGTCTGCAGTAGTGGGTCTCAAATCGTGCTACATTTTTTTTACAACCTTATCAAGACAACATCGTTGTCTTTCATTTAGTACTTACCCTCCCAAGGAGATTTCTTCCTTTTTCTTTTAACACCGGTACCATACATACTAACATTGTGTACCTGGGGTCCGTCTGTCCATTCGCATCCTTGCCTGCCTTAGCATTCATCCTAGACTGCATTCAAGGGTCATATTCTTCAAACACTTATACTTACCTTGCACATAACATACCGTCAGTTTCTTTATACGTATACATAAGTACATACTTACATTCGCTTCTACCTTTGGATCTTGATCGAGTCTTAGATTGTACGGGTTCCTTATCATAAGAGCACACAAGTTTGAGTTCAAGTACTTACTTTCTTGTACTTGATTCTATCAAACCAGGGCTCTGATACCAACTTGTAAGACCCTGATTCGTACATGGCAAAAGTCGCAGCGGAAACACGAACCATAAAATTTCTTTCATTATAAATACCTCAACTTATTTAAAATTTAACTTTAACATAGCTCCTTCTCATAAATCCGTCATCCTCTTATTTACTAATTAAAAACATAGCTTATGTTTACTACAATATACACATCAATGTTCCCGTACAATCTCTCTAGTGACTCGATCTTCGATCTCCCTTCCTTAGTCATCCTCATGGCTTGTACTACCTGCGCTCACCACATATATTCATAACATTAGCACACATTTTATAAACAAGATACATTCACGTACACTTCACATTTCGTCATCTTTCAGACTTTAAGCATTTCATCTGCGTATCCATATCCTGGTGAGGCTTCAATAATGTACCTGCATTACTTTTCATTCTCAAGGTACACCATCAATAACGTTAACACTCAACATATCTAAGTCATACATACATACGTACTTGCATACATTCCTACATACACATCTACATACGTACATACCCTTCCTACAGCTTCACATACGTGCATACACTCATACATGTCTTTATACATACACACTTTCACAACTACATACGTACATACCTTTACTACATCTTTACATACATGCATACATTCGTACATATCTTTATACATACATACATACACGTCTGCATACGTACATACCCTTTCTATAACATTACATACAGGCATACACTCGTACATATCTTTATTACGTATATACTCGTCTGCATACGTACATACCTTTCTTACAGCATTACATATATACATAAATACGCATCTACATACACGTACAACATCTTGCATACCTCTTACATACTTATACGTTATTTACATGAGACTTAAACTTTGATTCATATCCCATAAACATCTAAGGATCGATCAAAATCATGTTTAAAAAGTCCGCCGTAGCCCACGGATAACAAATCGAAGCCTACGATACATAAATCAACTTAAATAACAAAATTTCAGACTTTTGGACTTGGGGAGGTCGTCGGCGACGGCCCTAGGGCCCGTCGGCGACGGCCCGTAGTTTTTCCCGTAGACAGGAAGATAACCCGTCGGAGAAAAAAACTGATTTTCCCTTGCCCGTCGGCGATGGCCTCCTTGCCCGTCGGCGACGGGCTCTCTAAAGTGCATTTTTTCTGCAGATCCGTTTCGACGTCCGAACGCACTAAAACGCGCATAACTTTCGAACCGTTTACCCGTTTAACCTCCCGTTTCTTCCTACAGGCTTGTAAATTCACCTTCTAACATATGAACTTAAAATCCCACATTCGGATTAAGGAAATTCTTAACTTACACGCTATCGTCTTATTATTCATTTACGATTTATCCGACCCGTTCATGCATTCATTCACATAACTCGTTCGATTGACCATAACTTCTTATGAACCTAATAATATCAATGACGACTATCATAAAAGATTAAATTCTCGGATGCTTTGCATCCTCTTAACCCATTTTCGCTCAAAAGCTTATTTTGACCCGTTAAGGGTATTCGCGCATTAATGGTCTATGACTAACCAAACCATCATCCCCACTTCCATACTTGTCCAAAACATTACACTAATCGAATAACTTGTTTCTAAACGACTTTTAAGATCGTTTACCCCAAAATACCCATCAAGGGCATTTTGGTCAACTTTAAACCCATCATTTACGACGAAAGACTTTAACACATATTTAACCTCAAACATCATGTTTAATTAATTACAACACTTTATTACGTACTTGAACTAAGAAGTGATTACGGGAATCACTTACCTTATGCGTCCGTGCTCGTATCTGATTCCTCCCCTTTTCTTGACCCGTTATCCTTTCATGCTTGAGTCCGTCTTGACAGGATTCCTATACTCTCTTTTCATCAAGATCACGCTCCTATTAGCATATGCATTCGTACATGTTAACGATCATATCAATCGCATATTTCACCCTTAACTTTCATTAGTCATTTCTAACATACGTAACTCATATGATTATATTCATATCCGTTTAAACTCATGTAATTCATCATATAATCACAAATAACGCATATTGACATAACATGTACCATACGACTTCCCATAATCCTGCCTTTACGACAACGTGTCAATTCATGTTTCTTATGCTTAGTTGACTTCTGAAAGTCAACTATATACCACATTTCACCCTCGACTTATCATCATATACTCGTAACATCATAATCGACTATACGGACGACACTATATACATTTCATCATATACTTGATGTGAGTACTACCTTTTAAGCATAACGTACAACTATTTCTTGCACAATCTTCTAAATTCATACATAGTTCATCAAATCCTTCTACTAATCAACATGTGGTATTTAAAATTAAACATCAAACATATTATCATCACATTTTATTCACTTCATCTAACAACAATTCATCATTTCTTATCCCATTTCTTTAAACATTCACACACATGTATGATTCCAAACATTATTAACATAAGTGAATCATCAATTTACATTACATCATCTAAAACCCACTTCATAACTACTTGTTAATCACTTACAAGTGATCTAATCTTAAGTTCCTCATTATTCATCATACTTTTGATATGTGTACTACCTTGTAAGCATAGTGTACAACTAGTTCATGCATATCATTCTAATCTCATACACAATTCATCAATTTCTTCCTTCTAATCAACATGAATCATACATGCATAAACATCAAACATACTAGTATCACATTTCTTTCAATTCCTCTCACAAGAATCCATCATACAAATCAAAATACATCAATATTAAGCAAGAATTTAGACATAGATGATTTACCCATGTCTTCATCTTCACCATAACAAACGGGTTTCACCCTTAAACATCAAATTAACCTAAACCATGCATAATCCATGTTCCAAATGATGAATCTAACACATACTCATGCTCAATTTCATACAACTTCGCGATTTACAACATAACCCACTTCGTGCATAATCACCAAACTAGCTTTTAAGACATACCTTGCGATCCCCTTGTGAAGGTGATCATTAATCTATGCTCGGTTATGAATTTGAGCTTTGTTTGACTCCTCAATTTGATGATTATGTTAGAACTAGGGTTTGGTTCATGGGGAGTTCCCCTGATCGATCTAGAACACACACGATGTGTGTGTCGTGTGTGTGTTTGTTTTGTTTTTAAACATAACTTTCCCCTTTTTCAACTTTGGTCCCTCATGTTTATTACTTACTCATAATATTGGCAAAACTCTTGTCTTTTCATACTTCTAACCACACACTTAACTAGGTTAAATAGCCTAGTCATTTATTTCATGCTGAGTCATACGGGACACACGATAATTATAAACATTCGGGTTTTGGGGTGTTACATTCATGGAGATCATCTTGAAGCTTGAAGGATGGATGAACGGTGGATGATGAAGGTTTGGTGAGATGGTGATGATGATGGAAGGAATTAGGGTTTGCGGTTGTGATTCGGGATGTAGAGATGATGATTCCTTGATGATGTTGTGATGATAGATGGAATGGTAGGTGAATTGTAATGAGTTTAGGCTCCAAGATATGTTTCAAACTTCAAAGTAAGTGTAACTCCCGAGTTCATACCCCCCGAGCCAATAGAAATCGAGTTTAAACCCCAATTCAACAAAATTCGCGTTTCAGGTAATGGTTACCCGTCGCCGACGGGCTTTGGTTTTCAATTATTCGCCCGACGCGTAAATTAACTGGATACGGGAGTTATGTGCCGACGGGTGTTTCTGGAGGGCGTCGCCGACGGCCTGGACCCCGTCGGCGACGGGCTCTCGTTTGCGAGATCTCTGTTTTTCGCTCCCGACACTCTCGGTTGACCCGTGACGCATCCCAGTGCTCCGGTTTTCGATCCGGCGACCCGTAAAGCTCCCAAATAGCTCCTTAAACTTCATTAAACCTGCATAACACAAATCTTATTAATAGTAGGCCATTCAAGATTGAAACTTATGTAAAAACACAAAGTTACGCAATAACGAACACCGGTTTTCAACCACATATCACATCCCCACACTTGTCTTTTGCTTGCCCTCAAGCAAATCTGTTTTTTCACTTTCACGTGGGTCGAACAACGAATACACAACCCATTCCCGAGACAAAGGTTAAGGTCTATTGTCATACAAAAGTTCACATTCTTTACAATTTCCACATATTTACCGGTTAAGTGAAAAATCACATATAGTAATGGTTATCCAAGATTAACCTGCCCGTAAAACTAACAAGTCATGCATATCCCTCACAATGTTCTCTCCACTCGGCTTATAATTTGGCTAATGTGTATAATGTATTAGCACTTCATTCAATAATCGCTAAAAACCGATTAGAAAATGTACCCGCATAGGCTTGCAACTCAATCATTCTCCACCACCGATCACGAATACTAAGCACAAGTCAAAAGGTCTTTGAAAGGGTTGTAATGGGGCTAGGCGAAGGGTAAGAAATAGGATATTTTTAAAGTGGCTAAGGTGATGAAAAATTCGATTTTGATTACAAAAGACTAAACTAAACAACACTTAAATATAAACATAACTATGAGGCAACGACTTTCGCCTTTAATTCAACAAACTGCTAGCACATCTTTTTGTGTTTTTCTCAATGTTTTTTCATTCTTTTTCGCAACATTTTCTGGGTTTTTTTTTTTTTTTTTTTTTTTTTTTTTTTTTTTTACAAATGAATCATAACTATACAAACTTAAGCTTCTATAATCGAATTTTCATCACACGGGTTTAAAAGAAAAAGGTTTAAGGGTAATGGGCTATAGGGTGGTCAAACGAAAGGTTTAGGCTCAAAATGGGTGACTAGGGGACTTGTTTGGGTAAGGATAGATAAATGGTTTTAAGAGAAAAGGTTTACCTAATGCCTTAATCATTCTCGTGCTTGTATTCGGTCTATGGTCTCAAACGTATCAAAAGTTGCAAGTTCTACAATACGCGACCAATGGTCCACTCAAACAAAGAAACATGTAAATGTAAATCCATGATATAAAAGTGGCTCAAAACCTCACGTCTAAGGGTATGATATGTGATATGCATAAATTGCTAGTTCCTTAGGCGAATTATTCCCAAATAACCACCCGCTAAATACCCGTTATGCTTATTAATTTGAACTTGACCATGACAAAAGACCAAATGGGTTGTGACATCCCTCGTTGACTTGGTTACTTGTGATTTTAAGATCGCTTTTGAAACAAGAAATTTTGAAATTTTTTTGAAATTTTCCCCCATCCCCACACTTGAGGTAAACATTGTCCTCAATGTGTAGAATTTAAATGAACGGGTCAAAATCGAAAACTTTTACTACTCCCCCATCCCCACACTTGAGGTAAACATTGTCCTCAATGTGCAAGAACTAGAGTTTTAAAACGCACAAGGGATGTGACACGACTAACCTTCCCAAAATTTCACCCCGGAAAATACAATACAATACAAAATACAATCCACTTATTCCTAACTAAGAATCAAAGTAAAAGGAAACACATGCACCTGATTTTTGTCGCTTGATACTCATATCTCCTTCGCCTCTTCATAAAAACGTTTGTCCCGCGAACATGTTGTACCTACAAATTCTAATCCTTGTGTAGAAGCATGCTTCTCACAACCATCAAAATTTGTTAGTTACCTAGTTCTTCCCTTTTTATGAAAATATTACCAAGCCATGTGTTACTTCACTTTGATTTAGGTGGAAAATAATTTACAACAACAACAAACCTAACTCACTTTCGTGGGAATCACGGTTGCATTTAGCTTATGCAACAAGCCCTTTTAAACCCCCCAATAGCTTGGGAGGACGAGAGGTCTCGTGAGGGTTATATAGGGAACACACCCACAACGTTCATTTAACTAGGCGAAAATAAATAACATGAAATAAAAAATAACGGAAACAAAATAATATACAAGAAACAAAAAAAAAATACCATACCTCTACCGCTGATATCGCTCATTGGGATCAACTGGCGGGTTTGGCTGGTATTGATAACCAGTGAGGGCCTCAAACATCTCCCTATAGTTATCGAGTGGACTTTGCTCCCCTTGAGGCGGTGGTTGGTAAGGGATCGGGATAAAGCTGGAGCCTACCGCTTCGGGCCAGTGAGGAGTCGGGTCGGATGGGCCTTGTGGATGGGGAAGGTCGGGGTAATTGGTCCATCCCGAGTGTTCGGCATATGGGAGACCAGCTTGATAGTCTCTTTGGTGTCGCTCCTGATCATGGAGTATCTTGGTGTTATTAATGGCCATTTGGTGGGAGACATACCAAGCACTCCAGCGGCGTCGTTCCAATTCTCTTGCTTCATTTTGACGCGTTGCCTCTGCTTCCTCCCATGCCCGTCTTCGGGCTGCCTCATCCTCTTGCATCTTCGCCAACTGTTCCATGTGTGACCTCTGCATTGCTTGGAACAGTTGTTGCTCTTCCACAAACTTATTCATTCTCTCCCGATGGGCTGCTTGAACTGCCCTAAACTCCTGCATTTGGGGTCCCTGTGCCTCCTCCCAGGCTTCCCTCCTTCGGTTATACTCTCGGCCTTCACCTATGCATGCAGAGACATTGTCATATATCTCTTGCTGTCCCCGATCAAAATTTTTGTAGGAAGGCACCCCTCTAATGTTCACAAAGCCCGCCACATCTGCATTAATTTCCCTATGCGGCCTCATGTATCTTTGCCTTGGTCTTTGTGGACCGGAAGGCTCAATTTCCTCCTCTTCATCACCCATCTCTTCATCTTCTCTCGATTCCGGTTGTGCCCCTGAAGTAAGAAACTCATACTTATGACCCATCCTGTCGGTCACAGCATACTTGTTCCCCGAGAGTTTAAATTCTATATTCCAGTTCTTCTTCATGGAGGCCTTGTTAATTTCCTCCAACGGTTTAGTTACCCATAGTGATTCCGGAGGTAGGAAACTTTGTTGAATGATCATGGCACTAATGAGGCGTGCGTATGGAATAAAACGCCTCTGGGACGCCTCCCGAGTAGCCCACGTATTCATCATCACTATGTGTCTCCATGACAATGTAGGGGTCCCATAAATCAAAGAATGCACCACCCTACAGTCACTCGCTCTAACACCTCCACGATCACCAAATCTCACCATCACATTTTCTAGGGAAATTCCTTGAAGAATTTTCCCTTCGATCGTCATTTGAGATCATTTAGCCTCTCCCCCATCACTGTATGGTAAAATAACCGCGATCAACTGCTCCGGATCACCATCATTCATATGATTATCCAAAAATTGTTGCATGGTTGGATAGTCATATGCTTGTACCCCCAAAGAATCAAAGCGTGCAATGCAGTTGATTGTTTCGAAAGACATCGTCATTACTCCCCGGTTTGTTTTACCAACCAATTTCCACTCAGCAGGAGGACTATCTTTATTCATAAACCTCAAAGTCGACAACCACTCGCACACCTCCGCCAAATATATCCGCGAAGTGTTATCTTCACACCAATCAAGCACCCTCTCCTAACCTTGGCGTTCAAACATTTGCACAATTCCTATTTGTCTGAACTCTTCAACATTCACAACTCTTTCACATAAACTCCTTTCCGGAACTGAGGTATTCACTTTGTTGACCATTTTCCATTTCCAGAGCTTGGCCTCTAACTTCCTATCTTGATAACCCGATAAAGGTTTTCTTTTCTCCTCATCCCAAACTTCGGCGCTTTTGCTATCCCTGAACTTTGCCCACGCCCAATCCTGTCTGTACAGTCTTGCATCACCCTCTTAGACGGAGCTTAATTGCTCCCACTTCCTCGGTATTAAACCGGAAGAAGACCCGACTCCCGATGATGAAGCTTGCCCTGTAATCTTTTGTCTTTTACCACCGGCCATAACTACAATCACAAACAAGCAAAACATCAATATAAACTCAAACCTTCAATAAACTCTCAAACTTTGAACATGATGTGTGATGTTGACATTTTAATTAACAAGTGAATGTAAAATCGCCTCTTTAAACTTCCGAAGTCGCTCATTTTATCATAAACCTATCAATCATACTTGTTACTCGCAATTTCTTGTAAGTTCAACAATATATTCAACATCACCTTCATGTTCAATCATGTTCATAACAAGTGTAATCACTTCACTATGGTTATAACATGCTCAAATTCCATCCAAAGCAACTAATCTTACTCAAAATCATGCTAGAACAACATACATTGTCTAAACAACCTACTCTTAAACTAAAAAGTTTAAAATTTCGGAAGAAAAACACTAACATATGATAATCATGCATAAAATTAAGGAAAATCCATACCTTTGTGTTGTTTGGACAAGAAAAACTATGAAAAGATGTAAAGCAACAAGATTGATGAACACCCCTTCAAAACCCCTAAGTTACACACCCAGAAATCTTGAAAACTAGCAAGAATTGTTGAAAACCATGTTGGGGGTTTTGTTCCTCTTGAAAAATCACGCAAGATAGACCCAAAAATCAGGCGAATTGGTAGAGACTTGAGGAAGTTATGAGAGGTTGAAGTTCTAGGGTTCTTGGAGTGTTTAGTGAAGAAGATGAAGTTGGGGAGGTGAGTTATGAGAGAGATGACAGGAATCTTTGGAGTATTGAATGACGTGAGATGGGTGGAAGTCGAATTAGGTGGTACACGTTGAGTTTGGTCATGTTAAATTAGGTTTGGAAAAGGTATGGTTCGGTTTTAAGCATCTCCCAACAAGCCTGCGTCGGAGCCCAGACGACTGCCCGTCGCCGACGGTACCCAACCCGTCGCCGACGGGTTTGCTTTTGTTCATAAATGGCCGACGGCCTAAGGGTCTGTCTACGAGATTTCTTATCCGACGCCCTTTTCGGGAGCCCATCCGGGATGGACAACACCCCGTCGCCGACGGGTATTAGTTTTGGCAAAAAAAAAAAAATTTAACACGAAAACCGTTAACGGCCCTACCACCCCCCAAAAAGTCGTGTATTGTCCTCAATGCACATAATGAAGTCTAAAAACATACCTTACGTCTTCAAAACTCATTCGGGATATCCGGACTTCACACAACCAAACGGGGTTAGTACAAAACGAAAACGATTATATCTAAAGCACTCAAACAATTAAAAATTATACATAACTTTACATAAAATGTTATCGGTCCTTGTTAGTCGACCTCGTAAATCGGTGTGCTTACCACAAAGCTCACCAATTCCTTGTTTTCGTCCACTTTTCCGTTACCGTCGAGGAACGGTTTTAGTCGGTGACCATTAACCGTTTGCCGTATCCCATCCTTCGGGTCCTCGATTGTAACATCACCCAATTGTCCGACCCGGGTGATCACATAGGGTCCCATCCATTTGCTCCAGAGCTTTCCGGGAAAGAACTTGAGCTTCGAATTGTAAAGCCACACCTTTTGGCCCACCTCGAACTCTTTCTTTCTCAACTTGGCATCATGCGCTTTCTTCATCCCATCTTTGTACGTGGATGCGCATTCATATGCCATTTCCCTTAGCTCCTCCAACACACATAACTTGAGCTTCCGTTCCTTACATGCGTCATCATATTGAACATTAACCTCTTTAATGGCCCATAACGATTTGTGCACAAGTTCAACCGGTAGATGACAATTTTTACCGTAAACCAACCGGTACGATGTGGTGCCTATGGGTGTCTTATGTGCCGTACGGTAGGCCCATAAGGCATCGTTCAACTTAATTGACCAATCCTTACAGTCCGCCCGCACGGTCTTTTGCAAAATCTCTTTGATTTTCCTATTTGACACCTCAACTTGCCCACTTGTTTGCGGGTGATAGGGGGTAGCAATCCTATGGTCAACACCAAACCATTTAAGAAGTTTCCCAAACCGAAAATTTTTAAAATGAGATCCTCCATCACTTATGATGACACGAGGAATCCCAAACCTTGAGAAAATATTGGTTTGTACAAAATTACATACTACGGAATGGTCCTTCGTCTTGGTGGCTATTGCTTCAACCCACTTCGACACATAGTCAACGGCCACCAAGATGTACAAATTGCCATAAGAATTTGGGAATGGGCCCATGAAATCAATTCCCCACACGTCAAAAATGTCGACTACAAGGATTGGTTGCATGGGCATCTCATCCCTTTTTGAAATACCCCCTAGTTTTTTGCACTCTACACAATTTCTAGAAAATTCATTTGCGTCTTTAAAGATAGTTGGCCAATAAAGACCACTGTTCAACACTTTATGACGCGTTTTGTTGCCACTAAAATGGCCACCACACGCAAACGAATGTAGATGATGCAACACGCTTGGAATTTCTTCATCATCTATGCATCTTCTAATCACTTGATCCGCACATTCTTTCCATAAGTGTGGTTCTTCCAAACGGTAGTACTTGATTTGAGACATGAAGTGTTGCCTCTTCCGTCTATCCCAATGTGCCGGTAAGTCACCTGTAACAAGATAATTCACAATGTTAGCATACCAAGGTAACTTATCTAATTTCATAATGTGCTCATCGGGAAACGACTCATTGATCTCTAACGATTTAGGATCCTCATCAACCATCAACCGGGACAAATGGTCCGCTACCACATTCTCGGTACCCTTTTTGTCCCGTATCTCCAAATCAAACTCTTGGAGCAACAACACCCATCGGATCAATCTCGGCTTTGCATCTTTTTTCTCCATGAGGTACCTAACTGCAGTGTGATCAGAATAAATAATCACTTTACTACCCCATATATATTCCCGAAATTTATCCAATGCATATACCACCGCAAGTAGCTCTTTTTCGGTGGTGGTGTAATTCAATTGTGCATCCGAAAGAGTCTTACTCGCGTAGTATATGGCAACGGGTTTCTTATCAACCCGTTGTCCCAACACGGCCCCCACCGCATAATCACTCGCATCGCACATAATTTCAAAAGGGAAAGACCAATTTGGCGATTGCAAGATTGGGGCCTCAACTAACTTTTCTTTTAACTTATTAAAAGCATTTTCACAACTTTCATTAAAATCAAACGGTTGGTCTTTTAACAACAAGTTACACAAAGGCTTGGTTATATCACTAAAACCCTTAATAAACCGTCGATAAAAACCCGCATGACCCAGAAATGACCTAACACCTTTAACACTCGTGGGATATGGCAAAGTAGATATAACTTGCACCTTTGCACGATCAACCTCTATCCCACGACTTGACACCACATGTCCCAACACGATTCCCTCTTGAACCATAAAATGGCTCTTTTCCCAACTTAGGACCAAACTAGTTTCAACACACCTTTTTAGTACTCTATCCAATTGGTCCAAACAAGCCTCAAATGATGACCCAAAAATTGAGAAATCATCCATGAAGATTTCCAAAGACTTCCCCACCATATCTGAAAAGATACTCATCATACACCTTTGAAAGGTGGCGGGGGCGTTACATAATCCAAATGGCATTCGCCAAAATGCGAAGGTGCCATAAGGACAAGTAAATGTGGTCTTTGATTGATCTTCCGGATGGATGGCAATTTGGTTATAACCGGAATAGCCATCTAAGAAACAATAAAATTGTTGCACCGACAATTTCTCAACTATTTGATCGATGAACTGTAAAGGGAAATGATCTTTGGAAGTTGCGGTGTTCAACCTCCTATAATCAATACAAATTCACCACCCGGTTACCGGCCGAGTGGCTACCTCTTCACCTGTGTCATTTTTGACGACTTGTATGCCCGCTTTCTTGGGAACCATCTGTGTTGGGCTCACCCATTGGCTATCCGAGATCGGGTAAATGATACCCGCATCGAGCCATTTCAGCACTTCCTTCTTCACTACCTCCCGCATGTTCGGATTTAATCTCCGTTGTGCATCTCGAACGGGAGTCACATTCTCTTCCGTGATGATTTTGTGCATCACCACCGAGGGACTAATACCCTTCAAATCAGCAATGGTCCATCCAATCGCCGCCCGATTAGTGACCAAAACACTCATCAATTCATCCTCTTGCTCCACGGTTAAGTTTGATGCAATGATAACCGGGAGCGTATTGCCTTCACCAACATAAGCATACTTGAGATGCTTCGGAAATGCCTTCAACTCAACCTCCGGAGGCTCTACTAAAGACGGCTTCAATTTAGTGTCAATGCTCTCCAGTAAACTTTCAACTTGGTGTGTCCATGTCGGTTTTCCTTCTCGAACCGCGAGCACCTCCAAACTCTTCACTTCCTCGTCGATGCTTCTTTCCACCTCTACCTGTGACCTGTCAAACATATAACAATCCTCCATTGTGCCTTCCCCATTCATGACTGTGTCGCAAAGAGGTATACACGTGTCAACAATGTCTGCCATATAGCATTCATCATCAACTGGAGGGTTCATAAGTCCGGAAAAAAACATGCAACCTCAACCTTCGGTTTCCAAATGTCATGTCAACCGTTCCTGTTCTGCAGTCAATTTGAGCATTTGCAGTTGCTAAGAACGGTCGACCCAAAATCACCGTGGGTTGTTTGGTTGGGTCCTTGGCCACGTAATCAAGTACTAGAAAGTCCACCGGATAGTAAAAATCCTCGATTTTCACTATCACATCCGAAACAACTCCACGGGGTAGTTTGGGTGTCAAATCGGCTAACACCACGGTGGTGTTTGACGATTGAAGTGGACCAAACTCGTATTGGTCATACAAACTACCCGGTAGAATGCTCACGCTAGCACCAAGATCTAGAAGTGCCCGGTTGATTTTAAAATCGCCTACTTGAATTGAAATGATAGGCGCACCCGGATCTTGGAGCTTAGGTGGAAGTGCACCCGAAAGAATCGAACTCACGTTTTCGGTTAAATCTAATTTTTTTTGGAAATTTGTGAGTGGGTTTTTGGGTACACAAATCTTTCAAGTACTTAGCATACGACGGTACTTGTTTGATTGCATCCAAAAGAGGTAAATTTATTTTTACTTGTTTAAAAATTTCCAACAACTCTTCTTGTTGTGGACCTCTTTTGTTTACAATTTTCTTTATGGGTCCCATCAATGCTTCGGGATAAGGGGCGGTATTAGCCTCCACACCCTTTTCCTTAGCCTTGGGGACGGGGATGGTCACAACGGGAGTATCATTGTTCTTTTTCAAATCATTTTTATTTTGACCCGTTTGACCATCCTCAGGCTCATCCTCACTAGCATCTTCCACCACCCCTTCAACAAATTGGGGTGATGGTGTTTTGACACCATTATCAACGACTCGACCACTACGTAAAGTAATTTTATTAATTGGTACCTCACGTGTGTTCCTTGAGCTTGACCCTTGATGCTTAGGGTTCACTGCGGTGTCACTTGGGAGCTTTCCCGTGCTTCCTCTCAATTGAGCCATTTCCTCCGCGAGTTGGCCCACTTGCTTTGCCAATGCCTCATGTGCTTTATCCCGAATCTCGTTTGTCTTCTTTATCTCCTTGATATCATGGTGAGATTCTTTTATTTTGTTTTGAGATTCTTTTTGCATATTCAACAAAGCATCCATTTTGGCACTCAAATCATCGCCACCGGTTTGATTATTCGACCCGCCTCCATTACCGCCTTGATTGTTGTAATTCCTTTGGTACCCACCTTGGTAATTATTGTCCCTACCTTGGTACCCTTGGTTGTAATTTCGTTGATAACCTCCTTGGTTACCACCTTGACGGTTTTGATATGATGACCCGCTTTGACCTCCTTGGTTACCCGATTGAAAATTCGGGTTCATTTGATTTGAAGCATTACCATATCGGAAGTTAGGGTGATTTCTCAAACCCGGATGATAAGTGTTGGAGTTCATGTCATATTGCTTCCTATCTCCATACACTTGGTTGACTTCCTCCGTGTAGTCACTCGGCCCCGTTGGACATTGTTCCGCTCAATGTCCAATATCACCACAATCTTCACATACCTCGAATTGAACCGCATTTACTTCCTTTTTCTTCATTCGAGCCATTTCCCGCTCTAAGGTGGAAATCCGATCTTTAGAGTCAAGATCGGGAAGTGACCGTGAAATGGGATGTTTCTTAGCTCGATCAGCCAATTCTTTCTCTTTCGACCGTTTACTCATTCGCTCCAAGAACTCTGTAACACCCCAAAAACCCGAATGTTTATATTCGTTAAATGTTAGGATATGGTACATCAAGAATTAAATGACTAGGCTATTTAACCTAATAAAGTGAATGATAAAAACTATTTAAAAGATGAAAGTGGTGCCAATCATGTTTTAGTGGCAAACATGGAAGGGTTAAATGGAATAAAGTTAAATGGAATAAAGTGAAAGAGCAGGAGGCTCCCAAGGAGCCAAGAACCCTAACTTTCATCTATTTCATCAAATTGGAAGGCTAAACGAAGCTCAAATTCATAACCAAACACGGATTAATGGTCACCTCCTCGTGGGGATCGCAAGGTATGTCTTAAAAGTTAGTTTGGTGATTATGCATGAATCGGGTTATGATGTAAATCACGAATTGATATGAAATTGAGTATGAGTGTGTGTTCGAATTATCATTTGGAACATGGATTATGCATAAATTAGGTTAATTTGATGTTTAAGGATGAAACCCGTTTGTTATGGTGAAGATGATGAAATGGGTAAATCATCTATGTCTAAATTCTTGCTTAATATAGATGTATTTTGAGTTGTATGATGGATTCTTGTTAGAGGAATTGAAAGAAATGTGATACTAGTATGTTGATGTTTATGCATGTATGATTCATGTTGATTAGTAGAAGGATTTGATGAATTATGTATGAATTTAGAAGATTGTGCATGAATTAGTTGTACGTTATGCTTAAAAGGTGGTACGCACACCAATGGTGTGATAAGACGTATTTAGTATCGTCCGTATAGTCTATTATGATGTTACGAGTATATGATGATAAGTAGGAAAGTTAAATTAATGAACTGTTGACTTTCAGAAAGTCAACTATGCATATGAAGTACGATGTGACTAGTTGTCGTAAAGGTAGGATTATAGGAAGTGGTATGGTACCTGTTATGTCGATATGTATTAAATGGAATGACATGATGAATTACATGCGTTAACGGGATATGAATTTGGTTGTATGTTTTATGTTAGCTAGAATCGACGTATGAAAGTCAAATGTGAAACATGTGATTGATATGGTCGTGAGTATGTACAATGATGTAAGCTAACGAGAATGCGATGTGGGTGATATGAAAGTATAGGAATCATATCAAGGCGGACTCAAGCATGATTGACTAACGGGTCAAGAGAAGGCAAGGAAGCGGATAGGAACGCGGATGCATAAGGTAAGTGATTTCCGTAATCACTTCTTAGTACGATTAAGTAATATACTGTTTAAATTAATTAAACATGATGTTTGAGGTCAAATATGTGTTAAAGTCCTTCGTCATAAATGATTGAGTTAAAGTTGACCAAAATGCCCTTGATGGGTATTTTGGGCGAACGATCTTAAAAGTAGTTTAGTAACAAGTTATTTGATGAGTATAATGTTTTGAACAAGTATGGAAGCGAGAAGTATGGTCTTGGTATGTCATAAACCAATTAATGCGCAAATACCCATAACGGGTCAAATAATTAGAATGTGATAATAAGTCGATAGAGCGTAAGATAAGAATTTCCTTAATCCGGATGTGGGATTTTAAGTTTATATGATAGAATGTGAATTTACAAGCATGTAGGAAGAAACGGGAGGTTAAACGGGTAAACGGTTCGAAAGTTATGCGCGTTTTAGTGCGTTCGGACGATGAAACGGATCTGCAGGAAAAATGCAATTTAGAGAGGCCGTCGCCGACGGGCAAGGAGGCCGTCGCCGACGGGCTCTGGTTTGGCCGTTTTCTTCCGACGGGTTAACTCACTGGCGACGGGCTTAACGGCGCGACGGGCATATTTACAACCCGTCGCCGATGGCTTGGGGGCCCGTCGGCGACGGGCTCTTGTTTGTGAGCTTTTTATTTTTCGCGTCTTGTGTTTCCGGTTGAACCGTAACGTGTCCTGGTGCTTCGGTTTTCGACCCGGTGGCATGTAAAGCTCCCGAAAAGCTCCCTAACCTTGTCAAACCGGCAACGCATATTTTGGATTAAAAGCAGGCTATCCGAAATTAAAACTTATGTAAAATCATCAAGTCATAATGTATATATGAAGCTACGTGTGACAGTATGTATGTATGTGATGATGTAGGAAAAGTATGTACGTATGTGGATGTGTATGTATGTATGTATGTATGTGGGTGTGTATGCATGTATGTATAAGGGTATGTACGAGTGAATGCATGTATGTGATAATGTAGGAAAAGTATGCACGTATGTGGATGTGTATGTATGTATGTATAAGGATATGTACGAGCTTATGCATGTATGTAAAGATGTAGGCATGGTATGTACGTATGTAGTTGTGTATGTAAGTACGTATGAAGGCATGTATGAGTGTATGCACGTATGTAAAGTTGTAGGAAAGGTATGTTTGTACGTAGATGTGTATGTATGTATGTATAAGGGTATATACGAGTGTATGCATGTATGTGATGATGTACGAAAGGTATGTACGTATGTGGAAGTGTATGTATGTACGTATAAAGATATGTACGAGTGTATGCATGAATGTAAAGATGTAGGAAAGGTATGTACGTATGTAGTTGTGTAGGTATGTATGTATCAAGACATGTATGAGTGTATGCACGTATGTAAAGCTGTAGGAAAGGTATGAATGTATGTAGATGTGTATGTATGTTTGTATGTAAGTACGTATGTATGTATGATTTAGACACATTGAGTGTTAATGTTATTAATGGTGTACCTTGAGAATGAAAAGTAATGCAGGTACATTATTGAAGCCTCACCAGGAAATGGATACACAGATGAAATGCTTAAAGTTTGAAAAATGACGAAATATGAAGTGAACATGAATGAATCTTATTCATATAATGTGTGCTAATGTTGTGAATGAATGTGGTGGGTGCAGGTTATACAGATTACGGGTGATCATCACAAGGATTAGAGATCGAAGACCGAGTCACGAGATAGATTGTACGGGATTAATTGAGTATGTACTATTAGTAAACAGGACTTATGCCTTATTTTTGTAAAAGACACATATTAAAACGAACCTTCAAGTAAGTCAATATGTTTGAAATGAAAGAAATTTTGTAGCACGATTTTCCGCTGCGACTTTTTGTCAAATACGAATTAGGGTCTAAAAAGTTGGTATCAGAGCCCTGGTTTGAGAGAATCAAGTGTAAGAAGGAAAGTGCTTGAACTCAAACCTGTGTGCTCTTGTGATAAGAAACCCGTACAATCCAAGACTCGGACAAGATCCAAAGGTAAAAGAGAATGTAAGTATGTACTTATGTATACGTATAAAGAAACTGACAGTTTTGTATATGTAAGGTAAGTATAAGTATTTGAAGAGGATGATCCGTGAATGCGGTCAAGTACCGACACCAAGGTATGAAATAAGGTAAAGTTGAACCCAGGTACGTAAATTCAATATGTGGGTATATGAAATGGTAAAATGCATTAAGGGGAGAAAAATGCTAAATGAAGGACCATGATGGTATACTAAACATGTTTTGAAAATGATACACGCGCCGAAACCTAATTCTTCGGACATAAGGTGACAATTACACGAAGACACGAAACTAGTATGTGGGTTGTGTACCTGGCCAGTACACGTGAAGCATATGACGTTCGTGAGACCGTGATAATTGATACAGGTATGTCCGTTAGAATTAAGTATTAGGTGGACGTGAGGGTGAAGAGAAATGTAAGACTCTCAGGAATGAAAGTATGAATGCTATGTAGAATCCGCGAGACGGATTCGAAACATGAAAGAAGTTAAAGTATGAATGCAATGCTTGAATCCGTGAGACGGATTCAAGGGATGAAAAGCGTATATGCAATGTTTGAATCCGAGAGACGGATTCAAGGAATGAAATATATGAATGCAATGCTTGAACCCGCGAGACGGATTCAAGGGATGAAAAGCGTATATGCAATGTTTGAATCCGAGAGACGGATTCAAAGAATGAAAGATGTGAATGCAATGTTTGAATCCGTGAGACGGATTCAAAACATAGAAGGTACGAAATGTATGAATAATGTGTTCGAATCCGCGAAACGGATTTAAGATATAAAAGACGGAACTAGTCTACATAAGAAGAAGTCAATAGCTTGACCATGTATGCGTCAAACAAGTCATAAAAGTAATGTAAAGCAAAAGAACAAAAGAATGATAGGAATGAAAATATCCGAATGTGTAAGTAACGTAAGGATATGTATGGTACAAAATACTATAGAAATGTATAATGATGTTAGCTACTGAATTAAGCACGTAGGTATGACGATGACATAACAGTTTTGTTGCGATAACAAAACAAGAGTTAAATGTTATACAATGTGTCTATAGAATGGAATCTTAAAGGATGAGATGGAAGTACTAAACCCGTTATAAAAGGATCATATGAGTGTAAGTATTATTATAAGTTTGAATAAGTATGTATATTAACCTGTTATTAACGGGTCAAAGGAGATGAGAATGTTATATGAAAGTATGCCATGGAAAGTATAACTTTGTTAAGAAGAAGTCAATTGTATAAATACTTATGAATTGAGATAGGATGATTGCTTATAATTATGATGTGACCGTGAATTCAAACATAGATATGTGTATAAACGGAAGCGAGAAAGGTTTCGGGGACGAAACCTTGTTTAAGGGGGGTAGACTTGTAACACCCAAAAAACCCGAATGTTTATATTCGTTAAATGTTAGGATATGGTACATCAAGAATTAAATGACTAGGCTATTTAACCTAATAAAGTGAATGATAAAAACTATTTAAAAGATGAAAGTGGTGCCAATCATGTTTTAGTGGCAAACATGGAGGGGTTAAATGGAATAAAGTGAAAGTTGGGTTACTAAATAACAAAACACACACACAAACACACATAGTGTGTTAGTGAAAAAGCAGGAGGCTCCCAAGGAGCCAAGAACCCTAACTTTCATCTATTTCATCAAATTGGAAGGCTAAACGAAGCTCAAATTCATAACCAAACACGGATTAATGGTCACCTCCTCGTGGGGATCGCAAGGTATGTCTTAAAAGTTAGTTTGGTGATTATGCATGAATCGGGTTATGATGTAAATCACGAATTTATATGAAATTGAGTATGAGTGTGTGTTCGAATTATCATTTGGAACATGGATTATGCATAAATTAGGTTAAGTTGATGTTTAAGGATGAAACCCGTTTGTTATGGTGAAGATGATGACATGGGTAAATCATCTATGTCTAAATTCTTGCTTAATATAGATGTATTTTGAGTTGTATGATGGATTCTTGTTAGAGGAATTGAAAGAAATGTGATACTAGTATGTTGATGTTTATGCATGTATGATTCATGTTGATTAGTAGAAGGATTTGATGAATTATGTATGAATTTAGAAGATTGTGCATGAATTAGTTGTACGTTATGCTTAAAAGGTGGTACGCACACCAATGGTGTGATAAGACGTATTTAGTATCGTCCGTATAGTCTATTATGATGTTACGAGTATATGATGATAAGTAGGAAAGTTAAATTAATGAACTGTTGACTTTCAGAAAGTCAACTATGCATATGAAGTACGATGTGACTAGTTGTCGTAAAGGTAGGATTATAGGAAGTGGTATGGTACCTGTTATGTCGATATGTATTAAATGGAATGACATGATGAATTACATACGTTAACGGGATATGAATTTGGTTGTATGTTTTATGTTAGCTAGAATCGACGTATGAAAGTCAAATGTGAAACATGTGATTGATATGGTCGTGAGTATGTACAATGATCTAAGCTAACGAGAATGCGATGTGGGTGATATGAAAGTATAGGAATCATATCAAGGCGGACTCAAGCATGATTGACTAACGGGTCAAGAGAAGGCAAGGAAGCGGATAGGAACGCGGATGCATAAGGTAAGTGATTTCCGTAATCACTTCTTAGTACGATTAAGTAATATACTGTTTAAATTAATTAAACATGATGTTTGAGGTCAAATATGTGTTAAAGTCCTTCGTCATAAATGATTGAGTTAAAGTTGACCAAAATGCCCTTGATGGGTATTTTGGGCGAACGATCTTAAAAGTAGTTTAGTAACAAGTTATTTGATGAGTATAATGTTTTGAACAAGTATGGAAGCGAGAAGTATGGTCTTGGTATGTCATAAACCAATTAATGCGCAAATACCCATAACGGGTCAAATAATTAGAATGTGATAATAAGTCGATAGAGCGTAAGATAAGAATTTCCTTAATCCGGATGTGGGATTTTAAGTTTATATGATAGAATGTGAATTTACAAGCATGTAGGAAGAAACGGGAGGTTAAACGGGTAAACGGTTCGAAAGTTATGCGCGTTTTAGTGCGTTCGGACGATGAAACGGATCTACAGGAAAAATGCAATTTAGAGAGGCCGTCGCCGACGGGCAAGGAGGCCGTCGCCGACGGGCTCTGGTTTGGCCGTTTTCTTCCGACGGGTTAACTCACTGGCGACGGGCTTAACGGCGCGACGGGCATATTTACAACCAGTCGCCGACGGCTTGGGGGCCCGTCGGCGACGGGCTCTTGTTTGTGAGCTTTTTATTTTTCGCGTCTTGTATTTCCGGTTGAACCGTAACGTGTCCTGGTGCTTCGGTTTTCGACCCGGTGGCATGTAAAGCTCCCGAAAAGCTCCCTAACCTTGTCAAACCGGCAACGCATATTTTGGATTAAAAGCAGGCTATCCGAAATTAAAACTTATGTAAAATCATCAAGTCATAATGTATATATGAAGCTACGTGTGACAGTATGTATGTATGTGATGATGTAGGAAAAGTATGTACGTATGTGGATGTGTATGTATGTATGTATGTGGGTGTGTATGCATGTATGTATAAGGGTATGTACGAGTGTATGCATGTATGTGATAATGTAGGAAAAGTATGCACGTATGTGGATGTGTATGTATGTATGTATGTATAAGTATATGTACGAGCTTATGCATGTATGTAAAGATGTAGGCATGGTATGTACGTATGTAGTTGTGTATGTAAGTACGTATGAAGGCATGTATGAGTGTATGCACGTATGTAAAGTTGTAGGAAAGGTATGTTTGTACGTAGATGTGTATGTATGCATGTATAAGGGTATATACGAGTGTATGCATGTATGTGATGATGTAGGAAAGGTATGTACGTATGTGGAAGTGTATGTATGTACGTATAAAGATATGTACGAGTGTATGCATGAATGTAAAGATGTAGGAAAGGTATGTACGTATGTAGTTGTGTAGGTATGTATGTATAAAGACATGTATGAGTGTATGCACGTATGTAAAGCTGTAGGAAATGTATGAATGTATGTAGATGTGTATGTATGTTTGTATGTAAGTACGTATGTATGTATGATTTAGACACATTGAGTGTTAATGTTATTAATGGTGTACCTTGAGAATGAAAAGTAATGCAGGTACATTATTGAAGCCTCACCAGGAAATGGATACACAGATGAAATGCTTAAAGTTTGAAAAATGACGAAATATGAAGTGAACATGAATGAATCTTATTCATATAATGTGTGCTAATGTTGTGAATGAATGTGGTGGGTGCAGGTTATACAGATTACGGGTGATCATCACAAGGATTAGAGATCGAAGACCGAGTCACGAGATAGATTGTACGGGATTAATTGAGTATGTACTATTAGTAAACAGGACTTATGCCTTATTTTTGTAAAAGACACATATAATAAAACGAACCTTCAAGTAAGTCAATATGTTTGAAATGAAAGAAATTTTGTAGCACGATTTTTCGCTGCGACTTTTTGTCAAATACGAATTAGGGTCTAAAAAACTCCCAATCATCATCTTCATGGTTGCTTAGAAGGGTCCTATTGCTTGTTGATTCAAGTCGGTTCCATGTGTTGTCGTCTAGACCCCGTACAAAGCACTTGACCAACTCCCACTTCTCTATTTGATGATGTGGGCACTTTCGCATCAACTCCCTAAATCTTGTGAAGGCTTCATGCAATGGCTCGCCCGATAATTGGCGAAAAGACCTAATTTCATCACGAGCATCGTCGGTCTTTGCCATTGAATAATACTCATCTTGAAAAGCTTGTTGCATTTCTCCCCATGTGCGAATGCTATTGGCCGGAAGTGTAAGGAACCACTGCTTCGCTTTGTCTTTCAACGAAAATTGGAACAAACGAAGTTTGACCTCCTCTAGTGCGAAGTTATGCCCCCCGATAGTACTGCAAATGGAAGAAAACTCTGTCAAATGTGTGTACGGTTCGTCGTTAGACCTTCCATTAAAATGAGGAAGTATGTTGATGTAATGTGGTTTACAATCAAAGATCCTCCTCTCACAAACGATTGGTGAGTCGTTCTCGGTGACAACCGGCCTAAAACGATCATTCACTCCCCATGGAGGTCGTTAACGACGATGGGGACCGTTAACTTCTTGATCAACCACTCTTCGGTTGTCCCTTCTATCATTTCTTCTTTCATCCCTTCTTTCATCCCTTCCTTGATTCCTACCTTGGTTACCTCTTTGGTTACCACCTCCCACGAAACGAGGAATCCGATTCGGGTTACCATTGTTGTTATTGTTGTTGTTGTAAAACCCATCATCTCGGTTCCGTTGGTTGTTGTTTCGTGGTTGACGGTTGTTTCCGTAACCGTCATTTCTTCTATTCCCATAACCGTAGTCATCATCCCCCACATAATTGGCAATTTGATAGCCAAACTCCTCATCATCATAGCCTCTTGCATTGTAAACATGGCCTTGATTAACATACCCCCAATCTTCGTCATCGTTAGCCCTATCATCATAGTATCCCCCGTCATCCGAATTTTCCGTATGAACACTCACATGTTCCGGCGATTGATAACCGGGAACACTATACGGTTCATCATCGGGGATTGCATTCCTCAAGTCATCGATGTTGAAGAAATATTTATATGCCCTAATTACCCTTAACAAATAGCTAGTGGTAGTGAGGGGTCGAACCACGAAGAGTATGTGGTTTGTGTGTGGATTCGATTGAATTATCAAGAATGTCACGTATTATGAAGCTTACTAGAATGTTTTTTTTTTGTGTTTTTGTTTAATTGAGAGAAGTGAGTTTGGATTAAATGAATTGATTAAATTAATTGACAACTAATGATTAATGATTGCGAGAAATTGATTACTAGAACAATAATAAGAAAAAGGAATCACACCCGGTTTCGGTAATTGCTAACCTAGGATTTCTACAAGTTTTAGATTCAACTCAAATGCATTCGATTAACGGATTTAGTGTACCGTGACTTAGGTGCTAATAACTATCAACGTCCCGAAGAACGGACAAGAATACACTTTCTAATCAACACAAGTAAATCCTAACCACGACAATGCACAATTACATATCACCATTTCGCAAAGTCATAACTTTTAACATCGTTCGACAATTTACGAATTCGCAACAAATGTAACACTATTGTCAAAAGTTTCAAAAATCAAACACAAATTGTCACTAAGTTGAAACTAGAACAATTCGAAACCCTAGAATTAACAACTACCTACACCGGGGTGAAACCGAGATGATTAGCCGCTCATGGTTGAGGAAGCTTGATCACCGGATGATTGGAACTTCATGGAGATCATCTTGAAGCTTGAAGGATGGAAGAACGGTGGATGATGAAGGTTTGGTGAGATGGTGATGATGATGGAAGGAATTAGGGTTTGCGGTTGTGATTCGGGATGTAGAGATGATGATTCCTTGATGATGTTGTGATGATAGATGGAATGGAAGGTGAATCGTAATGAGTTTAGGCTCCAAGATATGTTTCAAACTTCAAAGTAAGTGTAACTCCCGAGTTCATACCCCCCGAGCCAATAGAAATCGAGTTTAACCCCCAATTCAACAAAATTCACGTTTCAGGTAATGGTTACCCGTCGCCGACGGCCTTCAACCCGTCGCCGACGGGCTTTGGTTTTCACTTATTCGTCCGACGCGTAAATTAACTGGATACGGGAGTTATGTGCCGACGGGTGTTTCTGGAGGGCGTCGTCGACGGCCTGGACCCCGTCGGCGACGGGCTCTCGTTTGCGAGATCTCTGTTTTTCGCTCCCGACAATCCCGGTTGACCCGTGACGCATCCCAGTGCTCCGGTTTTCGATCCGGCGACCCGTAAAGCTCCCAAATAGCTCCTTAAACTTCGTTAAACCTGCATAACACAAATCTTATTAAAAGTAGGCCATTCAAGATTGAAACTTATGTAAAAACACAAAGTTACGCAATAACGAACACCGGTTTTCAACCACATATCAGTCCCTGCATGGACTAGAGTTATTTAAAGTCCCTATGAGGACATCAGTACAGCATGGCCCTTTTGTTTGCACGTAGTTCCAATATAGTCCTTTTATGGACATGTTATTGCATTAGAATCCCTTTTGGGATATGCTATTTTGAAATAGCCCCTTTGAGGACATTGATATTTCATTATAACCTTTATATAGAATTGTAATATTTTATAGTCCTTATACGGACTTATAATTTTTCCTCTTAGTCCTCTGCGGACAAATATATTACTACAAGTCCCGATTAAGGCACTATCGTAAATTCCTAATGATTTATGGAAGGTTTTGAGAAATTATATGGGTATTCGTTTCGTCCTTTATCCAACAATAGTTCTGAAATTTTTCTCGAACTTTATTGATTAGCTGAAAATTCAAAAGATCCTCTTAATGGTATAACCTTGCCTATATGTCTATGAACATGGCTATGATGGTAAAACCCTCTTAAGATAATTAATCGTTGTTAACATCTGAGAACATGTTAACATTCCTGGCTGTGTGACTTGAGAGACCACACTAGCTTCTAAAAGTATTTGGACTTTCCAAGCCACCTTCATAACCTGTATGATCAATACGAATCACGGCTATCAAGCAACAGTATGAAGTATACATCAAAACATCCAATTAAGATGTATGCCAGTGGGCGAAGGTGTATTCATGACAATGATAGTTTTATTCTATAAACTTCTTGTCAAAAGGCAATGAGCTATGTTCGACCCTTAAAGATCAATGATCCAAGAGATCATTGATTATGTTTTAATTGTCCTTGTGACAAGGCCGTCTGTGCCATCAAACTGCCCTTCGAGACAAGCCTTGTGCTATATGAGGACGTCTCTATGACATTGACATTGTGATCTTTATAATCCCCTGTCCAAGGTAATGAGCTGTGCTCCAGCCTAATAGTCTACATGGTCAATGCGATCATGACTAAAATCATCAGTACGATGATTAAATCTGACATCCTTAATGATGTTTTGCCTAAGGGCTATATTATATTGTCCATATGGGACAAGGTAATTGAAATCTTTTGTGATTCTTTGCCCAAGGGGGTGAGCTATGCTCAAATCCCATAGTCTATATGATCATTGCGATCCTGACTAGTATCATCAATATGATGATCAAAATATTAACATCCCTTGCGATGAAATGCCTACGGGCTACACTTTACTCTATTGTCAATGAGACAAAGTTAGTGGTAGTCTTTATGATCCCCTGTTCAAAGTGGTGGGTTATACCCGACCCCAACAATCTATATGATCAGTATGATCATGACTAGTATCATCAAATGCAATGATGATATATGAACATCCATTAGTGATGTCAATTGGATTACCATGTGCCAAATAAGTCATCTTTAGAGACAATGACGGTTGTAGTTTATGACTCCATGTCCAAAGGTGAAGAACTACGTTCAAACCTGGAAGCCTCTAATTCCATAAGATTACGGCTTATAAACTAATGTTATTGATGACAAAACAATGAGCTATGTTGTAAAGTCATTCATGACAAGCTAATATGTTGTAGTTTGTCATTCATGACAAGTTAACATATTAAGTGTTAACATTCCTAGTCACAGGCCTTTTGTGCCAGCATTGATAAATATCCTCCATGTCAGGCCTTAGTGCCATATCTTATAATGTCCTTTGCGACAAGGCCTTCGTGCCGTATAATCATTTATGTCCTTCATGACTAGGCTTTATGCCATATATTTTACGTCCTTCGCGACGGGCATTTATGCCATATATGTATATAATTATAATAAAAGTCACGTAAGGCTACCAAGACAGTTGTGACATTATGATCCCCTGTCAAACAGGTAACGGACTCGCTCCAAACCATAAGTGCCATTAATGGTCCTTTTTGTGACCTAGGCTAAATGTAATGGATATACATTTAAATAACATTCATTAGGAATGTTTGGAAAATAATAGCCTATACGGTTAATGGATGTCGTGGCTGATCTATGTCAGGTCATCCGGATGATGACTAACAATTGCTTAACATGGTGATTAGTACCAAGTTTCGAGTATGGCAAACTCGAATGAGATAAACAACAGTCGCAGTACTATTAAGGCGACAAAAGCTAATAATGCTACAACATAAACCTCAATATTAATGGAGTTAGTCTCCAAGCTGTGGTTGACGCGGCAGTTTGAAAGACCATGGAAAAAGGTCATGAAACAGTTCAAAGAGCCGAATGCTTCTCGCTCTAAAATTCATTCAAAACCTCAATCAATTGCTCATGAAACGAGTTTTGTTCACACTTCGAGTGCGAAGGATGAACCAAGGGAGGAGGATAACTCCCAGAAATCGAAGAAAAAGAGCAAATTACGGGCTTAATAAGAACCATCATAGGTTCAGTAAGAAGCCTGTATGTAAGAACTGCTATGAAAGACACTGGGGACAGTGTCGAATAGGATAAAGACCAAAGCAGTGTGCATCTGCAAAGAAACTGGTCATCAGTCCCATGAATGTAGGGACATGTGGAATACAGTCTGTTACGGCTGTGGTGAGTAAGGCCACATCAGAATTAGATGCCATAAGACTGCCAAAGAAGGTGCAGCTAAGCCTGGAAAGGCTAAAAAGGGAAATGCCTAAACTCACCTGATGAATGCCGAGAGGCAGTGCATGATGTCATCAATTATATTCCCTATCATTTATCAATGATAATTTCGGCTAAGTGTCCTGTTTGAATACAGGCAATGATAAGTCTTTCATAGACCATAAGCTTAGCAAACTTTTGATGATATTCATAAGAACTCCAGATACTAAGTAAGGTAGAACCTATCAATGAAACCCTAGAGACCGTTTCTTCTTTTTCTCGGCAATAATCCTTCTGTAAAATCTAAAAGTACTCCTTCTTTGAATAGAGTACGACAATATATGTTATTTTAATTATTTTCCTCATTGATTTCTATCAACTGGGAGTGCCAACTATGCTTGATAAAAGCGCCATATGAGGATTGGCGTAACCTAGTGTGTCCCATAGATTGCTTCCATGTCTGATCAGTATGGAGGTTTAATGCATGGAACCACTAAGATATACCAATGGTCATATTGTACTAAAGTCAGCTAGTGGTATTCAAAGGAGATATCCATAATAGGAATGCCTAAGTAGGCGTCTCTACTTAAGGCGTCCGTGCACTCGTAAACCAGATGTGTCATTTGTATGGCACAATCGACGGTAAGTGGACCGAGGTCGAAGATTGAAGCTATCTCTATCATATTTAGATAACTTGATTTCTTCTCAGTTGAACTACCCTGTTTGACCTCTAGAGAGGCAAGATGGAATTAGGATATACATCCTATTAAGAGTTGTATCTATTACAAAAGCTCTTTATCAGTCAGCATCAATAGAAATGGAATAACTGAGAACTAACCAGATGAATTTTTGGAGAAAGGCTTGTACAACCTAGCTCATCATCCTAAGAGCTCTGATTTTGGCTGATAAAAGAAAGCACGATGCAATACGCTTGTGCATTGGTTATTGCAACCTAGCTAAGAAACGATTAAGAATCGTTATTAGATGCCCAGGATCGTCGATTGGTTCGACTAACCATGACGGTAATTAATTCCTTAAGATTGATTCGGGTAGTAGTTGGAATAACTACCTCACCCTGAATAAGTTCTTCTATAACCAATAGCGTTATATAAGCATAAAAGCTGCTCCATTGGAGACCTTGTTGGAAGAAATACTCAACACCCATTAGTGGGCAGGAAATTGGGAAAAGCCCAATTCTCAGGATCTGAGATTTGTCTTAAAGACAATGGATAGGATATTAAAAATCCGTAATCGTCTGAAAACTGCCAGTAATCGGCAATAGAGCAATGCAAAAGAAGAGGCGCAAATCTCTTAAAGTTCCAAATGGGGAACAAGAATCTATTGACAATATCAATATGAAAGAGTACAATATGTTTCAGTAAAAAGGGCAAGTTAAACCCTGGATATATAAATCATTCGAGATCATCGAATGTGACGGCAGTATAGCTCATAAGTTAAACTTGCCTAAGGAGCTCGATGGAATTCACGATGTATTCCACATTGCTAACTTAAAGCAATGCCTAGCTGATAAATCGCTAGCAATGTCTTGTAAAGACATATAGACTAATAAAAGCCTGAGGTCTATTGAAGGAACTACATCGAGCGAGGGTCGACAGATTAAGAAGCTCCGAAAAGAAGCAAGTACCTATTGAATAGGTCAATGGGAATGCCGTAAAGGTCCCTAATTGACTGTGGAAGTTAAGTTCAGTATACGACCTATGCACGGGGTGTAGGCATACACCCGACAGATGCAAATGCTAAAATATAAATAACCCACATGTTGGGGATAACTCCTTCATGGGTTTTGTAAGTGGTGAGTCGGTCAATCATGACCGGCTTCCAAACCGGCCCCATATGTATGACAAACATGTGAAACAGTATACAAGATTTTATTAAAGATTGTCCCAAGTTATAAATGGTTTGTGCCTTGTGCACTTAAATCAATTTTCATAAATCTTTTCAAAAGAGTCAGTTAATTGTATTTACCAGTGAAAACTGACGTATTTTCCAAAGGCTAAGTGGCAGGTACTACTCATAATAGGCTGGGGGATTGCTCGGTGTCGAAATAGAGGATCTTGCAAATCCTTAAAGATGCCTTAAAGTCTGCTAAACTTCATTTTATACATTCTGTAAAGATCCACCTGTGGATTCGATATTACAGGCTCGTTTATAATAAATACTTTGATATTTTCAGACATTTGAGTTTGTAATAATATTTTATATTCCAAGACTTCCGCTGTGCTATTCTGTGTATGTTTGACCATGATGATATCAACTACGTCACAATACTCCCTACCGGGCCCACCAGTAATATGTGGAAATATCGGGGTGTGACAAAGTCCTTCCATGTGCACGCACAAAATTTTAATGAATGATGACTACAAATCGGTAATACAACCACAACGTCGAGTAAATCCAAATGTTCAAGAAGTGGTTAAAAATGAAGTCATCAAATTACTTGACGCCGGACTTATTTATCCTATCTCCGATAGTCCTTGGGTAAGTCCCGGTCAAGTAGTTCCAAAGAAAGGAGGTATGACGGTAATAACTAATGAAAAGAATGAATTAATACCAACGAGAACCGTCACAGGATGGAGAGTATGTATAGATTATAGACGATTAAATGAAGCAACGAGGAAAGACCACTTTCCTTTGCCCTTCATTGATCAAATGTTAGAAAGATTATCCGGTCATAAATTTTACTGTTTCTTGGATGGTTTTTCAGGTTACTTTCAAATCCCGATAGCACCCGAAGACCAAGAAAAGACAACCTTCACATGTCCCTATGGAACTTTTGCCTATCAATGCATGCCATTTGGTCTATGTAATGCCCCCGCAACCTTCCAACGTTGCATGGTAGCCATCTTCCATGACATGATAGAAAAGACAATGGAAGTCTTCATGGACGACTTTTCTATCTTTGGGGATTCATACGACCAATGTCTCGATAACCTTGAACGAATGCTATCCCGATGTGAGGAAACAAACCTCGCCCTTAACTGGGAAAAATGCCATTTCATGGTAACGGAGGGAATAGTACTCGGTCACAAAATCTCAAGCGAAGGAATGGAGGTTGATCGAGCCAAAATAGACACTATTTCTTTATTACCACCCCCATCCTCCGTTAGAGCTATCAGAAGTTTCCTAGGGCATGCCGGATTTTATAGGCGGTTTATCAAAGACTTTTCTAAAATTTCAAGGCCTCTAACAAAATTACTTGAAAAAGATGCTCCTTTCATCTTTGACAAGGATTGCAATCAAGCATTTCTAACCCTAAAGGAAATGCTAGTCAATGCACCTATCATGATAGCGCCTGATTGGAAATTTTCTTTCGAAATCATGTGTGATGCAAGTGACTTTGCAGTTGGAGCTGTCTTGGGACAAAAAAAAGAAAAGCATTTTCACCCAATTTATTATGCTAGTAAAACACTTAACGATGCACAAGAAAATTACACAACAACTGAAAAAGAATTACTAGCTGTGGTATTTGCTTTTGATAAATTTCGTTCTTATCTTGTTATTTCTAAAACTATAGTCTATACAGATCATGCAGCCATTCGATATCTCTTCAAAAAGCAGGACGCAAAACCACGTTTGATTCGGTGGATTTTACTCCTCCAAGAATTTGATATTGAAATCAAAGACAAAAGAGGAGATGAAAACACCGCAGCAGATCATCTTTCACGCTTAGAAGACCCAGCTTTGGAGGCAACCAGGGATGAGCAAATCAACGAAAAATTTCCGACAGAGTCCCTAGAAATGGTGGAGTACAAAGAAGAACCATGGTACGCCGACTATGCTAACTACCTAGCTAGCGGTATAGTCACAAAAGGTTGGCCACATCATCAAAGAAAAAAATTCTTTGCTAATGTGAAGCATTATTTTTGGGAAGACCCTTGTCTTTTCAAAATGTGTGCCGACCAACTCATCCGACGATGCGTACATGGTAGCGAAGCACGAAGAATTCTCCGCCATTGTCATGAAGGTCCATACGGAAGACATCATGGTGCCGCTAGTACCGCACGAAAGGTATTTGATTCAGGGTTTTATTGGCCAACCATTTACAAAGACGCCCAAAGTCTTGTCAAGATATGTGATGCTTGCCAAAGAATAGGTAATATTTCTTCCAAAAACGAAATGCCCCAAAATGGCATTCTTGTTTGTCAAATTTTTTATGTGTGGGGACTCGACTTTATGGGACCTTTCCCACCGTCAAAAGGCAACAAATATATACTTGTGGCAGTAGATTACTTGTCTAAATGGGCCGAGGCCGAGGCACTTCCAACAAATGATGGAAGAGTCGTGGTAAGATTTCTGAAAAAATTATTCTCTCGTTTTGGAACACCTAAAGCCTTAATAAGTGATAGAGGTACCCATTTTTGCAATCATCAACTTGAAATTTTTTTAACAAGATATGGGGTCTATCACCGGGTCTCAACAGCATATCACCCTCAAACAAACGGACAAGCAGAAGTGACTAATAGAGGTTTAAAGCGAATACTTGAAAAAACCGTAGGGTTAAATAAAAAGGAATGGGCAGATAAATTAGATGATGCTTTATGGGCTTTTCGAACTGCTTATAAAACAACAATAGGTACAACCCCATATAAGCTAGTCTATGGAAAAAGCTGTCATTTTCCAGTAGAAATTGCACACAAAGCCTACTGGGCAATTAAAAATGTAAACTTAGATTTAGAATTTGCCGGTAGAAATCGATTTTGTCAGTTAAATGAATTAGACGAACTTATGAATTATGCATACTCAAACTCCGAAATTTATAAGTAAAGAATGAAAAACTTGCATGACAAACATATTAAACCTAATGAATTTCGAGTAGGAGACCAAGTTCTTTTGTTTAATTCACGACTTCGACTATTTCCTGGTAAATTAAAGTCTAGGTGGTCAGGACCTTTTTCCATCACCCATATTTTCCCACACGGTGCAGTAGAAATTAAATCTCGGAATGGAATTCCATTCAAAGTCAATGGCCAACGGCTGAAACTCTATCAAAGATTTATTGAGGATGAAAAGGAAGAAATCTCGCTTCAAACGGTCGAAGAATAAAAGCATCAACATCATACCTGGTAAGTTACGAACGAATGGGTTGACATCTAAATCGGTAAGTCTTCTAACCAAGTTTCTGGGAAACAAAGAGCACTCACACGAGCACTTAAAAAAAATTGATCGGCACGAGGCCATGTCCACTGGACACGGGGCCGTGTCCGCGCGACTGTCGGGATAAAACCCCTTTTTCCAAACAGTTTCTTCATTTCCACACGCCCCGTTTCCCCAAAAAACGCTCTGGTTCAGGCGATTTTTCGCAGATTTTTGACGTCTCCTCTACTTCTAACAACATCAAGGTATGATTCAATCATCATTAGTAGTTAGATTGAGCATTTGCATGTAGTTAAAACATCAAAAATTTGGGGGAAAATCTAGGGTTCTTGAACTTCATTCGGATCGAACCTCAAATTTTTGCATAAATCTGTTAGCATTAGTTTAGATTAGTGTTATAGGAAGTAAATCCACTGGTATTGTTCATAGATTTGCCTGATTTCTCACAAAAAAACCTCAAACCCTTGTTTTTTAACCGAAAAAGATAAAATCGAAGGGGTAAACGGTTTGTTTTGGGAAAAACGGCACTTGGGGTTTCATTTTCGGGGGAAACCACACCTATTGGACCAAAAATTTTCAAGTTTTCGGGACCGGGTCGAAAAATGAAGATTTTGAGTAACAGACGCTTGGACACGGGGCCGTGTCCGCTGAACACGGGGCCGTGTCCGCTGAACACGGGGCCGTGTCCGCTGAACACGGGGCCGTGTCCATCTAGCTGTTTCAGTTTTTTCCAAAAATTCCACTGTTTCGTGCCAAATTTTGGTGTATTCTTTCAGATGTCGAAGAAATTCACGAGGTTCAACGCAAATGAGCTCGATGCTAGGGCAAGATACGAAGTACTTCAAACCAGGCCGGAAGAATACCCAAGACAAGCGTGCATAGATCTTTTAACATTGGTGAACCAACTTGACCGGTTTAATAACCTCGTTACCGGCCCACTAAGAGTCGCCCTAACCACTCGACTTCGCTCGGTCCACGAGTACAATCTGGAATTCTACAGCACATTCGTGTTCAATTAAGGTGTGACCCATTTGACCATGATGGGGTGGGATTCCGATGTGGTGGAACTAAGTACTCGATTTCGATGGCACAATTTGGGTCGATAGTTGGGCTGTATGCGGAGGAAGATGCGGGTAATGAAGAGAACACCGAAGGGGTGCGAGAGATGGATGAGAACGAACGCCAAACCGCGTGGGCTCAGATTGGTGAAGGGCACTACAACCCGAGCAGCACTAAGAGCACTAAGCTGAGGGACCCGCTTTACCGTTACATTCATAGGGTCCTCACTTACTCTCTTAGCCAAAGGCATGACAGCGGTGGCGTTGTAGGGTTGAGAGACCTGATAGTCCTTCATTGCATTCATAACCGCAGACACCTCGATGTTCCGTACCTCCTGCTCCGAAACATGCATTTGAACCGGCTTGCTACTCCACCAACCCCTATCTTCTTCGGGGGTGGATTTAACGTCTCTTCAAGCACTTCGTGAACATGCCAAGGTCCTTCCAAAAGAGCCCATGGTCGGGAAGAGTGGACATACACATCTGCCGCTCCATGAACTTGATCTATGACGCCGAAGACGGGTCAGTTAGCTTCCAAAGAGTCCAAGGACATGCATGGAACCCTCAAGATGCACTCGTCCTTCACGCTCCACAGCATCATCAGTAGCAGTACCAGCCCCACGGTGATCCGGGCCAATCCTCCTTACAAGGAGGCGGTTTTCCTAACTTCCAAAGTTTACATGATTTATTGCAGGAAAACCTCATGTGCACCAGGAACACCTATAACATGGCGAGCAATACGTACACCCGGGTAGGAGCAATCGAGAGAAACATTTTCGACATCCAAGATGACATCGGGAATATCCGGGAGTACATAGCGGGGCACGGTGGAGGAGGTGATGACGATGAGGACGAGGACATGGACTAGGCGGGAGGAGCGGAGTTAGGAGCAGCTGGTTGGTGATCCCACAGGTTAACCCCCTTTTATCTTGAACAATTTCCGGCCTGCGTGCCGTGTGTTGAACAATTTACTTTCCTTTAACTCTTTTTACTTTCTGCATTTGTTTTTTTCTTTTTAACTTTGTGATGTGGATGTTGAACTGTGGTAATTTAGGATGTTTGCTATGGTTTGGTGTAGTGTTTATTGATAAAACAGGTACATACGAGGCTTAGAGCACTAAACATTAGTGCTACTAAAGCCGGGACAGGAAAACCAGAGCCAGAAACCTGTTTTTCAACTTTGCAGATTGTCTACACGGGGTCGTGTCCAGCCGACACGCCCCCGTGCCCACTTCCCCAGACCTGCTGTTTGTTTAATTCTGCAGACTTTTTGCCAGACACGGGGTCGTGCCCAGTGGACACGCCCCCGTGTCCAACTTCTGTAAGTTTTCGTTACTGGCACTCCGACACGGGGCCGTGTCCAGACGCCCAGTAACATAAATTTTGCTTTTTCACACCTTGTAACACATTCAATCAACCTAAAAACTTATTTTTGGGACACATTGAGGACAATGTGTAATTTAAGTGTGGGGGGGGGGGAGCTAAAACTTTGAATCTTGCAAGTCCTAATCACAAGCCTTACACAAAACTCTATTGGAACCGCTAATCACCCCAAATTTTTTCAAAAAAAATTTATTTTTTTACTTGTCTAGGTTTAACTTGGGAATTTCAAATTCTAAAAAAGTTATATTTTTACAAATTTACAACCGATAGCGTCGTGATAAAAAGAACCAACATAAGAAAATTATGAAACGGCATGACAAGCTTAGTTAAAATTTGATTATATATACTTGATCACATAAAGAAACCCATTCCCACAAAAGTGAGTTTTGAGCCTTTATTGAGCATACAAATACATATCTTTAAACTAAATGCTCATTTTTCGTTTCTTGTGTGAATAGCCGCTTGGTTCTTACGACTCTAGAACTTGCCACGACGATACATTCCCGGTCCTTACCAACTTAAACCCGAGTAAGTAAATGATGGAGGCATTTGGACTAACCCTTTTTATTTCTACACCATTTTTTTTACCACCTACCCAAAATCCCCCTAGTTAACCCCTTTGAGCCTAAACCTTTTCATTTCTTAACCCAAAAACAAACACCCTTTCACCCACCAAAACTTTTTATTTTTTTTATTTTTAACCTTTTGTTTTAGTAACAAGCTCGGTTTTTCGTATGACTTTTCAAAAAAAAAAAAAAAAAAAAAAAAAATTTGTTGATGATGAAGCAAAAGAGAAATAAACAAACAAGTTCATCAAAAATAATTTTGTTTGAATAATTGCTTCATCAAAATAAAAAATTGCAAATAAAAAGTCTTACGAAAACCGATGCTTTTTACGCCTTTCGCCCTTTTACTAACCACTAACCCAATCACCTACCTTTAACCCAAGCCTAACCCTTCCCCCAAAAGTCCTCTTGATATTTACAAAGGTATATAGTTAAAAGGGAGGAGGATTGATTGCTTAGCAAGCCTATGGTAGGAATAAGTTCCATGCCTCTCTCGAGTGATTCACTAAAATACATCTTCGGCCGAGTGTTGAGTGATCCCCCGTGAGGTATGTGAACTTGTATATAAATGGAATTTTAAAAAAAGGCATGTTATGCCCTAATAAGTAATTTATCTTATGTAATGTTTTAAATAAATCATGACGAATAGGATTGTAAATAAATAAAAATAAAACTTAATAAAGAATCTTGGAAATCCCGACACTCTATGACAAGCCCAAAAACCTTCTCTTCTACCCATTCCATTTGGGAGTGTAAAGCCACATTTTAAAGAGTTTTGCTTGAGGACAAGCAAAGATTCAAGTGTGGGGGTATTTGATGTGCACAAAATGCAACATATAAATTACATCAATTGTGGCATAAAACTAACCCTTTTTTAGTACTAATGTTGGAAAAAGTGTGTTTTTGTCTTCCTTTTGTATTTTCAGGATTAAATGAGCTCAAATTAACAAAAAAAGCAAAAAGACAGCTAAATCTAACATAAATACAAGAAAAGGAACAAACGTGGCATGCCCGACCCCCCGATAGCATCTTCCCAAGCAAAATCAAGAAGACAGAAGGCTGAGCACGCCCCGTGCTCAGTGAACACGGGGGGTGCCCAAGTGTCAGCATAAAAGACAAAGCTATAGAAGCTTCTATCACCCACCACGGGGGCGTGCCCAGCGGACACGGGGCCGTGGTCAACTCTAAGATTCGTAGAATCTGGGGAAATCTTGATAGTACAGATATGCTTCTGCACACGGGGGCGTGCCCAGCGGACACGGGGGCGTGGTCAACTAATGCAGACAAACTGCAATTAATGAAGTAAGAGAAGAGGCTGGACACGGGGCCGTGCCCAATGGACACGGGGCCGTGCCCGAGCTACTGTTCAGCCTATAAATTGGGGTTCTTGGCTCATTTGCAAACCATCCCTTGGCACACCACCTCTCTCACACTTCACCCACCACCCACCACCATCACAACACCATCATCCACCACCATCATCCATTGTCCATCATAGAGTGTGTGAGTCGTCTCGGGATCCAAGATTGATCGTAAGAGTTCTTGACAATCAAAGGCCATGTTTGCCTAAGTCTCTTACATCACTTGGTGAAGACAAGTGTCTAGTGTAATACTTTTTATTTTTAATCTTTTCGCACTTTTTACTTTGTTATGTATTAATGACTTTAATAACTAGTTTCTTATGTTGAAGGTGATTCTTCCTTATCGTTTGTCTGTGGTGTCTTGACATTATTTTACTGTCTATATAAAATAAAAGATTTTCACCATTCATATCTCCACGGTCTATATGGAGGTATGTTGGCTACCTGGTCGGGGGTTAAGGGAACGGTTTGGTAAGAGTCTTGCCTTGTTCAGTGTATAGATCCTGCAAGGACCTGGGTCAAATTTAGTAGGACCTCCTTCAATACCCACCGGTATTGGATGGCGGGGGTCCAAACTCTTTGATCCCCTCATATGTAAGCTACTATTAATATTTTAACCCGACTACTTAGGACTGTATCCCTGCTGACTCAGACTACTTAGCCGAGGGTAACGTCACCTTCAAAAGAGGGGCCTACCACAATATGCATTAATAACTTAATTAATTATCTTTCAATAATCCGACCCTTTAGGATTGTATCCTTGCTGACTCAAACTACTGGGTTGAGGGTAATGTCACATTCAAAAGAGGGGCCTACTACAATAACTAAGATAATCTCTTAAAAAGTGAAAAAGTGCGGAAATAATCAAAGGTTACACTATACACAAGTCGGAGCCAAGTGGTTCATCTTGTCTATCTGTTTTTATTTTTATTTTATTTTTCAGCATTTTAGTTAGTTTTTATTTTTCTAGTTTAAAACATTTTTCTAACTTTTTGATTTGATTAGACGTTGAGGATAAACCGGTACTAAAAGCTCTTGTGTCCTTGGAGGACCTTGGTATCTTGCCAAAACTATACTACGCTCACGATGGGTGCACTTGCCCATATGTGTGTTTGGTGTTAGTAAAATATCGTGTTTTATAAATTTAAAACTTGGCTAACGTGTAAAAAGGGGTTAAAATATACTTAAATACCTATCACACTTCGCACACATCAGTGAGCTTCTGCGACCACACACCCTTGTGCGATCAGACTAGTCAACCAACCCCCCCCCCATGATTTACGTAAACATGACTCCATTCCCCAATCATAGATCAAACAGTTACAATTCTTAATTTATTCAAACCCTAATCATTCCATTTATGATTAACAATCACAATAACACTTTTACTCAATTAATCATCATCATCATCATCGCACAAAACAATATTCATTAAAACAATCATCATGAGCAAATGATCTCTAAACCTTTACAATCTCTTATCAACCACCATGAATCCTAGTTTGACAACACAATATTTAAGCATGGTATATTTTACTTAACATCATCGGCCCACATCATCAACAGATTTTATCCCTGGTCACTTTCATTAGTCATTCTAACACGTAGCTCTAAGAACAACATCCAATACACATCAATTCACATATGGCCGAGGACAAGGTGATTAGCGGAAACAAAAGTGAATACAACACTAACCAGATTACAAGAAGTCGAGGGAGGTGCTAGGGCCGAGAGAATGCTCCGATCGAGTGAAGAGGACTGCCGTCGATTTTTGGGGAAGATGAGGAAGTAGGGTTTGCTAAAATTTAGTAAAGGAATACTATGCACCCCTATATACATATGCGCATGCCACGAGGGGTGGGTTTGGGCTCGGTTTGGGTTTAAGGACATTTGGGCTCGAAGGAGCCCACATGGTTTCAGGGATTATGCGATCGATGAATGGGTTTACGACCCAAGATCCATGTGCAAATCCATTCTAACACACACACACAAAAATACAACTTATAACATTCATGCAAAACACAAACTCGTCATCATTCACATTTAAACAGACCATTCATTTAGCGTACACATATTACATCGAAGTATCATACGTAAATAATACCAATCACAAGGAAAAGCTCTCTAGATTACGGGTTGTCACACCATCTCACCCATTTGGCCCATTATGGTTTACACCATATGGTCATATTTCTCAAAAATCATTTTTTTTATTCGTTTGACCCATAATGGCTTATGCCATAGGGTGTCTTTTCAAAACTCATCATTTATTCGTCAACACGTGACTAAATTACCATTTTACCCTTTTTTACCCATTATGGCTTACACCATAAGGTAACCTTTCAAAACTCATTGTTTATTCGTCAACACATGACCAAATTACCATTTTACCCTTTTCACCGTCAAATATGGTTTCCTAACCATTTTTACTTGCTCCGACCCGTACCGATTCGCGTCGGAACATCTTATTTCAGAGACTCATTTCAAATACTAGGTCACCTTGTTCTTAATCAAATACGTAAGTAGATGTTCTATTTAAAAGATGTAAGTTTTACTTAATTTGCATCTGATTATGCTTTTCCTGCGTATTTGATCCATTTGACCCGCTTCTTCCCAAACTTCCACCTTGCTTGTCAAGCGTCAAACTATCATTTATCATTCGCAAGATGGTTAGATTAGTCATCATTTATCACGACTATCCCTCCTTACGGACTTTATATCAAATTAACATTTGATCCTATTATAGGTCAGTTTGACTTTTAAAAGTCAACTGCCTATTAACATATGCAAATGCACAAATAAGTTCAACAAACTCATTTAGGCATTTTATCGAATACCCGGTAGGCGTTATTTTTAGGCCACCATTTTAACTACATTCCTTAACCAAGTTCATGTAATTGTTAACATCAAGTTAACATAGTTTTCAATCATTGTATGCTAATCTATCAATCATTATACATGAACTTGGGATTGTTTCATCACCATGAAACAACCCATGGCATCATATTTATGAACTTTACCCAAACATAAAACTTAGCCAAAGACTTTAATCATTCATATACAGATGATGATTTCAAGCATCTATTATCATGAATATAACATCAATTTCATCATATCGTACAAAACCCATTTCATGGCAAGTATGAACATGTACTCAAACTCATAAAATGTTCAAGTATCTTCCTATTACTACCACGCATGATGATTATAAACATAAGTATATCATCAACTTAATCATATTATCAAACCCACTTCATAATCTACTTGTTAATCACTTATAAGAAATCTTACATCAAATATTTCATAATTTCATTATGTCTAACAAAATTAAGCATACATATACACTCAATTTCATATTTGGGTCATAATCCAACAATATAATTTCAAGTATTCTACTTGTCTCAAGTTATGACCTTCACCAATATAGGTTTTTTAAACATACCTTATGATCCCCTAGCCTAGGTGATCGAGAATCCATGTTCATGCACGCATTTGAGGCCCAATTTCTCCTTCAATTTAGTGATCTTAAATGAACAATGGTTTACCCTTGTTTGCTCCTCCTGATGATCGACACACACACACACATACTTGGTGTGTGTGTTGTGATTTATTTTCCTTTTATTAGCCCAACTTTTCAGTTTTCCTTTTTGGCCCCTCAAGTTTGGGGTTTTATTATCTAATTTCAAGTCACAAACTTTTATCTTTTTAAATCAACAGGTATACTAACTAAGCTAAATATTTATAGTTGTATGCGTCATATCATTTATTAAACGAACATAATAATTCACTATATCAAGGTCGGGGTCTTACAACCCAACTTAGATCTTGTATCGATAGCCTCGGGCCTTTTATAAACTTTATTATAAAGAAAAAGCATTCATCTATCTTTTAGTTAGCATTAGGCTTATTTAATTAAATCCTTATGCTCACCGAGTTAGCTTTATCACTAACGGCATTTTACCCGTTCTTTTATATTAACGTGGTTTAATTACGAAACCCATTTTTGGGGTGTTACAATAATTTTCAGTTTTGAACCTCCAAAACCATTTGGCAGAAGCAATTGGTTAGTGGTTTTGAGTTTAGAAATTCCAAGACCCCCATATGCTTAGGCAAGGCCACTCTATCCCACGCCACCCAATGCGTCTTTTTAACGTCATCCGAACCTCCCCATAAAAACTTTTTCATAACTGGAGCTTTATATAAGGAGAAATAGTAGTTCAGGAGACTTTCGAACATCAACCTAATTAACTTCTTCGTTTTTAGTTTACCATTTGTGACTGGTTGCGCGTTTTTCCCATCAATACTCTATTATGACAAAATATATTACTCCGAGAAAAATCTTAGGATACATGTAATTAACGAAAACATAAGTCTTTTGCAAGATTCATGGAACACAAATGTGTTCAACTTGCTGTACCTCCATAGCCACCTCTACCTTTTAACCAGAAGTCCGTTACTCAGATGCCAAACGATGGTTCCTACCGACGAATGCCAAAAGCCTGCGTTCCAACACGTCAAAACTTCTTCATTACATGTTGCTATATATACATGTTAAAAATAGATGTTACAAGTTGGTTGTTATAAAATATATAACAAAAATGTATTGCTATAATCTTGATTAACTGAAATTTTGGATGCAATTAAGTGACATTTGTTATACTATGAAATAATCACAGATCTTAATACTCCATGTTGATATTTTTCGTATCATTATATAGAAACAACTTCGATCGTCATTGAATATAATGCATAATTAAACATTTGTCGTTAGTCCGTTGTCACACATAATCATTATTGTAAGTATCTTTGTGTCCAGTCTTTTAAATTGTAAGTATCTTTGTGTCCAGTCTTTTAAATTTAAAATGCAATATAAGATTTCAAACTTATCCACATTTTAAATTTAGGAATATGATTTCTTTTACTTAAAATCTGTTTTAAATCTAGCCACAGTTTTTCATTTTTTAATTCTAGTTTACTTCTTTAAATTAAAAATTGTTTATTTTAAAATATATTATATAAGTCATGGGATTTTGTGCCCAAAAAAAGGGCAGTGGTATCCAATAATTTCAAGTTTGTCTGTCCATGTGATCTTAAATTCATGGCAGACCAGGCTTAATTAATTAGAGTTAAGACAGGTAATTGCTAATTTTAGCTTATATTTTTAAGATAATCAAGCATTTAAAGCATAGTGAGGGCAAGAAGTATTGTAACTCAATCATATTGGGTTGGTAGATTTATGTTTTATTGTGTTAAAGAATTTCAGATGAATTTAGCGAATGTGTGAACTTGAATACAACCTATATATTTCTTCGCAAAGACTTCTACCCAACACACAATCAAAGGCTTCTACCCAACACACTTGAAATATCTCAAGTTAAGATAAAGATTTTGTTAACCTACATAATGTTGTAAAACTAGCCTAATAGCAAAACAATATAACATAGATGAACGGAGAAAGGGATTGCTTTTTTATTAATAGGTATATTTACAATGAGATACAATAGTGGTATATATAGGTATACAAAACTTGGAGAGAAAGCTAATCTATTTTTGGTGTTGATAACCACATTAATAATAAATATATTCATAACACTCCCCATTGGTTATCAACATAATACGCTTGATGCTGTCTCGTTAAAAACCTTGCTAGGTAAACCCGGTGGGACAAAACCATAGCTAAGGGAAAAAGAGTGCAGCGTGTAATGCGCATTAGTTCCCCCTGATACTTCTAGATCAGGTGTGTTGCCTCATTAAAAACCTTACTAAGAAAACCCAATGGGACAAAACTTAGTCAAGTGAAAAAGAGTGCAACTTAAATAAGTCTCCCCCTCATTTTAACATGTATCCTTTAAGTGACGTGTGTCTATCTTCCTTGAAAGTTGATCAAAGCTTTTGTAGTCAATGATTTGTCGCTTGATCCCTTAATGTGCAATCATTTATGTTGAGCAATGTTGTATAATCTTCTAACAAGACTTTAGGTGCCTCCTTCCAAAAAATACCATATGTCCACGACTGTGTTTAGTTACATTCCTGCATCTACAAGACTAACCAAACTTGTTTTGATGGGTTAGTAAAATATAATCAAATATCGTTTATACCTGAAATATTTCGTTGAACTCATTCCAATGTCTCTTCGCTTAACAAATGTTATATCATGACAATAAGCTCAAGTGAAAGATATTATAACCATACATAGCTAGCAAAACATTTTAGTGCACACATGCATTTAATGATGGTACTTATAGAATGAGAATCTCTACTTTGGTAGGAGATGATAATAGGCATTTCTTATAACAAATGACTTAACAACCTTTAACGTACTTTTAAGGTTCAACTATGTCCATACTAAAATATCCCAACATCATCTTCGAGATGTACTTTAGGGATTGATAAAATATAATTACATATATACTCGAACTGCAGTTCGAGTAATAATTAGATTGTGCCAAGGTCATTAAAAAAAATCTCCCTCTAAAAGCTCAACAGTTTCTCTCGACGATGTGTAAACATCATCACTGTAAACTGCGATTATAGTGAACTTTTAAAAGTAAAATTTTGATAAAACATGGCTAATTTAATCAAACTTATATCCCTCTTTATGCGAATATCTCGAGTTGTACAACACTCGACCCAACTATTTTAGCCATACGTATTTTGCCATCTTCATATAGTACATTCTTGAGGTTTTTTATATCAATGCTTCTGGCATTATCAATCCATGAGGGAATTCTGCCCATCTTATCCAACAATGCATGTGCATTCACTCTTCATGAGTTTTGCTACATAAACTTACCCATATAACACATAGCTATCTATATCATATGCAAAATTTTATGAACACTTGTTTTTATCTCCAAAATCCATATTGTACCATGCGTGTACACTATTTATTAAGATATCACAATCACTGGGTACAAGTTTTCTATGTATATTTATTGGTGCACAAGAATTACATCCATTAGATGTTTCAGTTAACCTTCTAAGCACTCAATTGCTTTAGGATACTCATGCGGAGTTCCAGTTATATTGAATTCGATAAGAAATACAACATATATAATGTATTCGGATCCGAATATGCATACAATACTCATGCTATTCTCGAGAACTTACTTTACATGATTTTGATAATTTAAATTCTTTAGGGACTTTCATGTAAATTTTCAGTATTAGGAGATACATAACATTCATAAGACGCACGTCAATTCTCTTCTTATATATTACCAGACTAAATATTGGAAAGTCAATGTAACCACCATTGGAGAACACGTCTCCTTATAATCAATCATAGGTCTTTGCGAAAATTCTTGTGCCACCAATTTTGCCTTATATCGCTTAATTTGTATCCAATATGTTTTACAACTACAGTTGTACGGACTGTTGGTCCAAAAACTTTCCATTTTTAATAGAGAATTCAACTTTTCCTCATTTGCGTCTTTCCATTTTGGCCAATCATTTCTCATAGGCAGATCTTAAATTTTGATCCTCGTCATTTCAAGCGCTATATTATATACAAAAGTATAACGACGTCGATTTTGTTTCGATTCCATATATTTCATAGACATGATACAATATAATGAGATCTCTTTATTTTCAGGTACCTGAGGTTCTTGTAGAACCATTATGTCTAATGTCTCTTTAGAAGACCCTATTAATATAACCCCTACTTGACCATCTTAATTACTTGCTCCAACTTTCGAGGAATTTTATTATTGGAATCGATTAGTCTACCACGCATTAGACATGCAATAGACCCATCACAAAAATGTGGTTGTCCTTTTGGGACACTCATCTTAATTGGAGCATTAACAGTTGGCATATGTGATATAAATCACCTCTTTAAGGTCAGTGAATGTGTCTGGTAATAGATTCGCTAATCTTTGTAAATGAGTTATTATCTGAACTTCTGGTTCACACTTTTAGTTTTTGAGGATCAATGATAATTCATACCAACTCATTTCTTTTCCAACTGCTTTTTATCTCCACATGATGTTGGGAATGTTAATCCATTTATATGGATATCAAATAATTGAGCCATAATTAAATATCTAGTCAATGGCTCTATTCATTATCACATATTCTCAACCACTTTTTAAGGTCCCATTTTTGTGCATCGTGGTGGATCAATTTCAATATATGTCGCACAACCAAAATCTTTGATGGGACATCTTTGGTTCCTGACCAAAAACCAATGACACGGGGAGAAAATATTACGACTTGTTGGCTTGATGTGAATTAATGTTGCATGTAAAATAACATGTCCATAACATATAATCATAGACGTTTAGCGATCGTCTCAACAAAACATGTATTCCAATGATGATCAATAACTTGGGAATCCAATTCACTATTACAACCGAAATAAATATGTCAATCTGGAATAATACGCTTGTGATCGCATTAGCTAAGCCATAATCATACAAACTTTAGGTTGTGGATTTGATAACCATTTAGACGATGCATCAATTTAAAACACTAAATGGTATCATGTTTGGATATGCATATCCTTTAATCACTTCCAAAATATTTAGGGATTCTCACCCTACTTTGGTTGGTAAATAATGAATTTCCCTTGAGAGCAAATAATGTATTCTAATTACCAACTTGAAGAATCTTCTAGTTCTTCAATACGTTTCACATCATCATTAGCACGGTGTGGTCTAACCGGTCATGCCAACTAATTAAATAATTATGATCCATAAATTTCTGGTTTATGATCGTATGTGTATTACTTGCCCGTATGTAATACAAAACGAATGATACGACAGAACAATTAACTATCATTTCAAACTGTCACATCAATTTCCATCCTCTCTGAATATTATCTTCATATAATTACTCCCATAATTTACCACTTCTAATGGTCAATCTCATTATGACTATTATTACAGTTCTGATAGTCGATCTCGTTATTAACTTGGCTGTCATAACATTCTGATGGTCAATCACTCAATCTTATTATGACCATCATTAAAAATTTCTCAAGTATGTCCATGATCACGACATTTTTGATGATCGTTATATAATCACATTTTCATAAGCTACTTCGAGAGCATATGTCTCAAGTGTGACAAAACAATTTTTTCTTTGTAAATAATCCTCTCTTTGATAAACACAAATTGAGAAGTAATTAAATGCCCAAGTCATATAAGATTTATCAGCCTAAGATCTTACGACCTTTTATAACTTGATAATGAGATTTGGGAGTATGAGACTTTTCATGATGGTGATAACAAACCAAACTTTGATTATTTTATTTAATACTAGCTATAAGTAAATAATAGCTATAGAATACAATGTATATATCAAGTTAGGGTAACTTATAAAACGAGTTATAATAATTTTCACTCATTACAAATATCTACGATTTATGCTTTATCCTAACAAAACATATAGAATAAAAGGTAACCAGAGCATTAAATCGTACACTACATGAGTTCATAGCATGTCACCATATAAATACGAGTTAGAACAAGTCTTTAGGCCTTTATGAAAAAATAAACCTTTTTCATCACTAATAAGCAAACACATATGGTATATATAATAACATATCATGATAATATATCCAATGACAAAGATATCTCATATACTGTTATTCTATTTTGAAACATTAAACAAACAATAACTTTGAAAAATATTATCGTTTCATAAAGATAAAAGGCACCTTGTAATTATACATTTTAATAATAGCAAAACATAACTAAAGACATGAAAATCATACATCTTAACATGATATTAAAACACAACTTTATTTTCAAATCATATTATTTTTATAAATTCTATATTCTTTATAAGAATACTACTCAATAGTATATTATATATAACCCTTTTTTTAAATTATAAATCACCCTTAATTTGTTTAATATACATGCACATATTATCACAATTCTGACCACATATTTACATGCAAACAATCGTATAGCATATCACAATAATGTATCAAAACACAGGTTGTAAGCGATTGTAACTATCAATTAAATTTAATGCTCTTGGTTTAATTTAATAAAGTATAACATTTATTTTATATGATGTGGGGGAATAAAATTTAACTATTCATGAAAGTCTATTCTTATCTCTTAGAAATAATTCATTCATATGTCTAGTAAATAAATAATATTTGGATTCAAAATAAATCACGAAGGATATTCAAAATAAATAACCTTTCCTATCGCCAACATTTAAAATAAATCACCAAGGATATTTAAAATAAATAGGCTTTCCTACAGCTAACATATATTACAATACCGGAACTTGTGGCCACATATATCTAAATATCTCTTATTATTTTATTAAATGTATTGTTTTAACAAAGAAATACAAACAATAACTCATTCGCATATAATATAATTATTTAATAAAATGGATAAATCTTCATCAAACATGTCGTTCATCGTAGAAATAATATAAGCAAAACATTTTTTCTCATTAACAAGTCTGTTGGAATTTAAAAATCAAAATTGATATACAATATCAATTTGATAGTTTTTATAAAATCTATCAATAAAGATCCGGTTGGCACCATACTCCCGCATACCAAACAAAAATTAATAATGAACCCGTTCAATACAAAAAAAATCACTTTATGTTGCATTATCTATAAACAGTCAGATCCATGATTACATATATTTAACAAGAAAGTTTGAGATGCATAAAGGTAATTTATTTGATATAATAGAATAAACTCTCATTGATTTCAAGTTTTGATTATGATAAAAAAAAATTTATTTACGATTCACCGGTGATATCTATTATGGCTTTTGGATGATAAGATTAAAAAAGGTTAACAAATCATTCAATAAATTTATACGTATAAGTGCAAAATTTAACAAACAATAAATCTCATGTATGTATTAGAAATTAGAATAAAACTTGCTTGTTGGATAGTTTGATGGAACACTTCGATGAAAATTTGCTTGCTACGCATTGTGATAACGTGGTCAAACTTCAAAGCAACTCGTGCTGATAACGTGTTGTAAAACTAGCCTAATAGCAAAACAATATAACATAGATGAAGGGAGAAAGGGATTGCTTTTTCATTAATAGGTATATTTACAATGAGATACAATAGTGGTATATATAGGTATACAAAACTTGGAGAGAAAGCTAATCTATTTTTGGTGTTGATAACCACATTAATAATAAATATATTCATAACACATAAGATTTTTTATATTATATAAAGATACAACATTAATTAAATTCATTAAATAATAAACTGAAGATTTTCTTGTGTGTTAGGTAACTATGTATTAGGTAAGATATACAAAAAGAAACTAAAGTGTTCTTAATGACAAATAAAATATAACTCATTTATACTTTATTCTTTATGTTTTATTAATAATAAACAAAATAACCGTGTAATACTTATAATTAAAGACAGATCATGTAAAAATTAGGTAGTTGTCATAGTTTAAGGTTATTATCATTCTACAATAGAAGTTGTTGATGTTAAGATTATTTAGGTAGTTGTTATAGTTTAAGGTTGTTAGAATTATTATCATTCTCCGTTTGAAGTTGTTGATGGTAAGGGTATACGGTGTCGAGTCGGTAAAGGTGGTCGGCACCGATTGGTGACCACCGTCACATTTGTTTACCGTTCAACATTACCGATTTCGGGGGAGAAATCGGTGAAGGTTCACCGACTTGGTGAAGGGAGGGAAGGGGGAAGAGAGAGAGAGGTGTGTGGTGGGGTCCATGTATTCTCAACCAATCACACATTTATTTTTTAAAATAGTTTACCTAAACCCCATTAGGTAAACCACCCCCAACGATTTTTAGCATTAGGTAAACAATTGACATGACGCTATGTGATTGGGTGATTTAGGAGTTTACCTATTCAAAGTGTCTAACCACTCCCTACACCCTAAGGTTATTAAAAGTACGATGTTGTTTCCTATGGCATTATAGTCTAGTGACATCTTTGGGTGGGACAAGGCTTAGGGATAGGGGCGGACCCACATAGAGCGGGTCGGGGTTTCCGGACCCCAATGTTTTTTTTTTTAAATTAGTAGATTCGGTATATTAAATTTTATAAGAATCTCATAAATACAATTAGGTGGAAAACATAGAAAGAAAAGGAAAGCTGGTATAGTGGTAAATCCCCTCTTTACCAATAAGTTCAATCCTTGTATAGTCTGTTTTTTCAGATCTTTAAATCAAATTTAAACCTTGCTCTGACAAGACTCGAATGAGGACTAACCCGAAAATTTGAACACCGAAAAAATGGACCCCATTAGAAAAAAAAATCATGGGTCTGCCACTGCTTAGGGATCATGAGGTTCTGGGTTCGATTCTTACAAGAGGGTTTCTGCCAGATTTATTGGTTTTTCTGTTGAACTGGTGTATAGACATTATAGCCTAGTGGATATGGATATGATCAGGTGATTCCGTTAGTGACACGAGGATACTCCAGTGATCTGTCAGTGATCGAATTTTGCCATTCAAAGAAAAAAAGTACGATCTTGTCTGTCTTACTAGTTAGAATCTCATCATGTCTATATAAGATGGCAATATTGGCAGATGGGGTAGGATTGTTGGTAGAATTGTAAAGATCGTTTGGTAATTCGATTTCACAAATGAGTTTAAACTTTGCAAGACAATGTGATCAATCATACGGTAAGATGGTAAGATGGCTAGCTTGGTGATGTGATTATGCAAATGAATTAATTTCCACTTCTGCGTTTTATAGATGCGATCTTAAATAGCTTTTGGTTTTCTAAAATATTTGTGTGACCTATGAACTATTGAAGATGTGTCACACGTTTGAATTTAGATATTTAACGAAAATTTCACATAAATACAACTTATTAAAAAGACTAGAACATTGTTATACAACTTATTAAAAAGACTAAAACATTGTTTTAAAATAGTTCAGTTTCGGTTTAATTTTAAAATATTAATCTTATATACAGAGATAGGATAGGATGTTAATAACCATGGATGTTATTGGTGTATGGACATTAGTCTTTTAACATTTATACAACAAAATAATATGTGTCTCATTTAGACATAATTATTTTTGAAATTTTAGTTTTTCTTCATAGACCTTCCATAGTCGTGAAGTATATCACGCTAAAGCCACAAATGGTGTCCCATAGCGTCACCCCACATCGTCCTCTGAGGCGTTATACGGCGCACATTCGGATTACGGTGGACCCTGTAACAAAATGTATTTTAATCAGTTTCGCTTCCCGGACTTGTTTAGACATGTTTTTAAACCCCGTATGACTAAAGCATTTCATGTTTATGAAATGTAGGTACATTTTGGATGCTGGAAAACGAACAAGCTCAACGAAGAACCGAACACGATAAAGATACATGCTTCCGCACTTTGCCTCGTCGTAAACTTTAAACGACGAATCCGATCACGTTATGTTGAATAACTTATGATTTGTAAAAGTTTTAATAAACCCGTATTTTTTTATAGTATGTGTAGTCTTAACTACACATCTAATTGTTGGTATTTACATGAAAAATCGTTAAATAGTAACTAGGGTCTTACAACGGGTGAAAATGGTTGCGATGTGTAATTATTACCGTCGAACAGTAATATTCTTTATTATTATTTTTTTTAACAATTAAAATATAATATATACCTTTCATTCCCATTATTTTTAAACCACTCTTGTACTATCATTCTCTTCACTCCATGTATAACAAAAACTCAAGACTTTTATACCACACTCTCTACCACTACCCCAACAACCGTGGTTTCGTTCCTTCTCGATCTAGCGGCGACCCGAACCAAACAAACGCTCCTAACCAACTTGTTGCTTTGGTTCCCACCCGACCGACCGCCTATGGAACCGGGTTTGTCGAGTATAATCATAACCAAACCGGGTTCATGAACTTCTGGAACCAACCCCTCACGTGGGACCCAAATTAATACGGTTGGAATCCAAACTTCAACATGAGAGGTTAGTTGGAATCCAAACTTCAACATGGGAGGTTACGGCTCATCACAAGGTTTCGGCTTGTCATAAAACGAGCCTGACTTCGACCCGGAGACACAACCGGATGAGGAGGAGTCGGCGACACAACCAAACAAAACCAAACGCAACAAACGGGTGTCACATAAAAAGAAAGAAATAACCAAGACCCGAACGAGAAAAACCGTGCCACCATGGGATGATGAGAGGAGTATGCGTTAGCCCGAGCTTGGGTTGACGTATCAGAGGATCCCGAAATTTGTAAGATTTTTATAGTCTTTTTAGTTTTTAAGTTATACATATAATTTGTTTGTTAAAAATTGTATTTATTTTTTTTATCTTTTTTTAGCAAATAACCAAAATAAAATTGTGTTTTGGAGACGAATCCGAGAACTATTTTTCGGTCTCATGGGTAGGGGATAATTACCGACAACCAGATTCAATATCGGGCAAGTGGACCGATATTAACAACAAATGGACCAATTTTCAATCGATTTATCAACGTCAAAGAAACGGTTGAAAAGGCGATGAGAGCGACGAGGATATAATGCAGTAGGCTTTAATAGAATATCAAGCGGCACGTTAGAATTTCCCATGCTTAAAGGTTTGGAAGGTTCTTCGTAATAGCTCTAAATGGGATAATGTCCCTACGACGATAGGAACTTCTTCCCTTAGGTTGGGAAATAGAAGGCCGACAAAGAAGTCAAAAACCTCCGAGTCGGTTGAACCTGAAACTCCAACGTCCGACGCTCGAAACGTCGACTTAAACGATGTTAATCCATTATTTTCGGAGGAGGAAGGGGCGGATGAGCGAGAGGCGGACCTACCATGACCACCCGGTAGAAGAAGTGGGGCAAAATCAAGGCGACCACAATCATCGTCGAGGGGATCTGACTTGAGTCAAGCGTTTTCCGAGATGAAACAACGCCTTCAAGACAAACGCGACCTCGGGGTTCAATGTATGCAAGAGAACCGGGAAGTGGTCGAGCTTATAAAGGATAGACAATTTGAGAGAGACTTTGAGTTTTACTAGAAGCCGCACAGCCACCTAACCGGAAAAACGTTGGAAATGGCTCTACAAAGAAAGGCGATTATTGAGTTTAAGAGTGTTTTTTTAATTTTATTATAATATTTTTTTAAAATTTTATTATAATGTTTTTTTAAGTTAATGAATTGTTATTTGTTTTTTAATTTTATAAATTTAGAAATTAAAAAAATAATAATTGAGTAATGATTGGTAGGTGCTATGGGGCTCCATCCACTACACACATATGTTATATAACCCTCACGTGGGACCCAAATTAATACGGTTGGAATCCAAACTTCAACATGGGAGGTTAGTTGGAATCCAAACTTCAACATGGGAGGTTACGGCTCATCACAAGGTTTCGGCTTGTCATAAAACGAGCCTGACTTCGACCCGGAGACACAAACGGAGACACAACCGGATGAGGAGGAGTCGGCGACACAACCAAACAAAACCAAACGCAACAAACGGGTGTCACATAAAAAGAAAGAAATAACCAAGACCCGAGCGAGAAAAACCGTGCCACCATGGGATGATGAGAGGAGTACGCGTTAGCCCGAGCTTGGGTTGGCGTATCAGAGGATCCCGAAATTTGTAAGATTTTTATAGTCTTTTTAGTTTTTAATTTATACATATAATTTGTTTGTTAAAAATTGTATTTATTTTTTTTATCTTTTTTTAGCAAATAACCAAAATAAAACTGTGTTTTGGAGACGAATCCGAGAACTATTTTTCGGTCTCATGGGTAGGGGATAATTACCGACAACCAGATTCAATATCGGGCAAGTGGACCGATATTAACAACAAATGGACCAATTTTCAATCGATTTATCAACGTCAAAGAAACGGTTGAAAAGGCGATGAGAGCGACGAGGATATAATGCAGTAGGCTTTAATAGAATATCAAGCGGCACGTTAGAATTTCCCATGCTTAAAGGTTTGGAAGGTTCTTCCTAATAGCTCTAAATGGGATAATGTCCCTACGACGATAGGAACTTCTTCCCTTAGGTTGGGAAATAGAAGGCCGACAAAGAAGTCAAAAACCTCCGAGTCGGTTGAACCTGAAACTCCAACGTCCGACACTCGAAACGTCGACTTAAACGATGTTAATCCATTATTTTCGGAGGAGGAAGGGGCGGATGAGCGAGAGGCGGACCTACCATGACCACCCGGTAGAAGAAGTGGGGCAAAATCAAGGCGACCAGAATCATCATCGAGGGGATCTGACTTGAGTCAAGCGTTTTCCGAGATGAAACAACGCCTTCAAGACAAACGCGACCTCGGGGTTCAATGTAATATACGAAAATTTGGAAACCCTAATATAATAAATATATATTATTTATGTCGGTTTTTAAGTGAGTTTGATACAATTTAAGATCGAGTAAACGATTACAATTTCTAACCGCACGTTTTATTGAGTAAATATTACTTAACATTATTATTATTAAATAAACGAATAAGTAAATACTAAAAACTAATAAGAACATTTTTTTTATTGAATTATAATAGTTTATAGTCGACTAAAATTTAAAATTTAAACTAGAGTAAATTACGTTTTTGGCCCCTGTGGTTATATCACTTTTACTATATTAGCCCAAAATAAGAATTTTTAGCATATCTGCCCCATGGTTTCTATAACTAATCATTTTGGCCCCTAAGTCTATAGATTATGGGGGCCAAAATGATTAGTTATAGAGACCATGGGGGCTAAAATGGTTAGACTTAGGGGCCAAAATGGTTAGTTATAGAGACCATGGGGGCAGATATGTTAAAAAATCTTATTTTGGGCTAATATAGTAAAAGTGATATAAGCACAGGGGCCAAAAACGTAATTTACTCTTTAAACTAAGCATAAACAAAAAGGTTAGTTTGTAAATTATGTAGTATCCTAGGGGTAATATCGAAAGATTGAATTAAAGTCATTAAGACTTTCTTGAACAACTTTGTCAACTCCGTGTACTTCGAAACCTTCCTATTCTATAACCAATGACCATTATTAACAAATGGATGGAATGAATCAATGCTACCGATTTGCTCGATCTCGCAAGTTTCACACACGACACACCGCTTTGTTTTGTTCTATGCGGCCGCCGCGGCTGGGGTTTCGTCTCTTACCGCCGGAATCGTGACGGTACGGTGGTACCTCTCGCCTCTATTTCCGCTCAACAACCGCAGCGCTACCGTCTGCAGCCACGAATCAGATCGCGGCCACCACTGTTCGCTGCCTTCTTTCACCATGAACCGCCGCCATTGCAGTTTTGTTTTCTAAGCAGAAGAGGCAGCGTACTTTGAGAGCGAGTTGGTTTTTGTGATTGCTTAGCTTTGCTAAACTAAGGTACGGATTCCGTTTCTTTTAAATCATAGTATAATTTTATTTTTCGTTACTCGTTGGTACGGATTCTGTTTCTTTTCATAATAGTATAATTTGTTTCCGTTACTTTGTAGTACGGATTTTGTCATCATCGGTCAGTCTTAATTATGTTATTGTGATATCTATTAGTCTTTTTGAAAATTGTCCGTTAGCTCTCTTTATGTTGGTATTGTCTGTTTTGATTATTAGTATGTTATAGCATGTCATACCTCAGACTTGTACTCATGGTCGCATGCTCCTGTTGGTAATCAATTTTAGTTGTCTGTAAATAATTTACATGACCTAAGCTTTTGTACTCTGTCACCCGAGCGTTTCTGACTTGTCGTTTGGGCGTCAACGACATGAACACTTTCCGTGACAGTGCGTAATCAAAATCACGACGTCTCTGACTTGTGCTTGTGTAGCACCTTGGCCCCTTAGAGGCGTATGGATCGATCCTAGTTCTGTTTCTGACTTCTGTTTCTGACTTCTGGGGGATGGAATAATGAGTGCACGCCACACTCACCATCTCATTGGTGCATAGAGTAGCTACCTGTGTACCCCTCTGTTTCTGGCTCTGGGTGCTTCTGTGTTACACGACTGATTTTGTTGATATATCTGTCGTGTAAGTTAGTATATGTTTCAGTATTAGAATATGTTCTGTTTCTGATTATGTTATAATAAGTTATATGTGCATATGATTATACGTACTCTGATTCTGGTTCCGATTGTGTACCGGATTATGTTCTGATACGTTCAGTATTTGATTCTGTTCAGTATTAGTTATATGTGTTTTGACTCAGTATCTGTATCGGTTTGTATGACTTCAGTCTCAGTATCGGTTCGATTTAGATTCAGCTGTTGTGCTATACGTTTAGTTTGTATCCGTCAGAATCTTTGTTTAGTATTTGATCCAAGGTCTGTTCTATATTTGTCATCGAATCATGTCTTTGTTTCATGTCGATTGTCCAGATCACTTCAAGAAACTTATTAAGGATTAAATTTTTACACTTTTAAACTTAGGTTCTCTAATTTATTTTGTTTATTAAATATAATCTCCAAAGCTATGAAAACAAGCATCTTGAATAAATAGGAACTTTTGAAATATGACAAACTAACAGATAGTAATTTTAATCCAAACATTTATTTAAAAATAATATTTTTGAAGGTTCATTTCTTTTAAACGTTATAGGATTTTTAAACCGTATTTAAAATGTTTCGGTCAATGTATTTGTTTTTGTTTCCGTAACGGTTTCCCATGTCGGTTTTCAAAATTTATAATAAGTATTTTGTTTAGAAATCTAGGTTATTCAACTTACTCTACTTTTTATATATAAGGTTTTCAAAGTTAGAAAATGTGTTATCTTTGTGTAATAACGATTTGCTATTAAATATGATAAATTATTATATCTTGATAAATTCAAATGTTCAAATAAGAAGATAGTTTTGCCAAGAACCACATATTTAAAATAATAGCATTATTAAATGGTTAAATGAATACGTTTATATCAGAAAAATGGTTTTAGTCATCATGGTCAACAATGTATACGTCTCTACATCGGTTTTGTGTTGTGTTCGGAATCGGTTATGTATATGACCGATTTCTGTTTCTGTATCAGTGTCCGTTGCAGTTTCAGATCAGTTCGTGTATCAGTTTTTGTATCAGTCTTGTGTCTGCATCTGTTTTCAGTACCCGTGTCAGTAATCGTTTCAGTTCAGTCTCAGTTATGTTCTGCTGTGTTTTGCTTCCGCTGATATGACTTTACTTGTACTGTTGATTTCTCCGTTACTGAGCAATTTTTGGCTCAGCCGTATTTTTCTTTTTGTGTTTTTCTTATTTGTTTTACAGGTAATATGGGATGATTTGGGATTTCAGTGAGGAGCGTTAGGAAGTTGCTGGCCAAGATTCTTTATTTTAGTAATGTAATAAATGTAATTAGGATCTTTCATTTAATGTTATGGATTGGTTTTAGTTTTGATATTTGTAAGAGTGACACGTCAGCCCTATTCGGGTCGGGGTGTTACATTCAATGTATGCAAGAGAACCGGGAAGTGGTCGAGCTTATAAAGGATAGACAATTTGAGAGAGACTTTGAGTTTTACTAGAAGCCGCACAGCCACCTAACCGGAAAAAACGTTGGAAATGGCTCTACAAAGAAAGGCGATTATTGAGTTTAAGAGTGTTTTTTTAATTTTATTATAATGTTTTTTTAAAATTTTATTATAATGTTTTTTTTAAGTTAATGAATTGTTATTTGTTTTGTAATTTTATAAATTTAGAAATTAAAAAAATAATAATTGAGTAATGATTGGTAGGTGTTATGGGGCTCCATCCACTACACACATATGTTATATAACCCTCACGTGGGACCCAAATTAATACGGTTGGAATCCAAACTTCAACATGGGAGGTTAGTTGGAATCCAAACTTCAACATGGGAGGTTACGGCTCATCACAAGGTTTCGGCTTATCATAAAACGAGCCTGACTTCGACCCGGAGACACAAACGGAGACACAACCGGATGAGGAGGAGTCGGCGACACAACCAAACAAAACCAAACGCAACAAACGGGTGTCACATAAAAAGAAAGAAATAACCAAGACCCGAACGAGAAAAACCGTGCCACCATGGGATGATGAGAGGAGTACGCGTTAGCCCGAGCTTGGGTTGACGTATCAGAGGATCCCGAAATTTGTAAGATTTTTATAGTCTTTTTAGTTTTTAATTTATACATATAATTTGTTTGTTAAAAATTGTATTTATTTTTTTTAATCTTTTTTTAGCAAATAACCAAAATAAAACTGTGTTTTGGAGACGAATCCGAGAACTATTTTTCGGTCTCATGGGTAGGGGATAATTACCGACAACCAGATTCAATATCGGGCAAGTAGACCGATATTAACAACAAATGGACCAATTTTCAATCGATTTATCAACGTCAAAGAAACGGTTGAAAAGGCGATGAGAGCGACGAGGATATAATGCAGTAGGCTTTAATAGAATATCAAGCGGCACGTTAGAATTTCCCATGCTTAAAGGTTTGGAAGGTTCTTCGTAATAGCTCTAAATGGGATAATGTCCCTACGACGATAGGAACTTCTTCCCTTAGGTTGGGAAATAGAAGGCCGACAAAAAAGTCAAAAACCTCCGAGTCGGTTGAACCTGAAACTCCAACGTCCGACGCTCGAAACGTCGACTTAAACGATGTTAATCCATTATTTTCGGAGGAGGAAGGGGCGGATGAGCGAGAGGCGGACCTACCATGACCACCCGGTAGAAGAAGTGGGGCAAAATCAAGGCGACCAGAATCATCGTCGAGGGGATCTGACTTGAGTCAAGCGTTTTCCGAGATGAAACAACGCCTTCAAGACAAACGCGACCTCGGGGTTCAATGTATGCAAGAGAACCGAGAAGTGGTCGAGCTTATAAAGGATAGACAATTTGAGAGAGACTTTGAGTTTTACTAGAAGCCGCACAGCCACCTAACCGAAAAAACGTTGGAAATGGCTCTACAAAGAAAGGTGATTATTGAGTTTAAGAGTGTTTTTTTAATTTTATTATAATGTTTTTTTTTAATTTTATTATAATGTTTTTTTAAGTTAATGAATTGTTATTTGTTTTTTAATTTTATAAATTTAGAAATTAAAAAATAATAATTGAGTAATGATTGGTAGGTGTTATGGGGCTCCACTACACACATATGTTATATAACCCTCTCCGAAACCCCCCCCCCCCCCCCCCCCCCCCCACACACACACACACCTAAAGGGCCTTATGAGGAGTTATGACTACACATGCCTTAGAACATGAAGGTGAGGGTGCTTGACTCTTTAACATTGGTGTCTATCTGACCCCTTCTTCATTTATTCTCTCTCTCTCCCCTTCTCATAAACCTTTACAATCGAGACACACTTTCTCACGGGTGCTACCCCTCCTCTGTTCCACATCCGCTGCGAGCCTACCAAGTATGCGCACAAAAGGCTGGGTTAGAGATCGTCTTATGAAATCTTTATTTTTCTTCTCAATTATGATTGTTAATATATAATTTGCTTTTTTTAATAAGTAAACATCAATAAAAGACTATAAAAGATAATAATGACAATGAGATCATTAATGTAGTTAAGTGTTTAAAGCCTTGATGGGTAATCCTTGTCTAGTCAAATGAGGGTCTTGGCTTTTAAGGTAACTAACCGGAATTCTAAAGTCATAAGTTATGATTAATCAACTATGTCAACCCCTCATCCAAACCATTGTTGGTCCGAATCATTGGAAAATCCCAAACTTTCAAACGTGATCATGACAAGCATAAATGTAGTCTAACACAACATAGATGTCGTCATGGTTGTACGACAAAAGATATCAGTCCTCGACATTATCCAACGAACCACACCATATATCACCAACCATCTAATAAGGTACTAATGGCAAGACTGTAATTTTGAACTGTGCCAAAATCGTAATTCTGAACTGACGGGCAAAATCGTAATTTGAACTGACGGGCGAAATCGTAATTTATGAACTCGGGGCAAAATCGTAAATTGTTCGGGCCAAAGAAGGAGCGTAAGTCAGCTGCCTAACACTATTCCCTCCCAAGACCTTTAAAAGTTGTATGGCACTATTTCCTCCATGACCTTTAAATATATATACAATATGTCTAGCACTATTCTCTCGCATGACCTTTAAATATATATATATAATATATATACAATTAGCGGGTAACAATTGCTACATTTTATTGAGGTTTGTAACACCAAAAATTATGTTCTCGTGCTTTTGGGAGTTCAACATGAAATTGAAGGGTTATGTTTCCGGCATGAGATAAAAGCATATTTGTAGTCTCCTAACAAAAAGCTGTGACATGACCAAACTTATGGAAAATTTAGGAGGGTTGAGAAGTGTAACATAAAATTTGAGTTTCTATTAGTAACTTTCTCACTGAATATGGTAATTTATAGGACATAGAGTTGATGACTAAATCGATTGTAGCTTCTAAAGAATTAAGTTTTTACGAAAGTTAAAAAATTATGATATTACCTCAGTTTAAAATTACGATTTTGTCCAGAGCTCAAAATTACAGTCTTACCATCGTTGTAGCTTTTGACAAATAATGATTTTACTCCCAGTCAAAACTACGATTTTGCCCCCAACTCAAAATTAATGTTTTGCCATCGTTGTAACTTTTTGAAAAATAATGATTTTAACCTAGTCAAAAATTACGATCCCCCCGTTCAAAATTACAGTCTTGCCACCGTTTTAGTTTTTTTAGCAAATCTATGATAGTGTTTTGTTTTAGTTGGTTGAATCAATGTAATTTTAATTCATGTCAGACAGTTGCCTAGCACTCGCTTATTGCTCCTGACACATTATAGGTTTGCACCTAGCTCAAAATTATAGTCTTGTATTTATTTTAGTTTTTTTTAGCAAAACTATAATAATGTTTTTAAGGGTGAAAGTATCCACACATCCCCCAAAAGTATTTACACATCCCCAAACCCTATACTACGCTCATTCCCCTATACACCTGAAAATGGGCCCACCGGACGCCCCTCATAGCCCTATACGGCTGGCTCAGGCCCACCTAATTAATGCCAATCCTTGGATGTCAGCCAATGATTGCCCAATGATTAGGATGTACCAAATGAAACTTTATTTAAATATCATGGATGTTTTAGTATGGGGAAGTTGTGAATACCTCATGAGAACACTAATGAACGGCTCTCTTGGAAGTACATGCAACAGGGCAAACAACATTGGCTGGCATCACTAGGAGCTTAGCACAATGTAGTCCACCCCGATCACACATCATCCTAGATCGACGTCCTAGAGCATGAATCTGAAATACGAATGAGGTAAGCGTTTGAATCTGAAATATGAACGCAATGTACTTCTCCATAAGGATTACGCTACTACCACCATCAAAACACCGACTTTCAATATCCTGTTAATAAAACATACAATTATAGCGTTAGACTCGGCATTCCAAAATATTTTGTAAAAAATAAAAATAAAAAACAAATCCAAGCACCACCACCCACCACTGCACCACCATAGCCCACCACTACCCTCAACCACCTCATCCACCTCCACAGCCAACCCACCACATAGCCGACCCACCACCACCACCACCACATCCGACCCACCACCACCACCACAGCCGATCCACCACCACTACTGTAACAACCCGACTTTTTAAGTCAAAGTACAAGTCAAAGTCAAAGGAAGAAAAGATTGCTAATCAGATCTGACATTTCTTGCTTGATTATTGATTGTACTCTCGAGCCCCGATAATCGATACTTTAGTTACACTATTTTGTTGTATGATTTGTAATATGTGAAGTAACAATGCGATAAACGCAACTAAACGCTAATCTACTTAACGATATCTCATCGCTATCGCATCGCAACTCGAATCGCTATTATTGGTATTGTTTTATGTGTGTGTATTATTATGTGTTACTTGTGCATGTTTAATTATGTTAATGGTGTTATTCGCAAACGCAATCGCAACTATATCGCAACGCAATCTAATCGCAAACGTTACACGCCAAGTTAAGTACTTGTATGTTGTTATGTGTTAGTTATGTTATTTGTGTAACTATTGTTTAAAACTATCGCATCGCTTACTCGCAACTCGATTAAACGCAACGCAACGCTCAACGCACGAAACAAAAGTTGGAAAACCAACTCGCAAAGGCCCTCCGATCGAAGGACCATTCGATCGAATGGACATCCGACCGGATGACCATCCGATCGGATGGCCATCCGATCGAAAGGCCCTCCGACCCATCTTACCTGCACCGCCTCACACTATAAATACTCAGCAGACACATCACTGTTCACGTGATGTGACAGCTCCCTCTGACCCACGTACTCCTAAGTTATTTTTCTCTCGATTACCCGCAATTCTTGTAAGTTTTCATCTCAAATCTTGTACTTTTACAATCAGCACACACTTTCTCATCATTTTCACCATCGAATCTTGCATTTCCACCATGAAATCCTCTGATTCGGGCTGTTCTAAGGTGACGTCATCATGATGTTCTTATGAACAATGAAAGGTGAACTCATCTCATCAAGAATAGTTCGGATCTAATGGATTTCTACAATGTTTAAACACTGATTTCACCTAAATCTAAACATTTACCAACTGATTTCCACTTTTCTTCAACATCCTCAACTTTTCACTTAAAACCGATAGAATCTGAGCTCGTTCAGGCCTTCTACTTATTCCCTAGTGAAATGCTGGTCTGAGAACGGATTACTATCGAGGAGATAACCGATTCACGGGTTGAACATGAAGCATTGTCCTGAACAGTTAAGTCTGATCGAATGGGGTGATTCCCGTCTGATCGGATGAGCTAACAAGGTGTGGTTTCGGTTGTTTAACACGTCATCATGCCGTCTCCATCAAACCGCAAAACTTTTAACTTAACGAGTTTTCCAACGAAACAGTCGCTCAAACGAATAGCCGTCCGATCGAACGACTATTCGACCGGGTGACTTATGGTTTTCAACACTTAAACGATTTTGCAAAACTTCAAAGAATATCAGCTTCCAAACGAATAGTCATCCGATCGGACGACCATCCGTCCGGATGACCATCCGATCGAACGACCATCCATCCGGATCGAACGGCCATCCGTCCGGATGACCATCCGACCGGATGACTGGTCATATAGAGATGTTTCACAATTTTTAAAATGCTACAACGAAAACTTCAAAGTTCAAGCAATACACAAACACATCCATCCCAAACGGACGACCCTCCGACCGAATGGTCATCCGTCCGGACGGTCATCCGACCGAACTGCCGTTCGTCACTCGTTCCACTCAACGCACCGTTTCACGCACTATTCATCGCTTATACTATCGTCCTCTGATCAGGCTAACTCTCCAGCGCTCCCTTCAATCCAAGACTGTGTTTATTCGTTAAACACGATCAGTGAGTACACTTAATCCCTTTTTGCTTAACGCACTTTTGGGTGTTACATACGTTACTTATATCAAATCACATCGACACACAACGCAAACAATTTTATACGCTAACCGCTCTCGCATGTTATACGTGTTATTCGATGAATGCTTGTATGTTATGTTTACACAGTGATTGTTGCCTGACACCTTAGTAACAATAGTACTATAGTTTGGACTCAGCACCTGTCGTGGACAGGGGTTGTTAAGGGTATTTCTTCACATGTCACATTGGTGATATGTGTTGCACATTATACAACTCGCAGTCATGTCTATGCATATTTCATTTTCGATAGCGTACATGCTTCACATTGCTACGTGTTACATGTTGGTTATGCGTAAATCGCTTTCGCTACTATTATATTATTAAACTTGTATGCTCACCTTTACACTATGTGTATTGACTTTATTTTAATGTATGTAACAGGTGTTTAGGATGCTACTCTATGCTTACTGTGTTGAAATCAAGATTTGGTGGTCTAGAAACCCACGAAATAATTTATGAGTTGTCGGAACAGTTATGTTCTTTTTGAGACAATTATCTGTAATAACTATTTCATCCTATCTGTTAGTAGTATGGGATATTAACGTAAAGGATTTGGTAATATTATAGTTGTTGTGGATTCTCTTGAACAATCTGTTTCGCTCAGTGCCATGCCCCGATGATTCCGCCATCGGCCGGGGTGTGACAACTACTAACCCACCACCACCACCACCCAGCCGACCCACCAACACCACAACCACCACCCACCACCACGAAAACCACCACCTCACCACCATAACCCACCACCCCAAACAATAACCACAGCCCCAACACCACCGAAAACAACAACCACAACCCCAACACCACCACCACAAACGGACAAAAAACAAAACAAAAAAAAAACATAAAAAATTGAAGATTAATCATCAAAATATGGAATACAAACTAACCTTGAATATTCCGACCGTACAAAGAGATACGAGAGCGAGAACTATACGAGAGACAAAGAATCCGTGCGTGTATGTGCACTTCTGGATCGTCATCGTGTGGTCTACAATTCCTCTAATGTGGTCCACAACCCCTTTTCGTATGTACTTCTGGATAAGAACTTGTTTGTAGCTATAAAAGGAGATAAAACTTCTATACGCCGCTCATAGGCCAATGAGAGGCGTATAGAAATACACATTCTACCAACTTTTCAGAAAAAAGTAAGTATATATGATGCGTGTGAAGTGTTATATATATTAGGTGTATATTTTAAGCCCTTTTTAACACTTATTTTAGCCAAGTTTTAAATTTATAAAACACGATATTTCACTAACACTAAACACACATATGGGCAAGTGCACCCATCGTTGAGTGTAGTATAGCGTTGGTAAGATACCGAGGTCGTCCAAGGACACAAGAGCTTTTAGTACCGGTTTATCCTCAACGTCTAACCAAAATAAAAGTTTAGAAAAATGTTTAAAACTAAGAAAATTAAAAACTAACTAAAATGCTGAAAATAAAAATAAAAGAAAAACAGATAGACAAGATGAATCACTTGGTTCCGACTCGTATCTAGTATAACCTTTGATTATTTCCGCACTTTTGCACATAATTAAGAGATTATCTTAGTTATTGTAGTAGGCCCCTCTTTTGAAGGTGACGTTACCCTCACCCCAGTAGTTTGAGTCAGCAGGGATACAATCCTAAAAGGGTGGATTATTGGAAGATAATGAATTAAGTTATTAATGCAGTATTGTGGTAGGCCCCGCTTTTGGCGGTGACGTTACCCTCGGCTAAGTAGTCTGAGTCAGCAGGGATACAGTCCTAAATAGCCGGGTTATAGTATTAATAGTAGCTAACTTATGAGGGGATCAAAGAGTTTGGACCCCCGCCATCCAATACCGTGAAGTATTGAAGGAGGTCCTACTAAATTTGACCCAGGTCCATTGCAGGACCTCTAAACGCTGAACAATGGCAAGACCTTTACCAAACCGTTCCCTTAACCCCCGACCAGGTAGCCAACATATCTCCATATAGACCGTGGAGATATGAATGGTGAAAATCCTTTATTTTATATAGACAGTAAAATAATGCCAAGACACCACGGACAAACGATAAGGAAAGATCACCTTCAACATAAGTAACTAGTTATTAAAGTCATTAATACAAAACCAAATAAAAAGTGCAAAAGATTAGAAATAAAAAGTATTATACTAGACACTTTGTCTTCACCAAGTGATGTAAGAGACTTAGGCAAACATGGCCTTGATTGTCAAGAACTCTTACGATCAATCTTGGATCCCGAGACGACTCACACACTCTACGATGGACAATGGATGATGGTGGTGGATGATGGTGTTGTGATGGTGGTGGGTGGTGGATGAAGTGTGAGAGAGGTGGTGTGCCAAGGGATGAGATGAAATGAATCCAAGCACTCCTATTTATAGGCTGAACAGAGAGCTGGACACGGCCCCGTGTCCGCTGGGCACGGCCCCGTGTCCGTCTGACAATCTCTCTCCTCATTAATTGTAATTCGCAATTACAATAAATGCGCCTGCTGTACTTTCGACACGCCCCCGTGTCCGCTGAGCACGGCCCGTGGTGGGCAATGGAAGCTTCTATAGGTTTGTCTTTTCTGCTGCTTCTTGGGCACGGCCCCGTGCTGGCTGAGCACGGGGCGTGTTCAGTCTTCTGATTTCTCTATTTTTGCTTTGGAAGGTGCCGTTGAGGGGTCGGGCAGTCCACTAATATCCCTTTTCTTGTATTTATGTTGGATTTAGCTGTCTTTTTGCTTCTTTTGCGTTTTTGAGCTCATTTAATCCTGAAAATACAAAAGGAAGACAAAAACACTCTTTTTCCAATATTAGTACTTAAAAAGGGTTAGTTTTATGCCTCATTTGATGTAATTTATATGTTGCATTTTACACACATCAATATACGACCCTCATTACCCTATACGCAACGTATAACCTGAAAAGGTGTCAGAATTCGTATATCTATACGCCTCTCATTGCCCTTCGTCGTTAACACCTTCCTCGTTAGCACCATCATCATTAGCACCTTCGCCGTCGTCAACACCTTTTTCCTCTTCGTGGTCACATTTTTCGAAGTGCATTACGCCTTCCTTGACTTAGTTATCATTTTCCTCAAAGTCCTTACCACCTTCCTCGTACTCTAACTTGTGTTGGTTTTTCGTATACGAATGGTAAGTCCCATATTCGTGTTGCAGATAACTTTGAGCCACGTAAGATGGTTCTGCCTCATCTACGAACACCTGGTTCAAATCAGGCAACACGGGACGCACATCCCCGTCATCACAACGAAGCACGAACACAACCTCATCCTCACCTCGATCAACGCCGAATAACCAAACGCTTTTGGAGACGTATGACTGGTTTGAATCTTCGCCAAAAACATAACCAATGTCCCAAGACGACATCTTTATGTTTCACGATTTGATCGGACGTTTTTATTTGTGAATTTTCATCATTATTTTGTGAGCTTTCAACATTAGAATGAAATAGTTTCCGTATGCTTGGATTAATAACATTTTCTCGGACGATAAGTCGCGTATAGGTCACTGAGCGCGTATACGGGTCACCTTTTCAGACTTTTAAGTCTGAACTCGCTACATGTCAGTATTTATACCTTAAATTCCTCGAATATCGTACTTGTACGTTGTTCATAGGCCAGTGGGAGGCGTATAAGGTTTAATGCTTCAACTACCACCATCTTATACGTCGCTCATAAGGCAATGAGAGACGTATAAATTTTTTTTTTTTTACGCATTTAATGCTTTCATATCTTATACTCACTCATAGCTCTATATGTACACCTAATTTTCAGGATGTATTAATACCCTCACTTTTTTTTAATTATTTAAAAATATTTGCCAAACTCACCGGAACGCGGACATAAAACTATTTTATTTGAAGGATCATCTTGCAATTATAATAACAAATTAGAAATTTGTTATCCGTTCTCTCCTTTAGAAATTAAACGGGCGGTATGGGATTGTGATGGGGATCGGGCTCCGGGCCCGGATGGAATAAATTTGAATTTTATAAAAAGATTTTGGAACAATTTGGAAGGTGACTTCATTAAGTTGTTTGACCACTTTTACTCGGCCGAAAGTTTGAACAGTGGTTGCATGTCATCTTTCTTAGCTCTTATTCCAAAGCGAACTGATCCAGGGGGGCTAAATGAATATCGTCCGATTAGTTTAATAGGGTGTATTAACAAAGTGGTCTCAAAGGTTCTAGTAAACCGGTTGAAACCGGTAATTCAAAAACTTGTGTCGGAGGAACAGACGGCATTTTTGGCAAAAAGAAGCATTCTCGATGGGGTCATTATTTTAAACGAGATCATTCCGTGGCTTAAAAGAAACAAGAAGGAAGGATTGATTTTTAAAGTCGATATCGAGAAGGCATATGATTCGGTTAGTTGGAGTTTCTTAGATTCTATGCTTTGCCAAATGAATTTTCCTTTAAAGTGGCGCAAGTGGATTATGACTATTGTTACTTCGGCACGGGCTTCGGTTATTGTAAACGGCTCCCCAACACAAGAGTTCACTTGCTCGAGAGGTTTGAGGCAAGGCGACCCGTTGTCTCCGTTCTTATTCGTACTTGCCATGGAAGCATTGACCGGGGTTATGAAGAAAGCTTGCGAGATTGGAGCCTTTCAAGGTCTTACTATCTCGGCAAACGGGCCTCCCCTTTCACATTTTCTCTATGCCGATGATGTCATTTTTGTGGGTAAGTGGTCTTATGAGAATCTAGCAAATTTGAAACGTCTACTTAGATGTTTTTATCTTACCACGGGACTAAAAGTGAACCTTAAAAAGAGCAGTCTTTATGGGGTTGGGGTGGAGGACACTCACGTTCAATTGTTGGCGAACATGTTGGGTTGCAAAAGAGGGTCCTTTCCATTTTCATATTTGGGCCTCCAAGTAGGGGCAAATATGAATCTCATCAAAAATTGGGACCCGGTAATTGAGGTTTTTAAGAAAAGGTTATCGAGGTGGAAGGCAAATACTATTTCGTTTGGGGGTCGTATCACTTTAATTCGGTCCGTCCTTAATGCTCTTCCTACATATTATTTTTCACTCTACAAGGCCCCCGTCGGAGTAATAAAGAAGTTGGAAAAAATACGTAGAGACTTCCTTTGGGGATCGAACCCGGAGGTCGAGAAAATGAAATGGGTTGCTTGGAATAACTTGTTGACACCGAAAGATCTCGGGGGATGGGGTTTCGGGTCTCTTCGTCTAGCAAATTTGGCAATGTTATCAAAGTGGTGGTGGCGGTTTAAGGAGGATAGGGGAAGTTTGTGGAGGAAAGTGGTGTGGGATGTACACAACAATCAAAGGTCATGGAGCTTTATTCCTGTAAAGTTGTCTATTGGGGGTCCTTGGAAACAAATTCATAACTTGGCTAAAGATTTTGAGACTATGGGTATAAACTTGGAGTCCTTGTTACGAGGGCAGCCCGGAACCGAAAAAGAGATGCGCTTTTGGAAGGAGAAATGGCTAGGTGACGAACCATTATGTGAAAGATACCCAGGTTTGTTCCAGTTGGAATCGAACAAAAATGCTTTTATTAAGGATCGGGTGATCGTAGGGGAGAATGGGGCGGAGCTGAATTTCGAGTGGAGTAGGCTGCCATCAAATGCAGGCGAATTGGAGGAGCTCAGTAGTATCTCCAATGCAGTCCATGGGTTCGAGTTTGGGGTGGGAGCAGACAAATGGGTTTGGGCTTTGGAAGAATCGGGCGAGTTTTCGGTGAAGAGCATCCGGGTAAAAGCCCACCAGATGGTTTTTACTAATATTGGAGTGGAGTTTGAATGGAACAAGTGGACTCCATTAAAGGTAAACTTCCTACTATGGCGTTTAATTCAAGACAAATTACCCACTACGATGGCCCTTGTTAGAAGAAATGTTCCTGTACAAAATGTCATGTGTAAAATGTGTGGAAATGAGGAGGAAACAACACTGCATCTGTTCGCGTCGTGTCGGTACGCCCTTCGGATCTGGGACTTTGTATCCGGATGGTGCAGGTTACAACCCATTTATTTTTTGGAGTTAAAGGATTTGGCTCAGTTACATAAAACAAACAGAGGATCAAAGAGGTGGCAGAAAATAGTTTATTTGGTTGCCCAAGCGGCAATTTGGATAATTTGGAGAAGCCGAAACGAGGCAGTATTTAACGGAAAGCGACCGAATGAGCACAGAATGAAGGAAGAGTTGAAGATGATCGGATACGTATGGCTGAAGAGTAGAGCTAAATGTGATAGGTTATCATGGGATAGTTGGTGTAATTTTGATTTAAGTGGTATTGGGGTATGATTTTTCTGTTTGATGTATGTATTTGGAGATCATCCTGGTTAACAGTTGGTTACCCAGGTTTTTGAAATAAAATTTCGTTGGACTTTCAAAAAAAAATAATAACAAATTGTTTATTATTATCAAATCAATGAAATTCTACATTTGACATCAAAAGTAACAACCCAAAAAGAAAATTAGAGAGAGAGAAAGAGATAGATATAGAGATATACATATAGAGAGACCGCGAATTCCGGGCAGCGGGCAGGCCGCACGACCCAGGTCTCTATCAATAAATACCCACTACCGCACACCTCAACCCTCCCTTATCTCTCAACAATTTGATATTCATATTACGCGTTGCTCTTCTTCCTCGTATCCTTCTTTCTCGTAGTAGGGTTTCCTATGTAACTTCTAGTTTCGTAACAGATTTAGAACCGAATCTTTGTTCTTTTTCTTCAAGATATTCTACTCCTGTTTTTCTACAAGTACTTCTTGTAGGCTTTACAAACCACTTACATCATCTATCCACTTTTTCAGTCAAAGAATTTTCTAGGGTTTTTATAAATGGCGATTTTCCTGCTTCTCCTTTTTAACCAATTTTAGAAAAGATTTCAGTTTCTCTCTCCTCTCTCTCTCTCTCTCTATAGAACTGTTGTTTCATAAGAATCATAACCAAGATTCTTTCTTAGTTTCTTCCAATGGCTCCATCAAGAAAAAATGCAAGAAAACCAAGAAGAACCTTAAAGAAGAAGAAGAAGATGGTTCAAGAGACTAATTCTTTGTTATGTTCTGATCATGATACAGTGTTGAACTTGAATAAGATGGATGAGATTAATAGTATTGGATGTACAACTCCTAAAGCACAAAAGTACCAGATTCCGGAGATTCTAACATGCCCACCGGCTCCGAAGAAGAAACCGAGGCTTGTTTCGAGTTGTACATTGAGAAGATCACCGATATCTTTCTTTGATCCTCCTGATATAGAGGTGTTCTTTGCTTCTCACTTGGCATCTATTTATAATCATGTTCATACACCTGTAAGATGATCATTAATATCTTCTAGTAAGTTAATTTAGTATTTGTTTATTTAGAATTGGCCAAAGTTATTGATTGGCAGTTTGCTTTTCTTTCAATATTTCTTTATGTTATTTTGAATATGTTTGATGATGAAGAAAGAGAGGGAGGGAGATAGAAGTGTTAGTGTGTGGCTTTTTTTAGAAGAAGCATTCAACTTTTTCAAGTTTTTGAGTTTGTGTGGTAGGGTATGATCATGATGAAGTTATGCTAGCTAATTAATTGTATTGCTAACTTTTTAAAGTTTGAGCATGAGTGCAATGTATGGTAGATTGGTTGGACTATATTTACCAATATTGGACTTTGAATGAATATGTTTGTTTCTTTTTTTTTTCATGTTTAGATTTTGTTCATGAGAGATCCCACAAGATGAATTGTTTTAAAGGACATATTTCCCCTCACATATATGTTTTGTGTTTTCCTTTTTTTGTTAACATTATTCCCTTTAAGATATCCTAAATGATAAATATAATTTAACCCATGTATATAGACTTACTAATTTGATGTGTGTTCATATGTGTATCTTTGTATATACACACCTCTTTATGTTTATTAGGATGTACGTCGAATTGCCGATGGTCTCAATTGGTCTAATGAAACCAGGCATCCCAATGGTGCGGATTCAAGTCCTTTAGATTTTAGTGGGTGTGTGTTCATCGCTCAAAAAACATATTAACAATATAAGGATGTATGTCTCCTTAGATAGCGCCATGGACCCATCTTGATGGACTTCAATATATCTTGTAAGCTATCATGTAAAGTGTTCTCAAATCAATACAAAACATTTTCTCTTTTACATAAACTTGTGTTTCTCTTAGCTAGCTCGTATCACTGTATCACTGCATATATCATAATAAAACCGATTTAGTAGAGATTAAGTGACAGATGGTTTACTTAGAAGGAGATAAGTTTGTGAAAATAGATTTTTTTTTTAACGTCAAATGTTACCCCTGCTCTACTTTACACCAAAATTCTTAACTATTCCCTTACCTAGGTTTGAACTTTGAACCTGAACCTCCCATGTAAGAGGCATATGCCTCTACCAAATGGGTAGCTCCGTATTAACGTACAATTTGTGAAATTAGATAATCTTAGTGTATGATGTATCTTTTTATAAAAAAATAAATATCTTGTGTGAGATAATACGGATCAAATTCTGTTCAAACTATATCTACGCATATTCTTTTATTTGTGACATATATATGACTCCTCAAACAAACATGCATGGTCCAATGAAAAATGCATATGTAAGGGAAATATACATGTACTTACTCTATACGAGGACCACCATGCACCTCAAGAGTGATATAAGCAATGGCCCCTTCACAGAACTTTTGAGGCTTTAATCAATGCAATGCAAAAGACTTGTACAAAAGGTGTTTTAATATTTTCCACTTCTGAAATACAGAGTTGGAAAAGACATTAAATTAAAGCTCTCTCTATCTCTTGTGTACCCCCCCCCCCCCCCCCCACACACACACACACACACAAACATGTTAATTATTATTTCTTTAATGAACTGCAAAGTACTGATGAGGAGCAAGTAAATGAGAGAGAGGAGGGTAATGGAGTCACTTTGCATAAAGACTAAATTAACAAAGGGTGGGGACAATGGACCTAATTTGGAATGTTGTAGTTTTCAATATGGGTTAAGTTGAGGTGAGATCATGGTGTCAGATTGATGCTATCTGTTTGTCTGTGTTGAGGCCAACATGAACAATGGAATCCAAAGAAGGTTTTTATGTTCCCACCTATGTTAAAGAGATTCAACAACTTATTAAAAATTTTCATATTTTAAAAAGATTTCGAGATCAGTTTTAAAACTAACCTTTTGTTCAATGTCATGTAGACAACGCATAAACAAGGTGTTTTATTGTTAACTTATACGGTATGAAATAATGCTATCTTTTAACCATATGAAAAAAAAATCAAATAAAAACCAAATCTGGTTGGTTTATGCAGGTGGGCCCCATAGCTTTCTTCCTCTCACACCCACTATGACTTTGACGGAGGCTAAAGATAGCGTCACCCTTTGGCGGAGCCTGGGTGGTGTAAAGGACGCCACCTAGGTGAGATGGCTTGAGGCGTTGCCCCACACCATCCGGTCTAACGGAAATCCAATAGACAAATTTATATTTGTAAAAATAATGCTTTTTTTTCTGATTATCTATTATACCAAGTGAGTATATATTCTATGGTTAATACATATCTTTAAAGTTATTAAGTGACTGTTTGGCAATATCTGAATGGTTAAGTGCTGAACCAGTAAGAGGTCTGAATCATTAAGTGCTGAACCACTGAGAGGTCTAAACCATTAAGAGTCAGTATAATGCTTAATCGTTCAGAGGAAAATGTCTGACCAATTCAGATTAGAGGTCTTAACCATTAAGACTCTGTATAATGCTTAACCATTTAAAGACAGATGTCTGAACCATTTAGACATCTGCTCGCGAAACAAACAATCTGAACCATTAAGTGCTGAACCAGTAAGATATCTAAACCATTAAGAGCCTAATTCAGAGGTAAACAAACAGCCCCTAAGTCATATTCTATTTAAACTGTTTCCATAATAGAAGAAGTTTGAAATTTCTTTTTTTAGGATCATATAATACTTAAATCAGTCAACTAAGCTTCTTCTTCTTCTTCTTCTTTTTTTTTTAAATTGTCACTTGATATTTTGAAGTTAATATAGATATAGATACAATAAACATAGTTTATAAAATATAATAAGTATTGTCATATAGATATAAAACAAGCCGAAACCGAGACTCAAGTATGGATCAGCTTATTTACACGGTAGCCACAACCCACTAATTAACTATCACAGAGTAAATTACAAAAATCGTCCTTTATGTATGTCACATATTGCAAACTGTGTCCTTTGTATTCAATAATTACAGAAAACGTACTCGATATTTGCAAACCCTTGCAAGTTATGTTATTTAGCCCTAACTCGGTTAATTATTTGTGGTTAAATCTGACCAAATGAACCCCATATGAAAATATAATAAATATTGAAGAGAGAAAACTTTCCAAAACAAAACATGGAATATTTGAGATAACTAAAACAGTATTGTAATTTTGTAAAACTGTGACTGAATGTCTGTTATTTATTTTTATTATCTTTTACTGATCATCCTATATAGTTTACTAGTTTAGTTCACATGGAAAGCAATCTTTGTTTAGGATTTCATGTCCAATGGTTAATTGTGCCTTCAATAAAGATTTTTGCTAATTATTTAGGATTTCATGCCCAATGGTTAATTGTGCCTTTAATAAAGAAGTTTGCTAAAAGAAAAATACGCCCAATGGTTAACTATGACTTTAATCAAGAATTTTGCTAAAATGAAAACACAGTGTGAAACATATATAGCATGTGAGAATTACAATAATCAATGATATTGAACTTCTTATCATATTCGACCATTAGAAACAACAGAATCGTTACTAGCTAGGTCAATGTATATAGATTTTAGATGGAGTAAGTATTGCAAAGAACAACTAGGTTATAAACACGTGTATTAAATGTGTTAAATAATAAAGGGATAAAAGAGCTATTGCTATGAACAATTAGGTTATAAACTCGTGTATTAAACGTATTAAATAATAAAAACTATATAATGTATCAAAACTTGATAATTTTGACTTTTTTTTGAACGGCTGATAATTTTGACTTGCTCAATAAAAATGGTTACATTGACCCTTGACTTCTTTACTAAAATGGTAAAAACTTGTTTATTTTTTTGAACAGCGAATGTAACATATGTTACACAAAAACTTGTTTATTTTTTTTTAAAATATCTACTCGGCGCTTTTTCGATTTTTTTTGCCCAAAACTCTTAAAAACATGTATATTACGTGTGATAATTTAAAAAAAAAAAAGTCGGGGGCTTTTAGTTTTCCGGGTTTTCTCAATAAAAGTGGTTTTCTTTTTATCTTTAGCCTATATATATATATATGGCTATGGTGAACATTTATCTTATATTTAATCAAAATATTATTATTCTTTATTAGATTAATTGGTAATTATTTGATGGATTTAACTATTTTTATTACCTAATCAAGGGTTTCCCTATGGGTGTATCTAGAGAGATTAAAGTCAAACAACTACATAAACCATGTGCTCAAACTGTGTTCTTCAGAACACATAAACCCCGTCAGAACTGTACACCCTAAACGGGAACTTGACCAAGCTAACGAGATGTCTATTTACCTCTCTGCTATGGAAACTGGATTATTTAGCATATCAGGTATTAATCTTTTATCATGTTTCCCATTAGTTCTTCCAGAATTGATCAACATATGATATCAGAACAGATGTTGCTCAATTAATTCTATTTTTTGTTTCCCTTACTGATGTGCAAAACGCCATGCACATCAGTGATGAGGATGAGAATGATGAAAATGAGAATGAGGATGAACAAGCTTCGCTTCAAAGGATGGTGAATGAGGATAAAGAAAGCCGGGAAATGATGTTTGAAGTTTCTACATCAAGGAACCATGCTCTGGTCAGATGAGTAACACAGTATGAAGACATTGTTGGTGATGAAGAAGAATAAAACAATAAAACTGAAGAGGTATGTTATTCAAATAATAAATATAATAAAAACAACAAAACGACATGATTAATAAAATCATTTTTTTAATTTAAAAGGCAATGGCTGATAAATTGGATGGGGCATACAAAGAATTAGAAGACTGTTACAATAAAATAAGCACATTGTTAAAACAGTCAAAGATTGAATATCCAAACAGCCTCCTGTTACACATTAAATACTCACAATGTCTGACATTGTTGGAAAACATGTCAAAATTTGTTGATGAAAATGTCAAGGAAGGGGCAGCTGAGAGAGAAAAAGGTAAAAATGAAGGTGAGGTTGAAAAAGAAGTTGAAGGTGAAACGGAAGTTGTAATAGGAGATGAAAATGAAGGAGAAGGGAAGGAGATGGATGGAATAGAAAACGCCATTGAAGTGGAAACAGTTGATGAAAATGCCAATGAAGTTGAAAATGAAGGAAAAGGAGAAGGAGAAGGAAAAGGAAAAGAGGAAGGAGAAAGGGAAGGGGAATGGGAATGGGAAGGGGAAGGGGAAGAGGATGGAGAAGGAGAAGGGGAAGGGGAAGGAGAAGGGGATAGGGGAGTAGAAAGAGAAGTGGATATGGCCGGAGAACAAAACGTTGAACCCTCAACTGCTACAACAGCCCCCATATATGATGATGATGACAATTCTATATTATCAGATGAAGATATAAACGAAAACGATATTGAAAGATGGGATTGTGATTTCAAGACACTTGAATATCACATTTCCAGATATAACGGGGAAAATAATTAAAAGGAATATTGTTGAGGTTTTGGAGCTGTCGGGACTAGATCTAAAACAATTCATTGAAATAAAAGAAGGTCTAGATTGTCCAAGGAGGGTGGATGAAGTGATTAAAGCAATAAAAAAACATCTGCAGCCTGCTGAAGAGACCCAAAAAATGCATGTATTTGATAAGACACCAAACATCCCCCCTACAGAAACACAATACAGTCAGTCGTTGATCACTGAACTAGAAAAAACTGAAGGGGATATGGTGAACAAAAGTGTTGACCAACAAGGTGCAGTGTTTGATAAAACGCCATGTGAGGAGCCACCACCTACGGCTGGGAAGAACCTCTTGCAAACTTTTGAAGAGAAAGAGACACCCAATAAACCCCAAGATGAAAACGCCATCAACACATCACCACTAAAACGCCAAACAGGTCAGATGTGCAGGAGAAGGGTGATGAGGACAAAACTCCAGACATCACAAAGTTGATACAAGAAAATAAAATTTTAAACCTTGAAGAGCTACCTGGTGATGAAGAAGTTGATCAAGATGATGAAGAAGATCAAAACATAAACAAAAAGACTGTGGGTGAAAAGGAGAAGAGAGATACAAAAATGAGAAGGGCATGTTTGTCACCTTATGTAAGGAGGCAAGTGGTTATACATGAACCAAGGAAGAACCATGAAACCAACGTTGCCACATACATCTTCACTGGATGCGGTGAATACGAGTATGTACACTTCTCTCAAATAAAAACACCAAACTTTCCATTTATCACATTTACTTGAATATGCATGTAAAAACGCTCAAAACTCCATGTCTTATAATAGAATGAGTTTGTATAACTAAAGCGCCATATGATGTTTTTTTAGGACTGTCGTGTTCAAGATGGGAGGAGAGTTTACACTTATGAGGGTGGTTTGTGAGAGCATGAGACCAGGATTTAATGCACACATCAGCATTATTCTATGTTAGGCACATATCCCGAACTATGAAGAAAGATACAAGGCTCCAGAATCACCCTCAAGGTTATTTTGCACAGAAATAATGCTGATAACTCTTTTTCTATATTTAATTAATGAAATTATATTAGGACATTGTTTTGTTGTTTAAAATGTGGTACTCAATATTATAGAATCGTCCGGCATACGACGAAACAACGAAAGCAAGTTATCGATACAAAGAATTCAACAGAAACATGGCAACGGTTTGGAAAAAGGCTCGTTTCAAAGGAGACCAGAAAGATAAAAACATCAAAGATTATGAACTGGTCTTCGTGCCAATAATATGGGCAAGACATTTCTATGTTGTCTGCTTCAACATAAAACACGAAAGAGTTGATGTGTTGGATAACAGTGTTAACGAGGATAAACACAACATCGAAAAAAAAGTATGTTGGATGGGTGGGAAAGTTGGTAAGTATGTTAAAAACTTTGTATATAGGAACTATGTTGACAAAACGACAAACTAATATTTGCAAAAAATCTGAAACTGCAGCACCTTGCTTTTGCAAACTATTTACGTCTTATAAAACACCAAAAGCATAAGATCATGAAGTCGGCGCCCATTTTTAGACAAAAGATGGAATGGAGAACAACGTCTAACGTGGTCGACTGTAGGGTTTGTGCAATGAGGCATATTGAAACATATATGGGGCAGATATCTGGTTGGACATGTGGTTTGGCAAAAGAAGATGCCCCAAATCAACTACAGCAAAGACAACTAAATGAACTGAGGATGAAACACAATGTAAAAATCCTGCTTCATAGCGAAAATGAAAACAGAAGACAAGTGACAAATCTGTAAGAAAATTCTTGGATTTAGGGGGGGGGGGGGGGGAATACATGAATTGTATCAAACAACGGACAAGAGAATAAAAGAAAGGATGAAAGAATATGTAGATTAGCTTAAACGCCATGAATTGTATAATTGAAATGTTGACTAATGTGTTTTGCTTTTTAGATTATTGCATCTACATGTTTCGTTGTGTGATTTTCGATAATATTTGTGCAAATATGTGAGAAATCAATGAAAACGCCATGATTTTAATAATTAACAAATAGTAACCATTGAAACATAAACAACATTAAAAAAAGGTTAAAAAACTAAATTAAAACAAGTAAAAAACAAAAAAACACCATATCTGTTAGATATCGATAGAGCGCCATTCAAACATAAACGTCTTTTCTTTTTAAAAAGAACGCCATAGAAAACTATTTAAATATGCAGATTAAAAAAAAGCCATAGAAAACTAGCATAACGATGAAAATGCCATTTCTGTTTAAATTTTATTTGGAACGAAATCATAACGCCATTATTTAGCGGGACGTAGACAATGACAATCGTACTTCTGCACATAATTTAGCGCGCTATACCACGTGGCCGGCCATGATCCGTTCTCATCGTTTTCACACTTTTCCCCATTTTCTTATGATTCCGTACCTATATATATAGGGGGTGGATCATGAGAAAACTAATTTAAATGTGAAAACCAAAAAACTAACTAAAAAAGCCAAAAAACATACCAATTTTTTTACTATTTTATTATTTTCTTTTGCTGGTTTATATATATATATATATATATATATATATATATATATATATATATATATAGGGGAAGGATGTATAGAAAACTCACTTTAATTTAGAAAACCCGGGAAACTCAAAGCTCCCGATGTTTTTTTTTTTTTTGAAAAAATTTATACATGTTATATACATGTTTTTAAGGGTTTTGGGAAAAAAAAATCAAAAAAGCGCCGAGTAGATATTTTAAAAAAAAATAAACAAGTTTTGGTGTAACATGTGTTACATTCATCTGACATATTTGTAACATGTGTTACACCAAAACTTGTTTATTTTTTTTTAAATATCTACTCGGCGCTTTTTGATTTTTTTTGCCCAAAACCCTTAAAAACATGTATAAATTTTTTTCAAAAAAAAAAAAAAAAACGTCGGGAGCTTTGAGTTTCCCGGGTTTTCTAAATTAAAGTGGGTTTTCTATAGATACTTACATTATATATATATATATATATATATATATATATATATATATATATATATATATATAATTCATTATTTTTTTGTACTGCACATGTGCACTAATACGAAAAAGCCTAAACCACTTAACCCGCCCCCCACCGACACCCCCAAAAAACCAACCCCCCCATCCCCCCATTCCCCCCTCCCGAAAACCTAAAACTAAACCCTAAACATAAACCCGAAAAAAACCTAACCCCCCACCCCCACCCCCCCCCCCAACCCAAAAACCTAGTCCTAATCCTAAACCTACAAAAAACCTAACCCTAACAACTAAAATAAACTTAAAAGCTAATTTTAAGCATGTAATGCACATGTGTAGTACACATATAATGCACCTGTGCAGTACAAGTTTTTTTTTTGAAATTTTTTATATATAAAAACTAGCAATTTTTTATAAAAAAATGTAAAAAAAATTGTATGTTTTTTAGGTTTTTTTTAGCTAGTTTTCTCATTTATATGTAGTTTTCTCATAATCCTCTCCTTATATATATACATATTGAGGCCAGTTAACGTATAATACGGCTTAACGTACATCACGTACGACAGTTAATTACTCGCGTTCATTTGAAAATCACGCACGTTAAAAACTAAAAAACCCAAATCACGCATGATGAAAACATTAATCACGCACGTTATACACATAATCACGCACGTTGTAGTACGTGATGTACGTTAAGCCGTAATGTATTTTACACTTTTCCTATACATATATATATATATATATACGGTGAGAGTTGGCTACAATGTCCATTTTTCCTACAAAGTGTAAAAAGTCTTAAAACACCACAATTTCAGCCATAAAACACACTCAAAACCCACAAATAACAAAGTGAAGATTACTATAACACCATATTTGTGGGTTTTGTGTTGTGTTTTGGATGAAAATGCTTTGATTATAGAATGACTAATATTAGTGTATTTTATTTTGATTATCATGTTGTGTTTTATATTCATAGTTCTATGATGGTGTGTTTGAAGTTTTTATGGACTGTTAAGATTTGAATATTGTGTTTTAGTGATTTTCACTCTGTTATTTGTGGGTTTTGAGTGTGTTTTATAGCTGAAATTGTGGTGTTTTATGACTTTGTACACTTTGTAGGAAAAATGGACTTGTAGCCGAACCCCACCCTATATATATAGATAGTTAGGAGAAAGATCCGTTAGAAACCATCTTTTATTGCGAGAACCGTTGTGAACACAACCAAAAATATCTAAAAAATCTAAAAAGCACACAATTTTTTTTAATATTTTTTCATAAAAATCACTACCTTTCGTTAATAAAAAATAATTTTTAAATTTTTTAAATTTAAAAAATAAATAAATAAAAATTTCTGGGTACTAAAAGTAGCAATTTTTTATAAAAAAAATAAAAAAATGTATGTTTTTTAGATTTTTAAGTTTTTTTTGGGGTTAAGCTTTATGATTTAGTTTTTAGCATTTAGCTTGGGGGGTTAGGTTTTTTTCAGGTTTTTTAATATTTTTTTATTTAAATCGATACTTTTACTGATTAAAGATCTTGTACATTAATTCAAAAGTGTGAGAAGTATGAGAAATATTGTGGAGATGCCGTGTGTCCTCAATATAAATTAATTCAAAAGGGTAAACAAGTAATTTTCTCATTAATTCAATTAATTGATAACCTTCCATAACTGCCACATTTTATTTTAGGAATATGAATTAATCTACGAATTTGTATTTTTTTATCGTTCATCAATTATAACTTTCTGAAGATCGCAGAAAGAAGGTTTTTATAGAGTGTTATATAGTGATGGATGCAGAATGAAGGTTTTATACAGTGTTATAGTGTTATATTTTCTGGTAGCAGTCTATGATGATGTATAGTGTTATATAGTGTTATGTTTTCAGGTAGCAGGTCTATGATTGATGTATAGTGTTATATAGTGTTATATAATGTTATTGTGTTATATTTTTCTGATAGCAGGTCTATGATAGATGTATAGTGTCATATAGTGTTACATAGCGTTATATGGTGTTTATATGGTGTTATATAGTGTTGTATATTTCTGGAATGTTTCCGAATTTTTAGTGTTAGTTTAAAAATGGATCACTGGAATTTAGGAAAGCTTACCTTATTTGAAACATATAAAAAGCCAGTATTACCCCTACAATTTTCAAATCAGTCCAAATAATTAAAACACAATTTACAATATGGTCCTTATTAATCTCAACCATTAGATCAAAGATCTGATAGTTTAAAACACTTCTTAAAACTTCTCACACTTTAGGCCATTTTTACACTATCCATACCCACTTTTAGTAGCAAAAAAAATTTAAACTTTTTTATAATTTTTTTAAATATCGAAAAGAAGCGATTTTTTCATAAAAAATATTAAAAAAAATCATGTGTTTTTTATATTTTTTAGGTATTTTTGGTTGTGTTCACATTGGTTCACGCGATTCTCGGAATAAAGTGTTTTTCATAACGGATCATTTTTTTCTCTCTCTCTATATATATATATAGGGTAGGGTTCATGCGAGAACCACCTTTATTGCGAGAACCGCGAGAACCAGTGTGAACACAACAAAATAAACCCACTACACCACCAAAAACCTAAAAAAACCTAACCCCCCACCCCAAAAAAAAAAAAAAAAAAACTTACCCACTTAGCCCCCCACCCCCCAAAAACCTAAACCCCCCCACCCCCCACCCAAGCTAAATGCTAAAAACTAAACCCCCCCCCAAAAAACCTAAAAAGTCTAAAAAACACACAAAAAAATTTTCTGAGTATTTTTTTTTATTTAAATCGCTACTTTTAGTAGCCAAATTTTTTTTAAACTTTTTTTTTAAAAAGTTTTTTTTAATAACGAAAAGTAGCAATTTTTCATAAAAATATTAAAAAAAAGTATGTGTTTTTTTAGATTTTTTAAGGTATTTTTGGTTGTGTTCACATTCGTTCTCGCGGTTCTCACAATGAACGGTGGTTCCTAACGGATCTTTCTCCTATATATATATAAGGAGTTACATAGAAAACCCACTTAAGTTAAGAAAACTCAATGTAACAAACTTTTTTTTCCAAAAAAAATTAGAGAATGTAAGTTATATGTTATCAAACATTTTGTAACAAAAAAAAGTACAGGGATTTCTTTTATTCTTCACGAATGATTCATATGAAAATAGGAATTTTTGTATCTGGCATTTACATTATATAACAATACTCCTCAACTGAATTGATATCACTACCTAAGTTTGTAGGAGGATTAAGTTGAGTTATGGTGATCATGGGCAGGAAAATGTGAATGAGGTGAATGTAACCATCAGCTAAGAAAACGTAAATAACCACCCTGAACCGCCATGAGAGCGGTTATTTTTGTAAGTTTAAATGTCTCAGCTTTTATCTCAGCATGATCCGATGGTGAAGATGGATTTGCAAGGTAGTTACACTTAATAGGCTGAATATATATGTGTATATATATATATATATATATATATATATATATATATATATATATATATATATATATATAAACGGGATCAGGAGGAAAACGCCCAAAAGTGTGAGAACGGTGAGAACGCATCCTGACCCAACACGTGGCGCGGGACATGATCAGGGTCCGAGGGGTTTTTTTGTCTTTTTAGTATTCTTCTCCTTTCCCGATTTTCACGTTTGACATGCTGCTTTATTTTTTGCGTGCAAGATAATTTTGGTGTTATCTAGAATCATTAATTACTTGGCGTTTTACTGTTTTCTCAGATTTCTTCTCATTGAATTAATTCTTATTGTGTCACATAGCTAATTTTTTTTGCGTTATGGTTTTTTCATGTCATTTTTTGGCGTTTTGGGTCTTTTTGTTAATAATTGATTACCATAGATTAATATTTTATAAAATTACAATAATACGAAATCAAAATAAACTAATAGTCTTCCGTGGGTGGGATTACATCAGAGATGTACCCATCGCTTTGTTCATCACTTTCTTTAGATTCATCATCATCAAATTTTAGATTTGCGTATAACGCCATTAGCTCGTCTCTTCTTTGCTGCAGCTTATTCTTGAATATCACTGCATCCTTGGATTTTGGATCGTTTAAATGTGCTAAATCACAAAGTTGTTCAATGATAGATAGCAACTTTGTCTTCAACATTTCTTCCATTGGCAATGAATATTGCACCCCGTTTTTATAAGTCACTTCAAGCGTTCCTTCTTCCTCATGCATCACCCAACTGCTAAGTTTTGATATAGGAGTATCGTCAATATCATCATCATCATCTTCTGCCGGAAATTTTCTCTTCAGTCTTTTTATTACAGTTCGGGTTCTTTCACAATCGTTGGCCATTGGAACCCCAAGGGCCAGGATATCCCTCTAAACCCCTTCATTCATTCCAAGCATGGTTTTGATTGTCCTTACCTTTACCCTGCTCCTATCAGAGAACTTTATAATGGATCTTTTCTCTTTCCTTTCAAACCTCCATGCAATAATCTTGGCCATTTTAAAGTTTTTGGCGTTTTGGACAATATGTGGCGTTTTAGTCAATGATTTTGGCGTGTTTAAGCTTGTGTTCTCATGGTATTCTTTTATATTGATTTTTTCCGCGCATGACAGGTAATTATGGCGTTTTGAAAAAGATAAATAAATTTAATTCCCCAAGTATTTTGCTTTCAATATAATAAATGTTAGTAATTATGTTTTCTGTCGTTTCATTTTACTGTTTTTGCAGTTACCGTGTTTTGTTTTCAGACTCAACTATTTTTATGGTGTAACACGTCTAATCTTGACGGCTGTAATTATGGCGTTTAGATAACGATTGGACTTTTTTGTTTTATATTCTTTGCACATTGTTTCACGCTTTTTTTATAATAGTAGTTGTTCAAAGTAATTTTATTATAGTTTGTTTGTTTTTTTGGGGCGGTTTTATGGCATGATAGCGTTTGCAAGCATTTGCTCATTTTGGCGTTTTATTATATTTTTCATTATAGTATTAATGTACTTTTGTTGTTTATTAACTGAAATTACAAAACAAACAACAGATAAAGAAAATTAAAAAAAAAAAAACAAAATAGAAGCAATTTGTGATCTAAATCTACAGTGTCATCAGTCTCTTTTTTATTTTGAAACTACAAGAACTCTCACAAATAAATGACGTTTTGGGTTTGGCGTGGTTTATGTTCTTTGTTCATGTGTTGAAGTGTCTTTGTGGATGTTGGAGACATAGATCAACCCTTTGTGGGTGGATGTTATCTGCCCGTCGTCTTCATTATAATCATCGAGGCCAAAGTAACATTTACACTGGGATAGGTCTCTTCTAATCATCCAAACCTTCTTCAAGAACAAAGATGACAGAATGACATATGGGTGTCATCAGTCCCTCTTTTTTGAATTTTGTCCATCTCATGCAGCAAAATCTTTCTACACTCAAGTAACAAATCATTCAGCGAAACTTCATGCAGAACATTACTGAGTATCAAAGAAAAGATGTTTGCCATCGTTGTATTTTTTGGCGTTTTACATTGAGTTGTATTTTTTTAGGAACCACTGTGTTTTTTGTGTGTGTTTTTGGTGTGATAAACGGAAGGTCGTGAGATGTTTCTATTTATAGAATTTTTTTTGGCGCGTAGTTTAGGCGGGATATTATTTTTATAACAAAAAAATTTGTAATTAACATTTATCCGGATGTAAGGTTTGGCGTTATATATTATGACGTTTCATATTTTGTGGCGTTTTTGTAGTCAGAGAGCTTAAAAAAACACAGAAAAAGTACGCAGTGATAAAATTGGCGTTTTGTATTTATTTGGCGTTTTACTTTTCAATGGCGTTTTATGTGAGAAATGATGTTTTACCTTTTTTACCCTTAATGAAGCGCGTCCACGTAATAAAACTGATGTTATTTACGAAAACGCCACCGCGCCAATCTAGTCCATAGATTGTTTTGATCGGACGATCCATAAGCGTTCTCACCATTCTCACACCGTTTTCTCTAAATCCTGACTCTATATATATACCCCCTGACTCTATATATATATATAGGGGAATGATAAATTGAAAACCCCCATGAGTTAAAAGAAACCTTGGAAACCCAATAATAGCCATTGATTAATCAGATTGATGGATGAGATCATTTTGGTCTTGCCCCCTTTTTACTTTTTAATATAATATTAATAAGAGGTACAAGAAGGGTATATCTGGAAATGTAACAATTTCTCTCTTCTGACAGAAACTGTAACATTCGTCTACTTTTCTCTCTCTCCTCACAGAGAGTGTAACATTTGCCTACTTTCCTCTCTCCTCTCTCTCTATAATTTTGATCTTTTTTGTTTACTTTTGTATACATACACTACAAAAAAAAATGTGTTACAAATATCATCTATTTATGTTTTTTTAGAATTTTTAAATATCTAACTAACAAAACATATTAGAATTGTTACATTACTAAAACCCAGCTTTGTTGTTACATAATAATGTTACACAAAAAAAGTGTAACATAACCAAAGAACAATTTATTTTTTGTTACATTATCATCACCAAGTTGTTACACTCACACGAATCACTAAAACCCAGCTATGTTGTTACATAGAGATGTTACACAAAAAAAGTGTAACATAATCAAAGAACAATTTATTTTTTGTTACATTATTATCACCCAGTTGTTACACTCACACGAATCCCCCTGACTTTTGTCAACTAGCACATTTGTTTCATCTAACAAACAAAAACATATTAGAACTGTTACATTACTAAAACCCAGTTATGTTGGGTTACATAAAGATGTTACGCAAAAAAAGTGTAACAAGTTCGGTTCTTCGCGAAAAAAAAAAAATTGTGATAAAGATGAAGCAAAAAGAAAATAAACAAACAAGTTAATCAAAAATAACTTAGTTTGAATAAAAGCTTCATCAAAATAAGTTGCAAAAATACGAAAACCGACACTTGTTACGCTTTTAGCCCTTTTTCTACTAACCACTAACCCAACCACCTACCTTTAACCCTAGCCAACCCTTAACCCACAAAGTCCTCTTGATATCTACAAAGGTATAAAAGTTAAAAAGGAGGAGGATTGATTTCTTGGCAAGCCTATGGTAGGAATAAGTTCCGTGCCGCTCTCGAGTGATTCACTAAAAATACACCTTCGGCCGAGTGTGAGTGATTTCCCCGCGAGGTATGTGAACTTGTATATAAATAGAATTTTAAAAAGGCATGTTATGCCCAAATAAGTAATTTCTTTTATGAACAGTTCTAAATAAATCATTACGAATAGGAGTGTAAATAAATAAAAATAAAACCCAAAAAGATCTTGGAAATCCCGACACTCTACGACAAGCCCAAAACCTTCTCTTCTACCTATTCCATTTGGGAGTGTAAGCCACATATTAAAGAGTTTTGCTTGAGGACAAGCAAAAGTTCAAGTGTGGGGGTATTTGATGTGTGTAAAATGCAACATATAAATTACATCAAATGAGGCATAAAACTAACCCTTTTTTAGTACTAATATTGGAAAAAGAGTGTTTTTGTCTTCCTTTTGTATTTTCAGGATTAAATGAGCTCAAAAACGCAAAAGAAGCAAAAATACAGCTAAATCCAACATAAATACAAGAAAAGGAACATTAGTGGACTGCCCGAACCCTCAACCGCACCTTCCAAAGCAAAATAGAGAAAACAGAAGACTGAACACGCCCCGTGCTCAGCCAGCACGGGGCCGTGCCCAAGAAGCAGCAGAAAAGACAAACCTATAGAAGCTTCTATTGCCCATCACGGGGCCGTGCTCAGCGGACACGGGGGCGTGTCGAAAGTACAGCAGGCGCATTTATTGTAATTGCGAATTACAATTAATGAGGAGAGAGAGTGTCAGACGGACACGGGGCCGTGCCCAGCGGACACGGGGCCGTGTCCAGCTCTCTGTTCAGCCTATAAATAGGAGTGCTTGGATTCATTTCATCTCATCCCTTGGCACACCACCCCTCTCACACTTCATCCACCACCCACCACCATCACAACACCATCATCCACCACCATCATCCATTGTCCATCGTAGAGTGTGTGAGTCGTCTCGGGATCCAAGATTGATCGTAAGAGTGCTTGACAATCAAGGCCATGTTTGCCTAAGTCTCTTACATCACTTGGTGAAGACAAAGTGTCTAGTATAATACTTTTTATTTCTAATCTTTTGCACTTTTTATTTGGTTTTGTATTAATGACTTTAATAACTAGTTACTTATGTTGAAGGTGATCTTTCCTTATCGTTTGTTCGTGGTGTCTTGGCATTATTTTACTGTCTATATAAAATAAAGGATTTTCACCATTCATATCTCCACGGTCTATATGGAGATATGTTGGCTACCTGGTAGGGGGTTAAGGGAACGGTTTGGTAAAGGTCTTGCCATTGTTCAGCGTTTAGAGGTCCTGCAATGGACCTGGGTCAAATTTAGTAGGACCTCCTTCAATACTTCACGGTATTGGATGGCGGGGGTCCAAACTCTTTGATCCCCTCATAAGTTAACTACTATTAATACTATAACCCAGCTATTTAGGACTGTATCCCTGCTGACTCAGACTACTTAGCCGAGGGTAACGTCACCGCCAAAAGCGGGGCCTACCACAATACTGCATTAATAACTTAATTCATTATCTTCCAATAATCCACCCTTTTAGGATTGTATCCCTGCTGACTCAAACTACTGGGGTGAGGGTAACGTCACCTTCAAAAGAGGGGCCTACTACAATAACTAAGATAATCTCTTAATTATGTGCAAAAGTGCGGAAATAATCAAAGGTTATACTAGATACGAGTCGGAACCAAGTGATTCATCTTGTCTATCTGTTTTTATTTTTATTTTTATTTTCAGCATTTTAGTTAGTTTTATTTTTCTTAGTTTAAAACATTTTTTCTAAACTTTTATTTTGGTTAGACGTTGAGGATAAACCGGTACTAAAAGCTCTTGTGTCCTTGGACGACCTCGGTATCTTACCAACGCTATACTACACTCAACGATGGGTGCACTTGCCCATATGTGTGTTTAGTGTTAGTGAAATATCGTGTTTTATAAATTTAAAACTTGGCTAAAATAAGTGTTAAAAAAAGGGCTTAAAATATATACCTAATTTATACGACACTTCGCACGCATCAAGTTTTTGGCGCCGTTGCCGGGGACACAAGGATTTTAAGAAAGTTAGGAATCAACGGCCTAATCATCTTTTATTTTCCTTTTTATTTTTAGTATTTTTCTTAGTTTTTCAGCTTCTGCAGAGCTCAGCACGGGCCGTGCCCGGTCAGACACGGGCCGTGCCCAGCATCATCACTGGCAGTTTTTATTTTCTGAGTTACAGAGAGCTGAACACGGGGCCGTGTCGGTGCAACACGGGGTCGTGTCCAACTCCCAGTAACTGGGAATCCAGAAAACAATTACTGTATCTCTCAACAAGGGCCGTGTTCACTGAGCACGGGGCCGTGGTGAACTTTCTGACCAACGTTCTTTTCTGTTTTTATTGCAGGACTTGGAACCCAGGTGCCACATTTGACCCTCCTACGTAGTGCATGAGCTCCAGTTCTAGTAGAGACATAAAAGAACCCTTGGAAGAACCCGAACGCTTTCTCAGGAAAAGACTTAAAGCTAAAAATCAAGAAAAAGCTTCGGGGGACCCACTTCCAATGGCGGACCAGCGTACCCTCATGGATTATCTACGGCCTACCGTAGGCAATCTTGGCGCCGCTATCAATGCACCGAATGTCGAGGCCAACAACTTCGAACTTCGGCCGCATTTGATACAAATGCTCCAAAACTCCGCAACCTTCCACGGGCTTGCGGACGAGGATCCCCATCTACATATTACTAACTTCTTAGAAATATGTGATACCTTTCGGATCAATGGAGCATCAAATGACGCCATCCGCCTTCGAATGTTTCCTTTTTCACTAAAAGACCGAGCTAAGGCTTGGCTTAACACCCTCCCAGTTGGATCGGTAAACACCTGGGATGAACTCGCCCAAAAGTTTTTATATAAGTATTTCCCTCCTGCTAAAACGGCTAAATTAATGACTGAAATTAATACATACTCACAAGAGGATGGGGAATCCTTATATGAAACTTGGGAAAGGTTCAAGGAGCTTCTAAGAAAGTGTCCTCATCACGGTCTAGCGGTGTGGCAACAAGTATCCACTTTCTACAATGGGTTGTTGCCACACACAAGACAAACACTCGACTCAAGCTCCGGGGGACTCTTAGGTAATCGTCGCCCAAATGAAATATATAACCAAATTGAGGAAATTGCTCAAACCAATTTTCAATGGCACACTCCCCGAGGTAATAAATCTATTGCCACGGGCGCCCATAAGGTTGATGAAAGCACCTCTTTACAAGCCCAAATCGAGGCCCTCTCGTCAAAAAATCAAAAAGCTGGAAATGACAAAAACGGCCTCGGTTATGGCTTGTGAAGGGTGTGGTGGGTCACATGAAAATTGGAGTTGTATGAAAGAATTAGATGAACAAACTGAAACGGTAAACTACATGGATAATAGACCTAGGCCGTCGGGTCCTCCAACGGGTACCTACAACCAAGGATGGCGTAACCACCCAAATCTTGGTTGGAGAGATCCCGGCAATAGTAGTAACCAACAAAACCAAAGAACTAATTTTCAACAACCGCAAAATTTTCCTCAACAACAAGGTGGAAGAGAAAGGCTTGAAGATACTGTATCTCGCCTCATCTCTGACACTGAAAAGAAAAACTCGGATCGATTTCAACAATTGGAATTAAATTTCAGAAATCAACAAGCTAGCATTCAAAACGTTGAAAAACAATTAAATCAACTAGCTCAAAATTTCTCCGAGAGACCACAAGGCGCGTTACCTAGTAATACCGAAACGAACCCGAAGGCACAAGTACATCTCATCACATTAAGAAATCGAACCGTGGGTCCCGAGGATGCTCCATTGCCGCCAAATGAAAGAAGCCATTCTAGCCAGCCTGTGACTCCTCCTGCGCCAGAAAAGGCTCCTATACCAAATCAAGAGCCCACCAAAACTCCTCCAATTCCGTACCCCGGTAGGTTGAATCGTCAAAAGACCGATGAGCAATTCGCAAAGTTTGAAAGTTTACTAAAACAATTGCATGTTAATATTCCTTTTATTGAGGTCCTAACCCAAATGCCTAAATATGCAAAATTCATGAGGGATTTCCTCACTCACAAAAGGAAAATTGAATCATTGCAATTAGTTAACTTAGGCGAAGAATGCTCAGCTTTAGTACTCAACAAACTTCCACAAAAGAAAATCGACCCCGGGAGCTTCACAATCCCTTGTTCGATTGGGAAGTCCCCCGTCCGAAATGCTTTAGCCGATCTTGGGGCTAGCATCAACCTTATGCCCACATCAATGTTCAAGCGACTCGGCCTAGGAACAACAAGCCCTACAAAGATGAGCATACAACTCGCCGACAGGTCCGTCAAATTCCCACAAGGTGTCGCCGAAAATCTGCTAGTCAAGGTTGACAAATTCGTCTTTCCAACCGACTTTGTCATCCTAGACATGGAAGAAGACACCGAGGTCCCTCTCATCCTCGGGAGGTCATTCCTAGCCACCGCCCAAGCATTGGTGGATATGAATGACGGAACTCTAACATTGAAGTTTGGGGATGAGGAAGTGAAATTTGAATGTGGAAGGCGAGTAGAGGAAGAAGATCCGGTCAACTACATGAAGGTCATAGACTCAAGCTTGGATGACGCTCTCCGACGGTGTAACATGGGATGCAACACATCCCACTTGGGTAACATATGACCAGGCTTTGGGTCTAGCCAAGGACCCTTATAAACATGGCGCACCATGGAGGCATTCCACGGAACTATCCTTAGTTTAATTTAGATTAATTTTTATGTTTTCTAGTTAGTTTTAATTTTCAGGAATAAAACACACTCATGGTGGTAAAGGATGAAAAGGGGAACGAGAAAAATGAACCCATGCACAAGAACGAGGCAACCCGACAATTTTCTCCATTTCAGAAGGTTCAACACGGGCCGTGCCCAACCAACACGGCCCCGTGCCGAACTACCTGCAGAAAAACGCCCAGTACAGGTACCTGGACACGGGCCGTGTTCACCCAACACGCCCCCGTGTCCAGACTTCTGTTTCTCTTATTTTAATTTTGTTACTGGCACTTGAACACGGGGCCGTGCCCGGATAACACGGGGCCGTGTTCAGCGCCCAGTAACACAAATTTTTTGCTTTTCAAACACTATTTTACACATCTAATCAACCTAAAAATTTATTTTTGGGACACATTGAGGACAATGTGTAATTTAAGTGTGGGGGGGATGCTAAAACCTTGAATTTTGAAAGTCCTAAATACAAGCCTTACACAAAACTCTATTGGAACCGCTAATCACCCCAAATTTTTTCAAAAATTTCATTTTTTTTACTTGTCTAGGTTTAACTCGGGAAATTCAAGTTCTCAAAAAGGTTATATTTTTACAAATTTACAACCGATAGCGTAGTGATAAAAAGAACCAACATAAGAAAATTATGAAAAGGCATAGCAAACTTATTTAAAATTTGATTATATACTTGATCACATAAAAACCCATTCCCACAAAAGTGAGTTTTGAGCCTTTAATTGAGCACACAATTTCATATCATTTGACTAAATGCTCATTTTTCGTTTCTTGTGTGAATAGCCGCTTGGTTCTTACGACTCTAGAACTTGCCATGACAATACATTCCCGGTCCTTATCAACTTAAACCCGAGTAAGTAAATGATGGAGGCATTAGGACTAACCCTTTTCATTTCTACACCATTATTTTTCTTTTTCCTTTACCACCTACCCAAAAATCCCCCTAGTTAGCCCCTTTGAGCCTAAACCTTTTCGTTTCATCACCCAAACAAAAACCCTTTCATCCACCAAAACCTTTTTCATTTTTAACCCTTTATTTTAGTAACAAGTTCGGTTCTTCGCGAAAAAAAAAATTGTGATAATGATGAAGCAAAAAGAAAATAAACAAACAAGTTAATCAAAAATAACTTAGTTTGAATAAAAGCTTCATCAAAATAAGTTGCAAAAATACGAAAACCGACACTTGTTACGCTTTTAGCCCTTTTTCTACTAACCACTAACCCAACCACCTACCTTTAACCCTAGCCAACCCTTAACCCACAAAGTCCTCTTGATATCTACAAAGGTATAAAAGTTAAAAAGGAGGAGGATTGATTTCTTGGCAAGCCTATGGTAGGAATAAGTTCCGTGCCGCTCTCGAGTGATTCACTAAAAATACACCTTCGGCCGAGTGTGAGTGATTTCCCCGCGAGGTATGTGAACTTGTATATAAATAGAATTTTAAAAAGGCATGTTATGCCCAAATAAGTAATTTCTTTTATGAACAGTTCTAAATAAATCATTACGAATAGGAGTGTAAATAAATAAAAATAAAACCCAAAAAGATCTTGGAAATCCCGACACTCTACGACAAGCCCAAAACCTTCTCTTCTACCTATTCCATTTGGGAGTGTAAGCCACATATTAAAGAGTTTTGCTTGAGGACAAGCAAAAGTTCAAGTGTGGGGGTATTTGATGTGTGTAAAATGCAACATATAAATTACATCAAATGAGGCATAAAACTAACCCTTTTTTAGTACTAATATTGGAAAAAGAGTGTTTTTGTCTTCCTTTTGTATTTTCAGGATTAAATGAGCTCAAAAACGCAAAAGAAGCAAAAATACAGCTAAATCCAACATAAATACAAGAAAAGGAACATTAGTGGACTGCCCGAACCCTCAACGGCACCTTCCAAAGCAAAATAGAGAAAACAGAAGACTGAACACGCCCCGTGCTCAGCCAGCACGGGGCCGTGCCCAAGAAGCAGCAGAAAAGACAAACCTATAGAAGCTTCTATTGCCCATCACGGGGCCGTGCTCAGCGGACATGGGGGCTTGTCGAAAGTACAGCAGGCGCATTTATTGTAATTGCGAATTACAATTAATGAGGAGAGAGAGTGTCAGACGGACACGGGGCCGTGCCCAGCGGACACGGGGCCGTGTCCAGCTCTCTGTTCAGCCTATAAATAGGAGTGCTTGGATTCATTTCATCTCATCCCTTGGCACACCACCTCTCTCACACTTCATCCACCACCCACCACCATCACAACACCATCATCCACCACCATCATCCATTGTCCATCGTAGAGTGTGTGAGTCGTCTCGGGATCCAAGATTGATCGTAAGAGTTCTTGACAATCAAGGCCATGTTTGCCTAAGTCTCTTACATCACTTGGTGAAGACAAAGTGTCTAGTATAATACTTTTTATTTCTAATCTTTTGCACTTTTTATTTGGTTTTGTATTAATGACTTTAATAACTAGTTACTTATGTTGAAGGTGATCTTTCCTTATCGTTTGTCCGTGGTGTCTTGGCATTATTTTACTGTCTATATAAAATAAAGGATTTTCACCATTCATATCTCCACGGTCTATATGGAGATATGTTGGCTACCTGGTAGGGGGTTAAGGGAACGGTTTTGTAAAGGTCTTGCCATTGTTCAGCGTTTAGAGGTCCTGCAATGGACCTGGGTCAAATTTAGTAGTACCTCCTTCAATACTTCACGGTATTGGATGGCGGGGGTCCAAACTCTTTGATCCCCTCATAAGTTAACTACTATTAATACTATAACCCAGCTATTTAGGACTGTATCCCTGCTGACTCAGACTACTTAGCCGAGGGTAACGTCACCGCCAAAAGCGGGGCCTACCACAATACTGCATTAATAACTTAATTCATTATCTTTCAATAATCCACCCTTTTAGGATTGTATCCCTGCTGACTCAAACTACTGGGGTGAGGGTAACGTCACCTTCAAAAGAGGGGCCTACTACAATAACTAAGATAATCTCTTAATTATGTGCAAAAGTGCGGAAATAATCAAAGGTTATACTAGATACGAGTCGGAACCAAGTGATTCATCTTGTCTATCTGTTTTTATTTTTATTTTTATTTTCAGCATTTTAGTTAGTTTTATTTTTCTTAGTTTAAAACATTTTTTCTAAACTTTTATTTTGGTTAGACGTTGAGGATAAACCGGTACTAAAAGCTCTTGTGTCCTTGGACGACCTCGGTATCTTACCAACGCTATACTACACTCAACGATGGGTGCACTTGCCCATATGTGTGTTTAGTGTTAGTGAAATATCGTGTTTTATAAATTTAAAACTTGGCTAAAATAAGTGTTAAAAAAAGGGCTTAAAATATATACCTAATTTATACGACACTTCGCACGCATCATACATTATTTTCTATTACACTCATATGAATCCCCCTGACTTTTGTAAACTAGCATATTTGTTTCATGTAACAAAATTCACTTTATTTTTATTATACAAAACCCACATTTTTCATGATTATATCAAGAATAAACTACAAATAATAACATTAAACAAGAAAAGTAACTTTGATTTTAATCCAATAAACAAAAACTTAAAACAATTTGTTTTGATTGGTACAGATCTGAAATAAATTTTACACAAAAAATTGATGCAATCAATAATCAAAACAAACAGATCCATAAAACAAGAACTTAAAAACCTTGATCTTCTTAAACAAAAAAAAATTGCAAATCCACAAAACACAACAAAAACACAGACTAAAAAAGTGTAGATTTGCAAACAAACCTGAAAACAAACATAGTTTTTCACCTTCTTGAACAAAAATTTCGAACAAAAACCTTCAGCCTCCTCAAAAGCATAAAAAATGTGTAATTTCACCGGATCTTTGCCTGGTTCGAACAAAAACTTCATCATTCTCTTCGATATCTGATTCATCATCTTCTTCGTGTGCGATTTTCCGTCTTCATTGGGTTTGAAAGAAACATGATGAATCCAGATCTAGATGACGGGTCCAGATCTAGATCTTGATGGGTTTAAAAGAAACATGGTGGATCCAGATCTACATGACGGTCCAGATCTAGATCTAGAAGGCGTCTACATGGATATGATGCTCATCAGTTTCTCGATTTCATTTGTAATCTTGTTTTATATCTATTGGAACAAGAGAGAGATAGGGAAAAGTATGGTAGAGATGATAGATGAATGAGGAGAGATGTAGTCAGATCTGGTGAGTTTTGTATAAATTATAGAGAGAGAAAAGGTACAAAGTTATCATTACAATCTGCTTACATTTTCTGACCATAGGTAAAATGAAGTATATACCCTTTAGTTCATCTTTGTGCATATGTGACGTGGCTGAATCCTAGCCACACATGTGTGTTTCTTGAGTTTTCTCATCTGAAGTGGGTTTTCTCATTATAATTAGCATATATATATATATATAAGGGAAGGCTAGATAGAAAACCCTCATTTTGGTAGAAAACTCTGGAAACCCAAATCTCCCCCCATTTTTACCCAACTTCCCGACATTTTTTTTTGAAAAAAATAACACATGTAATATACATGTTTTAGAGTGTTTTGGGCCAAAAAAATCGAAAAAGCGCCGAAGGGATTTTTTTTAAAAAAATAAACAAATTTCAGCAATGTCCGGTCGCCTAACATGTGTTAGGCACAAAAGACAGAAATTGCTGAATTTTTTTTTTAAATTATCCCTTCGGCGCTTTTTTGATTTTCTTGGCCCAAAACTCTTAAAAACATGTATATTACATGTGTTATTTTTTTCAAAAAAAAAATGTCGGGAGCAGGGGCGGACCTACATATGCCCGTGGGTGGGCGGCCGCACCCCTTGAAAAAAAAATTTAGTGTTATTTTTCGCGAAAAATCCCGACCGCACCCCTTGAAAAATTTCGACCGCACCCCTTGAAAATTCTGACCGCACCCCTTAGAAAAAAAATGTTAGAATTTATATAAAAAAAAATTGTAAACAAGTTAGCCCACAATAAAACTTATTCCTATAACCCAAAATCAAGCCCAATTACCCAACCCAAATAACTAAATCAATTCACAAAACATAACCCAATTACCCAAATAAAGCCAATGCCAATCGCCCTTTCATCTCCCGCCCTCCCCTTGCTGGCAGCGACCAAGAAACAGAAGATCAACCACCATTCAACCTGCAACAGGCTTCGATCGATCAGCCTTTGAATCTGCAGACTAGCCGACCAGAGGTACGAATCCTTGATTTTATTCTTCAAGAGTTTTGAATTTTGATAAGGTTTTTGAATGATAGGGTTGTTGTCTTGTTGTTGATAAGGATGTTAGGTTGCTGCTACAATAAAGGCAGTCGGTCGGCAGCAATTTGCCATTTATTAACTAACTTGTTTACTTTAAATATTAAAAAAGTTACTAGTGGATTGTAAGATTGTTGATTAAATATTAAAGAATTGAAATTACTAGTGGATTGTTAGAATTTATATAAAAGATTGTTGATTTCATTAAATACTAAGGAATTGAAATTAAGGAATATTGTTTATTTTGTATCATTGTATGTGATAGGCACAATGAGTAAAGATGTTATGGCGCGATTTCTCAACAAGAGGAAAGCGGATGAAATCGGATCATCTTCCGATTTTGTTGATGTGAATGATCTTCCCTCGGATCCTCATGATCGCAAGGCGATTTCTCAACAAGAGGAAAGCGGATGAAATATTCACGTAACTTTTACATTGGTATATCGTTTATTGAAGCTTGTTCTCGTATTACCCGTCGCAACCGCAACCGTTGAAAGATGTTTTTCGGCAATGAAGAATGTGAAGACCGACTTGCGTAATCGGATTGGCGATGAGAATTTAAGTGATAGTTGTATATGTTATATAGAGAAAGACTTGCTTAAGAAAGTACCTCTAGATGATGTTTTGGATAGATTTCAAAAAATGAAAACCCGTAGGGCGACTTTTTAAGCATGTTTGTAACAATGTTTGACTTGTTTTTGATGATTATATAAATTTAAGTTTGATGTTCTTTTTTTACATGACCCGACCCGACCCGAACCGGTTTTTTTATGTATATATCTAGACGCCTAAGATTTTAAAAAAAAAATTCCGCACCCCCATGAAAAAAATCCTGGGTCCGCCACTGGTCGGGAGGTTGGGTTTTTCTAGGGTTTTTTATATAGATAGGGTTTTCTATATAGCCTTGCCCTATATATATATATATATATATATATATATATATATATATATAATATATATAATATTCTTACCATTTCATTGAATATATTAATGAAGCATCAAAACTAAAAGAAATCTGGATTTTTTTAAATGATAAAGGAGTCATAAAATATGTGTGATTTTATTCTTATTTTTAGTACTTGTGGCTCATGCTATAAGAATTGGTACATTAACACCCTCTATTTATGTTTCTCACCACTCTGATGAAAGACTTTAAATCACACCTTTTACTGCATGATAGATGCATGGGATGTGGGCCATTCTCGTCAAGTAAATTTGGCTTAAGAATGAAAATAAAATGGCTACATCATGACTCACTTATTTAATTGACATTCTATCATATTTATTGCACATGATTCTTGAGGGTTCTAAACTTTTAATCCATAAGAGGCCCCACATATCATATGTTATATATACTGATAAACCCTTTTAGTTTAGAACATATGAATTATTTATTTATATTGTATTTAGTTGATATTACAACATTCATAAATTATTATGTCTTTACTACTATACTAATATATGTAAGAATGTTTTATTTTTAGAATAAATCAAACACATTTTTTAACTATCACAACTGTCTAGGTATTTCAAAAACTTATTTTAAATACTCTAGATGATAAACCGTTTATATTTTAATTTTTTTTTTTTTGGGCTTTTAAATTTTAAATTAAATTCAACAACTTTAATATTTAAATGATATAAAGATAATTACTTATGTCCCAAATTTTGTTCATTCATGGTTTTGATCAATCGAAGAACAACTACATATTCGCATTTAGGGCTCTAATTTCGGAATCTATTATCAAAATGCATTTCGGGATTTCAAAATATAAAAAACAGTTAATCTTAAGTTAACCATGTTCATCTATATGACAATCTATAAACTTCACCGCTAATAAAAGCGTACCCAACTACTCAAATTGTTAAATAATTAAGTAATGAAAAAGGCCAATAATTAAAATCCATTACAAATTTCTAACACTTTTTTTTTTTGGTATTATTATCATCTTTTTTATAGAAATGCTTACCATAAGTATAAAAAGAAGTGGTTGAAAATTTTTAGTGTTATTAAAAAGTTAAGTTAGTGGCATAAAAATAAAATGTCACTAAAAGTGTGTACTAAGAAAATATGGCATACACAAAGTGCCATTAAAAACTTAAATTAATGGCACAAAATTGAAATACCACTAAAAGCGTGTGCCGCTAAATGGATTTTTTTGTAGTGATTGTTCAAAAATTTTTGTGGCACAAGCAAATTGCCATTAAAACGTATAGACAATTTTGGTGGCATTTGCAAAATGCCACTAAAAGCCTTGATTAGTGACATAAAAGTTAAATGCCACTGAATGTATGTGTTAAATGCCTAAAGTGCCATTAAAAACAAAAATTAGTGGCACAAAACCTATATGTCATTAAAAATGTGTGCCACTAAATGACTTTTTTTAGTGCCCATACCACCGCTATTATTCTTCAATATTTCAAACAGAGTCATACTTACTACGAACGAAGTTGTACAGAAAGTAAACGATCGCCTACTGTCATTGCATCCCGACAAAGAAAAGAATACCTAAGTTATTTAAATTGGTGTATGTATAAAGATAATTAACTTATGTAAATTTGTGCGGACATTGTAAAGTTACATGATTTCTATCTTTAAATTCGTATAATACACGGGTTTACAATCTAGTTATATAATAAGGTAAGAGATCATGTACAAAAGAGGAATTCTGAGCGAAGTGTAAGAGAGAATCATGGTCTTACACGTGTCTTTCTCAATTTAAGGAAATGTATGATGGTTTTTTCTCCATTGAACTAGTTCCCTCTTGATTTTCAAACAACTATAACTTTTTTAACCGGTTATATATATATATATGGATTAGGTTTAAGAGTGAACAACTTCTTGAGAGTGAACTAATCTTGGCCCTTGATCATGTTTTAGAATAAAAGGGTAAGATTGACATTAGACCGTGGGGTATGGTGGGGCTTGGGTTGGGCTTGGGTTTGGGTTGGGGCGTTTGTTGACACGTGGAATGGGAGCCCCCCATCGCCTAGTGACATGTCCGAGGGGTATGGCGGGGCGTGGGTTGGGCTTGGGTTAGGTGCACCGCGTGGCAGATTATTTAAAAAAAATTACAAAAAAATTATAAAATTCACACAACATTTATAAAAAAACCCTACAATTTCATTAAAATCCTAAAAATTACATAATCCTAAAAATTACATAATTCCTAAAAATTACAAAATAAAAAACCTAGAGCGTTAGGTAAATTTCAAAAAGGTCGATCTTGTCGAACGCCTTTCGCTCCTTGCCTCGAAACTCTATGTTCGCCACCGCCACCCGGTCCTCGTGGCTTAACTCGCCGCTCGGAACGGCTTCGTAGTAAGCCTTGAAACGCTCGAGCTTGGGCCGTAGCTCGCGCCATTTATGTTGGCACGCGTTGAGGTTGTGGCGGTCGTTACCGACGTTATGTCGGTAGGTTGCGAATGCTTCCGGCCAATATTTTGTTTGGCCCGGTGGCCGCCCCTTCATAGCGTCAACGACGCTTGTGACGAGAGCCAATTCTTCCTCGTGGGTCCAGGATGCCATGTTCTTCGGGTTGGGGTAGCGGGTTCGTGGGTTGAAGTGGGTAGCCGGTGGGGTAGCGGGGGATAGCGACGGTTTGGGATGGACCACCCGGTGGGGTTTGGGGTTATTTATAGGAGATGTTGGGGTGACCGGTTGGGGTGACCGCTTGGCCAAGCCAAACGGTTTGAATTTAAAATTCAAACTTTTCAAATGGCCCGCTATGACATGGCGGGGTCAGCGAATAGGAGGCCGCCAGCTAGGATGTCAAGACCGCCCCACGCCCGGCTTGAAACCCAAGCCCCAAGGGCCACGCCCCAACCCAAGCCCACCCCGGGTGGTGGCTTGGGCGTTTTCCCCCAACCCACGCCCAAACCCCCGCCCCATACCCCATAGTCTTAGCCAAGTATGTTTAATTAAAATCCCTTAATTTTCTCATCTCTTAACTCTCTTTCTCTCTCTTTATCTCATTTTTAATTATCTCTCAATAATTTCTTTATCCATAGATTTTGTTTTAGTTTTAACTTGAATATGGTTTTTATTTTATTATCTGTATATATAGATATCATAATATATTGTTTTAAACTTTTTTATAATTTTCAATAAATATTGGAATATTTATCTGAGATTGAAATTGTAGTTATTTTTGGGCATTAACTTTTTTTTGAATATGTGATGAAGTTATTTATTTTTGCATACATGTGATATGTTTCGTTTTCATTAATTTCATAATTTTTATATGAATCTACCTGTGTGCATGCATAATATACTATAGGCTGTTAATATGTAACAATTTCTGAATAATACACAGATGTATAAAAGACTGTACACATGTGTATAAACTAACAGCTGTGTATCTTGTATAAACTGATAGTTAGTGAGACTGTACACATGTGTATAAACTAATAGCTGTGTATCTTGTATAAACTTATAGTTAGCGAGAGTGTACACATGTGTATAAACTAACATTTGTGTATCTTATATAAACTGATACTAGCAAGATTGTACACAAGTGTATACACTAACTGTTGTGTATTTTGTATATACATAAACTAGTGAGATTTTAGGGATTTTGATTATATTGTTTAATAAATGAAATTTACAAAAGACACAAATACCCTTCTTTCAATTAATTTAAAAGAAAGTTACAACATTATAATTACAATCTTACCATTGTTTAAAAATCTCTAGATGATGTAATCCAATGGCCCAGATTAGTTCACACGGTTCACTCTCAGCCTAGTGTTCACTCTAGAACCCTACCATATATATATATATAGAAAGTGTACTGTACAATATCCCTTAACGTACGCTACGTACGCGATGTGAAATCGCATATTATAAAATAGCATGTATGAAATCGCATGTGATAATTTTAATGAAATCGCATGTTGGTTTTTGTAACAATTTCGCATGTGATAATTTTGATGAAATCGCATGTTGGTTTTTTGTAACAATTTCGCATGTCGTAATTTTGATGAATTTGCATGTTAAAAAACCAACATGCGAAATTGTTACAAAAAAACCAACATGCGATTTCAATGTGGGATGAAAATCTGACGGTTGAGATGAGCGCGTACATATTGTACAATAAGGGATATTGTACGTTAACCTAACCATATATATATATATATATATATATATATATATATAGGATTAGGTTCAAACGTAAACAAAATCCCAAGAGTGAACTGCGTGAACTCATCTGGGCCCTTGATTTTTATGATCTTTGTAACACCCCGAAAACACAAACTATTATAATACAATTATGTAGTGAATAAATAAGAAACATAAACTAACTAGGAATGGCCTTAACCTAGTTAGATGATGACTTATGAGTAATTAAAGAATTAAAACAGAATAAAAACGAAAGTTGAGGGACCAAAGGTGTGTAAATGAAAACTAATAATAATAAAACAAGGAAATTAAACTCACAACACATTTGTTGTGTTGCTGAGATCGAACAGAAGTCAGGGGGCGATCCCAGGCTTCCCCAAAAGCCCTAGTTCTTGTCAAACACACCCAATTGAAGGATCAAATCAAGTCCAAAACGAAAATCGAGCATAGATTAATGATCCCCATTGCAAGGAGATCATAAGGTATGTAAAATTTGACAAAAGTTCTCTACTTGAAATTTTCATGAATTTAGAGAATTCGAAATCTGATGATGCATGTGTGATTTGTAGATGAAATAGAAAATTAGAATGTCTAAGAGTAAACCCTAGACAAATACAAGTTGAAATCATGTGTAATTTTAGTGAAATCTATGAACACCATTGTAGGTGATTAGTGGGTTATGTAGAATTTGATAAACACTAGGAACTTGGGAGTTGTTCTAGTGTAATTTGATAAATGTGAAGTTATTTCAGAATTATAGAGGCTAATATTTATGTTAGGTAGTTTGATTGATGAAAATTTGGGCTATATGACAAGTTATGAACTTGTTAATAGATCATGTAAAATTCTGCCCATAAAGTGTTTGTATAAATGCCTCAAAGAAGGCTTAAAAGTGAAATTTAAAGATAAGACGCATAATTACGATGTTTCGGCAAGTTATGCAATATATGATTAAAAAGGGGTTCTAAACATGTTATGGTTGAACTCTATAGGGAAAGATACCGGAGCGTCGAGTGGACAAGCCGGTGGTGACTTGCGTTTGAAGGGCGTGCATTGAAGGTATGTAACTTGATTCGTTACATTGGGTGAATTTTGGTAATTAGCATATATGTAGTTGAATTGTAGAATAAAAGTTGTGTTGATTTAAAGTGATAATGTTCGCTATACTGAATAATAGGTCAAGAATTGGTTAGGTCTCGTTGGTAGTCATCATAATGGAGGATTCCGTAGATGAGCCAAACGGGTCGAATAATCAAATAATGCGTGGCTAATGCTTCGTAATATGGTTAATTGGTCTTTTGTGATTGTTAACAAGTTACATATTAGAATACGAGAATTTAGCGTGTTGGTTTGTTAGAATGATGAAGTCCATAAGGGTGAACTAAACGGGTCACTAAGAGAAGGTATGATCAAATAACGAAATACCTTACTGGTAGATTTTGAGCCCGAGTGACGGGTAGCGAAATACTAAGCACGCAAACCGGTGATGGGAGCGTGGGCGTTAAAAATGAGAAATCCAAGATTTGGGTTTTGGGTGAAATAAACAAAATCAGACAAAACATAAACTTTCAGGGACTACCGTAAGTTCCGGTATCTACCGTATCTTACGGTAGAAATCAAAAGGGTTATGGCAGTTCTCTACTGCCTTACGGCAGACTAAGGTTATCCAGCAACTACCGTAACTTACGGTAGATACCGTAAGTTACGGTAGAGCCCAGACAATTTTGTTGAATCTTGCATAACCTAGCTAATCGACTACGTTCTTGAACGTAGTTTCGATTAAGAAATATTTCTAAGAACTCTAACACTAATTTTTGTTAAAAATCTCCAGTTTTCAAGTGTTGCAAGTATGTGGACGATGATCAAGCATGTTTTGAAGAACCGAACACGACTTTTGAAGCTTCCGCGTAAATTAACTTTGTTTAGACAATGTTTATGATGTAAACGATTTACTAATCATGTTTTGAATGTTTAAACTAGTTAGTAGTTAACTAGTATGTGATCACTTTAAAACTTTGATTTTGTACTTGTGTTGAAGTAAAGTACTTTTTATATAAATTCATATGTATTTACATTAAATTCCTATAAAATTTAGACGGATGTTACAAGTTGGTAATCAGAGCTTAAGGTTGTCAACAAAGTGTTCGGTTCAAGCTTGATTGATCGTCCGGTAAGAATTAATTATGTATGTTAGTAGATTTTATCCTATGTAAGAAAAAGAAATGGGAATCAATGTGCACGGGAAAAGTGTGTTAAGACACTCAAACCCGGAAGGTGCACTAAATGAGAACGGCAAAGCAAGTTATAAACTTGACTAAACCGAAGCGAATAAAGCATATATTATAAATGAAATGTTTAACAATTGGTATAAACATTTCAGTTTCAAGATGACGGAAAAGAGCAACAATGATCCGGTGCCGACAAACACCGAACAAATGAAAGAGATAATTGCCGAAGAAGTGGGGAAGACAATTGAAGGTAGTCTATCCGGGTTTATAGACAAAATTCAAAACACGGTGTTGTCACTTGTCGAAGAACGAGTTAAAAGGTTGGAAGATAGTGTCAACCTTATGAAAGAGAAATCGGGAGAACGTAAGGGATGTTCGTACAAAGAGTTTATGGCGTGTAAACCGCCAATCTATAACGGGGAGGTTGACCCGATAATATGCCAGAGATGGTTAAGCGATGTTGAAGGAGTGTTTGAAGGACCCATTGTGACGAAAGTGACTTTGTTGCTTATGGAACGGGTCAGTTGAGGGGTCAAGCCAAAGATTGGTGGGACAATAAAAAGAAGGAAATAGGAGCCGAAGCGGCAAGGGCCATGACATGGGAGGAGTTTAAGACGCCATTTCTTAAACATCATAGTCCCAAGGCGGTCATTAATAAAATCAAGGAAGAGTTCATGCAACTTAGGCACAAGGGCGAGACCATAGACAAGATTACGGCGACGTTTATGGATAAGATGAAGTTTTGCAATGAATTGGTGACGAATGAGGAACAAAAGATATACTACTACTATAACATGTTGAGCGCCGAGTATAGGGAGTTCATGACTCCTTCAAAATATGAGACCCTTACAGAGATCATAAACGTTGCTCGGGAACGGGAAATCGAGCTGAAGAAACAAGTTGAAAGGGGTGAGCGAAGGGCACATGATATGAATCCAAGCCCTACAAAGAAAGCTCGAACTGGAGAATCGGGAAAGAAGGTTGATGCTAAAGGTGGGTCGCCAAGTTGTAAGGTGTGTGGAAAAGGGCACAAGGGAGAGTGTCGGTTCAAAGACAAACCGTGCCCCATATGTAGTAAAACGGGGCACACGGCGTCCCTATGCCCGGGTAAAGTCTCGGTTTGCTACAAATGTTATCAGCCCGGCCACAAAAAGTCCGAATGCCCAGACTTAGTTGGAAGGAGAGACGTTAAAGAATCTCCAGCAGAAGCCCCTAAGGCGAAGGCTAGGTCCTTCCAACTTACCGCGGCCGAAGCAAAGATAGAACCCAATGTGGTCTCAGGTATATTCACAATTAACTCAATTCCTACACGTGTATTGTTTGATATGGGTGCGAATAAATCCTTCATTTCGCATGGATTTATTCGACATCCTTCATTTATATTGACGAAATTATCTGTACCCATAGAAGTTGAAATAGGGGACAATAAAAGTTTTATAGTTTGTGATATTTGTCGAGGCTGCAAATTAAGCATCGATGATGAAGAATACCTAATAGACCTAATCCCATGTCAATGGGGGAATTTCTAGTAGTCGTTGGGATGGATTGGCTATCTCAGCACCACGCAAAGGTCGTGTGTTTTCGTAAGGAGATAAAGTTAACATCTCCGAGCGGGAAACACGTTACTATCTATGGCGAAAAAGGAGGTAACCCCATAATATGCTCAATGTTGAAAGCTCACAAGCTTATGAAGCAAGGATGCAAGGCATTTATGATGTACGCAAATGAGCCCGAGGAAGAATCACTGAAGATTGAAGATGTACCGGTAGTACGTGACTATGAAGATGTGTTTCCGGAGGATTTACCGGGGATACCGCCCGAACGGGAAATAGAGTTCGGAATCGAATTGATTCCGGGCGCAAAACCCGTAGCTAGAGCAACGTACCGACTCGCGCCGTCAGAATTACAAGAGTTGATGTCCCAGATTCAAGACCTGCTTGACAAAGGGTTCATAAGGCCGAGTGTGTCTCCTTGTGGCGCACCGGTACTGTTCGTGAAAAAGAAAGACGGAAGCATGCGCATGTGTATCGATTATCGGGAGTTAAACAAACTCATGGTAAAGAACCGATACCCGCTTCCGAGGATAGATGATCTATTCGACCAATTACAAGGTGCAAACTGGTTTTCAAAGATTGACCTTAGATCGGGGTATCACCAACTAAAGGTCAAGGAGGAAGATATGTCATATGCCGAAGACGGCTTTCCGCACGTGATACGAACATTACGAGTTCCTCGTAATGTCATTTGGGCTAACAAATGCACCCGCGGCTTTCATGGACCTCATGAACTGGGTTTGCAAGACAATGCTGGATAAATCGGTCATCGTGTTCATCGATGGTATTTTGGTGTATTCGAAAAGTGAAGCTGAGCATGCACACCACTTACAAGAGGTGTTAGAGACACTTAGACGAGAAAGGTTGTATGCGAAGTTCTCTAAGTGTGCCTTTTGGTTACGAGAGGTGCAATTTCTCGGCAACATCATAAGTGCTGATGGAGTATTGGTAGATCCATCAAAGATCGAGGCCGTGTCGAAATGGAATCCCCCGAAGAACCCTTCGGAAATTAGAAGCTTCTTAGGGCTTGCGGGATACTATAGGAGATTCATTCAAGATTTCTCCAAGATTGCGTCGCCACTAACAAAGTTAACTCGGAAGGAGGAGAAGTTCATTTGGGGTGTTGAACAAGAAAGGGCGTTTCAAACGCTAAAAGAGAAGCTAACTCAAGCTCCGGTATTAACGTTGCCGGACGGAGTCGAGGACTTGGTGGTTTACTCAGATGCCTCATTATCGGGTCTTGGATGTGTTCTGATGCAACAGGGCAAGGTTATAGCTTATGACTCGAGGCAATTGAAGATACATGAGAAGAAATATCCCACGCACGATCTTGAATTGGCTGCAGTGGTATTTGCATTAAAAATATGGAGGCACTACTTATGTGGGGTAAAGTGCACCATATTCACCGATCACAAAAGCTTAAAATACTTCTTTGATCAGAAGGAGTTAAATATGCGCCAAAGACGATGGTTGAAAACGGTGAAGGATTTCGACGGCGAAATACACTACCACCCCAGAAAGGCAAATGTGGTGGCGGATGCTCTGAGCAGAAAAGTGGACTATGTCCCAATACGAGTAAGGTCAATGCAACTTGTGGTGACCTCGGGTATACTTGAACGTATCCGAGAGGCGCAAGTAGAAGCAGTAAAAGAGGAGAACTAGAAGAAGGAAAGAATAATCGGCCAGTTAAAAGACTTGTCGGATGGAAAGAACGGGTTGAAGACTCGATCCGGAAGAATATGGGTTCCAAATACTTGGGGAGTGAAGGCGCTACTACTTGATGAAGCCCATAAATCCCGATATTCTATTCATCCGGGTGCGACCAAGATGTATAATGATCTGAAACAAAATTATTGGTGGCCCGGAATGAAGAAGGATGTGGTGAAATATGTAGAGAAGTGCTTGACTTGTTTACAAGTCAAGGCGGAACACCAGAAACCTTATGGGAAACTGCAACCTTTGGAGATCCCGGTTTGGAAATGGGAACATATCACTATGGACCTATTGACCAAACTACCTAAAACGATTCAGGGATTCGACACCATATGGGTGATTATGGATAGATTGACGAAGAGTGCACACTTTATTCCTATACGCGAAACATATACTTCAGAAAAGATGTCCGAGGTGTATACAAACGAAATAGTGGCACGTCACGGAGTACCGGTATCTATTGTGTCGGATAGAGATACCCGGTTTACTTCAAATTTTTGGCGAGATTTCCAAGAACAGATGGGAACGAAACTCTTCATTAGCACGGCCTACCATCCTCAGACGGATGGGCAGAGTGAAAGAACAATACAGACGCTAGAGGATATGTTACGAGCATGTATCATCGACTTCGGTGGAAGTTGGGATGTTTATCTACCTTTGGCCGAATTTTCGTATAACAATAGTTACCATTCGAGTATCGGCATGGCACCTTACGAGATGCTATATGGTAGAAAATGCAGAACCCCGGTGTGTTGGGGAGAAGTGGGTCCGCGTGAATTGGCACATAAAGATATAGTTCAGGCCACTAATGAGAAAATTGGAGTGGTGCGAGCCCATTTGAAAGCAGCCCAAGATAGGTAAAAGTCCTACGCCGATAAAAGACGAAGACCGATTGAATTTCAGATAGGCGACATGGTTTTGTTAAAGGTTTCCCCATGGAAGGGCGTTATCAGATTCAGAAAGAGAGGGAAACTAAGCCCGAGGTTTATCAGGCCATTTAAAATCATCGAACGGGTTGGTAAGGTAGCCTATCGCCTCGAGCTACCGGAAGAGTTGAGAGGAATACATGGCACGTTTCATGTATCACAGCTACGAAAAATGTCTAGCGGAGGAAACAGCTTACATTCATTACGAAGATATCGAGGTGGATGATCGTTTGAATTATATTGTAAGGCCAATATAGATTTTAGATCGAAAGGTTAAGCACTTGCGAAATAAACAAATCGATCAAGTCAAGATCAAGTGGGAGCATAGGAAAGGTTCGGACACTACATGGGAGTCCGAAGAAGAGATGCGACGCCTCTATCCTACACTATTCGGTACGTACTCTGGTTTCGGGGACGAAACCCTTTTTAAGGAGGGTGGACTTGTAACACCCCGAAAACACAAACTATTATAATACAATTATGTAGTGAATAAATAAGAAACATAAACTAACTAGGAATGGCCTTAACCTAGTTAGATGATGACTTATGAGTAATTAAAGAATTAAAACAGAATAAAAATGAAAGTTGAGGGACCAAAGGTGTGTAAATGAAAACTAATAATAATAAAACAAGGAAATAAAACTCACAACACATTTGTTGTTTTACTGAGATCGAACAGAAGTCAGGGGGCGATCCCAGGCTTCCCCAAAAGCCCTAGTTCTTGTCAAACACACCCAATTGAAGGATCAAATCAAGTCCAAAACGAAAATCGAGCATAGATTAACGATCCCCATTGCAAGGAGATCATAAGGTATGTAAAATTTGACAAAAGTTCTCTACTTGAAATTTTCATGAATTTAGAGAATTCGAAATCTGATGATGCGTGTGTGATTTGTAGATGAAATAGAAACATTAGAATGTCTAAGAGTAAACCCTAGACAAATACAAGTTGAAATCATGTGTAATTTTAGTGAAATCTATGAACACCATTGTAGGTGATTAGTGGGTTATGTAGAATTTGATAAACACTAGGAACTTGGGAGTTGTTCTAGTGTAATTTGATAAATGTGAAGTTATTTCAGAATTATAGAGGCTAATATTTATGTTAGGTAGTTTGATTGATGAAAATTTGGGCTATATGACAAGTTATGAACTTGTTAATAGATCATGTAAAATTCTGCCCATAAAGTGTTTGTATAAATGCCTCAAAGAAGGCTTAAAACTGAAATTTAAAAATAAGACGCATAATTACGATGTTTCGGCAAGTTATGCAATATATGATTTGTAACACCCCGAAAACGGGCTTGGTAATCAAACTCCGTTAATACTAAAAGACAGGTAACGTACCGTTAGTAGTAAAAATAACCCGGTAAATATTTGGATTTAAATAGGAAATCCTAATATTAAATAAAAACGAATCAAAGTTTTAAGGAAGTAAGTTTATAAGAGCCTGAGCTAACGGGCCTTAAAATAAAACGGGTTATGCCTTCCCCGAACCCACTAATTTAACTAGGAATGGTTAACCTAGTTAATAAGTGGGGAATATTGTTAGAAATAAGTAGGTTGTGCCCTACTTAATTAACTAGCCAAACGTAAGGGACCAAAATGGAATAACTTGAAAATGGTTTTATTAAACTAAATAAATAAAAAAAACACAACATACACACACAAGAGTGTGTGGTGCGTGTTCTGGATCGACCAAGAAGGGCTCCAAGGAGCCAAAACCCTAATTCAACTAAATCCATCAAATTGAAGGTCAAATCTAGCCCGAATCGGATGCATGAACACATATTAATGATCACCAAGTCGTGGGGATCATAAGGTATGTTGAATTTTATGATTTATTGATACTTTGAGATTATGATGAACAATCATAATCGAAATTCTGAAATCAATGTTGAATCTATGAGTGTTACTATGATGAAATCTTAGTTTAGAAACAAACCCTAGTTGAAAAACTTGATGAATTGGTGTCAACACTAGAGATTTGATAATTTCCCCATGATGTGCTAAGTGGGTTTTATGACAATATGATGAACACTCGGATTAGAGTGTTAAATTGATGAAAATTGATTGTTATGATATAAGTTCTTGATGTATTCATGAACACTAGACATAGAGGTTTGATTTTGATGTAAATCTTGGTGAAAATAACTAGTTATGAACTAGATAGTAAATATGTAAAATTATGCACGTTAGGTGTTTGTTAAAATGCCTAAATGAGAACTAAAGTGTTGAAATTTAGAGTGAAAATGCGTATTCGAATGATATGGCAATCATGCGTGATATGAAGTGATAAGGGTTCTAAATACTATGATTGATTTAGACTTAATGTTGTAAACCATGTGATAGAAAGTAGTTAACTTTAGATAAGTTAAGTTAACTAATCATGAAGTCGAATAGTAGCTTCGGCATAGAAAATAAGTGAGGTGGAATAGTCGTGATTTTTATGACTAATTTAACCGCCTTGTAAATGATTGACAATAGTTGGACGCTTAAACGAGCTAGGTGGAGGCTTGGGAAAGAAGCGGTCAAATAAATCAAGTACAAGAGGAAAAACATAATTCGGATGCAAGGTAAGTATATCTTACACTAGTCATATATTTTAGAATATCCTTTTGTCGTGTTAATTACGAAAAAGACAATTATGACGTAAGCCATAGTAGGCCAAAAAGTGTTAAGAAATGATTTATAAGTAAAAAGACTATACGGTATAAACCGAAGCGAGTCTTGTAGACGAGATGGTACTAAATAACATCTCACAAAAATAAATGGTCACTTAGACCAAACGGGTCGAACGGTGAAAATATCACCATTTGAAAATATCGACTAATGAATATTGTCGAGTTGTGTGTTCACAGGAGTAAATACGGAAGGATAACTTGTATCGCTATTAAGTAGCGAGTATTAAAGCAAGGTATAAAAAAATGGTCAATATAATGATCCGAGTCAGGTATGTATAATGATTTAGCCCATTGTTTAGAACTTGAGATTCTATAAGTGTTAGACAAGGTCAAAATGAATATTCGGTTATCTTTTAGGTAAACCGAATAATTTGAGTCATAAACATGGTGTTTCAGAAACATAATGGTTTACGAACAAGAATTATAGTTAAAAGGGTCGGATTTTGAGTCAAACAAGTATTTAAAGGTCCTTGTAGTAAAAGAAGGATGAAAATTGACCAAATTGCCCTTGTAAGCTAATTTGAACGAACGACCCTTAAAGGTGGTTCGGAAACAAGTTTTATGATTAAATAAATGCTTAGAATGAGTATAGGTAGTGAAAGATGTAAATTCTTGGGTCGAAAGACTTTATATGAGTCTTTGCCGTAAAATGATAATCTGAGGGGTAAAAACTCGGAACACATAGATATCCACATTAAATCCAATGCACATATAGATGCGGTGGAAGATTACTTGATAAGAAATGTAGGAATAAGTTGCTAGAAATGAATGAAAGCGATTTCAAGCTTTAAAGTGCTTAAATACCCTTAACGGGTCAAAATAAGCATATGAGCGAAAACGGGTTTAAATTGTGTAATAAACCTAAGATTAGAACCTAATGTGGTAGGTAACATTAATTTGAAGAAGTGTATGTGATATAAGGATCAAACAAATGTGTTTGTTTGATAAGATGCATAAACGGGTTAAAATTTGGTAAAAAGGTAACGAGTCGAAGGCTTAGAAGTCTCAAAATTTATTATGTTGGATGTTGGATTTTAACTCCATATGATGGAGAATTAAATTACGGACGCGTAGGAAAAAGAATCGCGTAAAACGGATCAATAACGAAGAAGTTATGCTCGTTTCCGTGAAATCGGGTTATGCTGGGAATCTGCAGCACCAGCAAACAACAATCTGTCGAAAACAAGTGCTAGCGTAGCGCGAGCATGCCGTAGCGCTACGCGAGCATGTGTCAGTTTCGCGAAAATTTTTTATTTTAATCAGTTTCGCTTCCCTGACTCGTTTAGATATGTTCTAAGTTACGTATGACTAACCTAACTCATGTTTTATGAGTTTCAGGTACGATTTTAGCACCGGAGGACGATCAAGCACAACGAAGAACCGAACACGATCAAGAAATAAGCTTCCGCACTATGTATCATTGTTATGTTAAATAACGAACTCACACATGTTGTGTTGTATAGTTTTATTTCTGTAAATAAAGTTTAATGAACCCGTATTTTCAATGTATTTGAAATCATAATTACCCGTTTGTTTTCGTAATCTATACGAAAACCGTTAAATAATAATAAGGGTGTTACATGATTAAAAAGGGGTTCTAAACATGCTATGGTTGAACTCTATAGGGAAAGATACCGGAGCGTCGAGTGGACAAGTTGGTGGTGACTTGCGTTTGAAGGGCGTGCATTGAAGGTATGTAACTTGATTCGTTACATTGGGTGAATTTTGGTAATTAGCATATATGTAGTTGAATTGTAGAATAAAAGTTGTGTTGATTTAAAGTGATAATGTTCGCTATACTGAATAATAGGTCAAGAATTGGTTAGGTCTCGTTGGTAGTCATCATAATGGAGGATTCCGTAGATGAGCCAAACGGGTCGAATAATCAAATAATGCGTGGCTAATGCTTCGTAATATGGTTAATTGGTCTTTTGTGATTGCTAACAAATTACATATTGGAATACGAGAATTTAGCGTGTTGGTTTGTTAGAATGATGAAGTCCATAAGTGTAACACCCCGAAAATATAAAACCTTAAATTTGAATTAGTAAGGTTTTAATAAACTAGAATTTATTAACTAGGAAATCTAACCTAGTTAGTTAATAGGCTAGAAATAACTTAAAGTAAGGATAAAAACAACTAAATTAAATTATGTTGAACAAAGTAGAGGGACCTTAGTTGTTAATTCTGAAACTTAATTAATTGGAACAAATAAAAATAAACCAAACACCCCAAATCTGGGTGTTGGTCGATCAAGGAGAAGCAGGGGGTGACATCCCCTTTCCAAAAACCATAATATCACCAAAACAATCAAATTGAGGGCTCAAATCTGATCAAAAACGAAATCTGAACATAGAACAGTGATCCTCATCACAAGAGGATTACAAGGTATGTAAAAATTCGTGTTAATCATTTGTTTGAAATTCTCATGATTTTGGAAAATCTAAGATTAGATGTTGCATGTGTGTTGTTTGATTTGATTAGAGATGATGTAGTGTCTAGAAGTGAAACCTAGACAACTACATATGAAATCATGTCCAATTTCAGGAAATTCCATGAACACCTTGAAGGTGGGTTATGGGTTTTACAAGATGAAGATGAACATTAGGGTTTAGGATGATTATTCTAGTGTAATTTGATTGTTGAAAGTGATTTCAGAAAGATATGATGCTTAAAACACTATAGGAGGGCTTTATTGTTGTCAAGTTAGCTAATTAAGAAGTTAAGAAGTTGATTACTAAAGGTATAAAAATTCTGCATATGAGGTGTTTGTTGAAATGCCTCAAAGAAGACTTGAAAATTAGAATTTTGTAGTTAAAACGCCTAATCGTGATGTTTTAACTATTATGTGAAATATGGTTTACAAAGAGTTCTAAACAAGATAACATTGAACTCTATAGGACAAGATACCAGAACGTCGAGTGGACAAGCCGGTGGTGACTCACGGTTGAAGGGCGTGCGCTAAGGTATGTAACTTGACCCGTTACATTTAGTAGATTGGATGATTCTAACGTGTAAATTGAACCTTTGAATAAGAGTTGTTTTGAATGAACGATGAAGGCGTTACATTGATTGATTGATTGAATTTGGTAGGTACTCGTTGGTAGTCGTCATATAGGAGGATTCCTTAGACGAGCCAAACGGGTTGAATAAACAAGTAAAACATGATTAATGCTCCGGGATTTGTTGTATTGTTCTTTGATGTTGGTTAATATATATAACATGTTAGAAATACTAGAATTTGATGTGGGGATTGTTAGAAAAGCGAATTCCGAGAGTTGGGTTTGAGTGCAATGAACTAACCAAACAATACATGGATTTCCAGGAACTACCGTAAATTACGGTGGTACCGTAATTTACGGTAGAGGTTAGATATGTTACGGTAGATCACTACTGATTTACGGTGACCAAGAATTCCTAGAACTCACCGTAAATTACGGTAACACCGTAATTTACGGTGGATCTAGAAACTTTTAAATTGTTTTAATTTTTCATTTTTGCTTGATGATGGATCATATGTCTAAGTTTTATGTATCTAAGCCAAAATTAATGTTTTAATGGTTATGACCCTAGGTGACTAGATGGATATTACAGATGGTGATCAAGCATATGATGAAGAACCGAACACTATATTTTGAAGCTTCCGCAACGTTTTACTCTTTTGTAGTTCTTATGTATGGGTTGTAAACACTTGTTAAACTACTTTTGAAATGTTTTAACCTAATCATTAATGTATTAAGCATGATGTTACTTATGAACTCCGTTAACTATTGTTATGTTAATTAACTAATATTTTATTAGAAACGGTGTATTTTGTTATTATTTATTAAAATCAAGTGAAAAATTTAAGGGTGTTACAAGTTGGTAATCAGAGCTCATGGTTGTCAATAAGTGTTCGGTTCAAGCTTGATCGATCATTCGGTAAGAATTAACTTGTTTTGTTAATAAATTATGTACTATGTATAAATGAGAAATGAACAAATATGCATGAAAAGAGTGTGTAAGCTCACTCAAAAACAAGAAATGCATGAAACAAGAATGATTAAATCAAGTCACAGACTTGATTGAATAGAAACAAGAATTAGTAAATCAAGTTACGAACTTGATTGAATTGAAACAAGAATGATTAAATCAAGTTATGAACTTGATTAAATCAAAACAAGTAAAGCATGTGTTATAAATGGAATGTTTAACAATCTATGTAAACATTTCAGAAATCGAGATGGCTGATGGAGGCAATGATAATGCGGTGCCAAGAGTCACCGAACAAATGAAAGAAGTGATTGCCGAAGAAGTTGGAAAGGCAATCGAAAACAGTTTGTCGGGCTTTATTGATAAAATTCAAAACACAATTTTATCAATAGTAGAAGATAGAATCAAGAAGCTGGAAGATGATTCAAATGTAGCAAAGGAAAAGCGTGGAGGACGAAAGCCTTGTTCATACAAGGAATTCATGGCTTGTAAACCACCAATATATAATGGGGAGGTTGACCCAATAGTGTGCCAACGATGGCTAAGTGACATCAAAGGGGTATTCGAGAGAACCCATTGTGACGAAGAAGACTACGTAGCCTATGGTACGGGTCAACTAAGGAGTCAAGCGAAAGATTGGTGGGATAACAAAAAGAAGGAGATTGGAAGTGAAGCGGATAAGGCCATGACTTGGGAGGAGTTTAAGACGCCGTTTCTTAAACACCATAGTCCCAAGGCGGTCATAAATAAAATCAAGGAAGAATTCATGCAACTCAGACACAAAGGTGAATCCATAGACAAGATCACGGGGATGTTTATGGACAAAATGAAGTTCTGTGATGATTTGATAACGAATGAAGAGCAAAAGGTCTATTATTATCATAACATGCTAAGCGCGGAGTATAGAGAGTTCATAACCCCTTCAAAGTACGAGACCCTTACCGAGATTGTCAATGTTGCTCGGGAAAGGGAGATTGAATTGAAAAAGAGTATAGAACGGGGTGAACGAAGGGCACAAGATGTGAATCCAAGCCCTACCAAGAAAGCAAGAACGAATGAAACAGCAAAGAGATCAGATGCTAAAGGTAGTACACCAGGTTGCAAAATTTGTGGGAAAAATCATAAGGGTGAATGCCGTTACAAGGATAAGCCTTGTCCTATATGCAAGAAAACGGGACATATGGCTATGTCTTGTCCGGAGAAAGTGACGGTTTGTTACAATTGTTATCGAACGGGTCACAAGAAGTCGGAATGCCCGGAACTGGTTGGAAAGAAGGATGGGCAAGAACCTAAAGGTGAAGCCCCGAAAGCAAAGGCAAGATCTTTTCAACTAACCGCCGCAGAAGCAAAGGTGGAACCGGACGTGGTCTCAGGTATATTTGCTGTAAACTCAATTCCTGCACGCGTGTTATTTGATACGGGTGCGAATAAATCCTTTGTTTCATATGGATTTATTCGACATCCTTCATTTGTTTTAACAAAATTACCTGTGCCCTTAGAAGTAGAGATAAGTAATAACAAGAGTTTTATTGTTTGTGATGTATGTGAAAACTGTAAATTGAGCATTGACGATGAAGAATATTTGATAAATCTAATTCCGATGTCGATGGGAGAATTCCAAGTAGTCGTTGGGATGGATTGGCTATCTCAATACCATGCAAAGGTCGTGTGTTTTCGCAAAGAGATAAAACTAACATCTCCGAGCGGAAAACACGTCACCATTTATGGCGAAAAACGAGGCAACCCCATAGTATGTTCGATGTTGAAAGCTCACAAGCTCATGAAGCGAGGATGCAAGGCATTCATAATTTATGCAAATGAGGCCGAGAAAGAATCACGAAAGATTGGAGATGTACCGGTAGTACGAGATTATGAAGATGTTTTTCCGGAAGATTTACCGGGGATACCGCCTGAACGGGAAGTAGAGTTCGGGATCGAATTGATTCCGGGCGCGAAACCTGTGGCAAAAGCCCCGTACCGACTTGCGCCGTCGGAACTACAAGAGTTGATGTCCCAAATCCAAGACCTGCTTGACAAGGGATTCATAAGGCCGAGTGTGTCTCCTTGGGGCGCACCGGTATTGTTCGTAAGGAAGAAAGACGGGAGCATGCGTATGTGTATTGATTACCGAGAGTTAAACAAACTCACGGTAAAGAACCGGTACCCGCTCCCGAGGATAGATGATTTATTCGACCAATTACAAGGCGCGAATTGGTTTTCCAAAATTGACCTTAGATCGGGGTATCACCAACTAAAGGTCAAAGAAGAAGATGTGCCGAAGACGGCTTTCCGCACAAGGTACGGACATTACGAATTCCTCGTGATGTCGTTCGGGCTAACAAACGCACCCGCTGCTTTCATGGACCTCATGAACCGGGTTTGCAAGCCAATGTTGGATAAGTCGGTCATCGTGTTTATCGATGATATCTTGGTGTACTCGAAAAATGAAGCTGAACACGCACATCATTTACAAGAAGTGTTAGAGACACTTAGGCGAGAGAAGTTATATGCAAAATTCTCTAAATGTGCCTTTTGGTTACGAGAGGTTCAATTTTTAGGTCATGTCATAAATGCCGACGGAGTATTGGTGGATCCGTCAAAGATAGAAGCAGTGTCAAAATGGAATTCCCCGAAGAACCCTTCCGAAATTAGAAGCTTTTTGGGGCTTGCTGGATATTATAGGAGATTCATTCAAGATTTCTCCAAGATTGCATCGCCGCTAACAAAGTTAACCCAAAAGAAAGCAAAGTTTGTTTGGGGAGTCGATCAAGAAAAAGCGTTTCGGACGCTAAAAGAAAGGCTAACCCAAGCTCCGGTACTGACATTGCCGGACGGAGTCGAAGACATGGTGGATTATTCGGATGCTTCATTATCGGGGCTCGGTTGCGTGTTGATGCAACGGGGCAAGGTAATAGCCTATGCCTCGAGACAATTGAAGATACACGAGAAGAAATACCCCACGCACGATCTCGAGCTGGCAGCGGTGGTATTTGCATTAAAAATATGGAGGCATTACTTGTATGGGGTAAAATGCACCATATTCACCGACCACAAGAGCTTGAAATACTTCTTCGATCAGAAGGAGTTAAATATGCGACAAAGGCGATGGTTGGAAACGGTGAAAGACTATGATTGTGAGATACATTATCACCCCGGAAAGGCAAATGTGGTAGCGGACGCTCTGAGCAGAAAAGCGGATTATGTCCCGATACGAGTACGATCGATGCAACTCGTGGTAACCTCGGGTATACTTGAACGTATTCGAGAGGCGCAATTAGAAGCAGTAAAAGAGGAGAATTGGAAGAAGGAAAGAATAATTGGTCAGTTGAAAGATTTGTCGGATGGGAATCACGGGTTAAAGACTCGATCCGGAAGGATATGGGTCCCACATACCTGTGGAGTAAAGGCGCTTCTACTTGATGAAGCTCATAAATCCCGTTATTCAATTCATCCGGGTGCGACCAAGATGTACAATGATTTGAAACAAAATTATTGGTGGCCCGGAATGAAGAGGGATGTGGCGAAATATGTGGAAAAATGCTTGACATGTTTACAAGTCAAGGCGGAGCACCAGAAACCATACGGTAAACTCCAACCGTTAGAAATTCCGGTTTGGAAATGGGAACATATTACAATGGACCTGTTAACCAAGCTGCCTAAGACGAATCGTGGTTTTGATGCCATATGGGTAGTGGTGGATAGATTTACGAAAAGTGCTCACTTCATTCCGATTCGTGAGACTTATACGTCAGAAAAGATGTCAGAAGTCTATACCAATGAAATCATAGCACGTCATGGAGTGCCGGTGTCCATCGTGTCGGATAGGGATACCCGGTTTACTTCGAATTTATGGCGTGATTTCCAAGAACAAATGGGGACCAAATTGTTCATTAGCACTGCGTACCATCCTCAAACGGATGGACAAAGTGAAAGAACGATACAAATATTGGGAGACATGCTACGGGCGTGTATAATCGACTTTGGAGGCAGTTGGGATGTTCACCTACCGTTAGTCGAGTTTTCGTATAACAACAGTTACCAATCTAGTATTAAAATGGCACCATACGAACTGCTTTACGGTAGGAAGTGTCGAACCCCGGTTTGTTGGGGTGAAGTGGGTCCACGTGAACTCGCCCACCAAGACATAGTACGAGCCACGAACGAAAAGATCGATAAAGTTCGGGCACACTTGAAAGCGGCTCAAGACAGGCAAAAGGCGTATGTTGATAAAAGGAAAAGGCCAATTGAATTTCAAGTCGGTGACATGGTCATGCTAAAAGTGTCCCCATGGAAAGGTGTTATTAGATTTAGAAAGAAGGGGAAGTTAAGCCCAAGGTTTATCGGGCCATTTAAAATTATCGGAAGAGTTGGCAAGGTAGCTTACCGTCTTGAACTACCGGAGGAGCTAAGTGGGATCCATGGCACGTTTCACGTATCTCAATTAAGAAAGTGCCTAGCAGACGAAACGACCTATATCCATTACGATGATATCGAAGTGGATAATAGTCTAAATTATGCGGTAAGACCGGTTGAAATTTTAGACAGAAAGGTCAAACGTTTACGAAATAAGCAAATTGAACAAGTCAAGGTTAAATGGGAGCATAGAAAGGGTTCGGACACTACGTGGGAGTCCGAAGAAGAGATGCGACGACTTCACCCTACTTTATTTGGTACGTACTACGGTTTCGGGGACGAAACCCCTTTTAAGGGGGGTGGACTTGTAACACCCCGAAAATATAAAACCTTAAATTTGAATTAGTAAGGTTTTAATAAACTAGAATTTATTAACTAGGAAATCTAACCTAGTTAGTTAATAGGCTAGAAATAACTTAAAGTAAGGATAAAAACAACTAAATTAAATTATGTTGAACAAAGTAGAGGGACCTTAGTTGTTAATTCTGAAACTTAATTAATTGGAACAAATAAAAATAAACCAAACACCCCAAATCTGGGTGTTGGTCGATCAAGGAGAAGCAGGGGGCGACATCCCCTTTCCAAAAACCATAATCTCACCAAAACAATCAAATTGAGGGCTCAAATCTGATCAAAAACGAAATCTGAACATAGAACAGTGATCCTCATCACAAGAGGATTACAAGGTATGTAAAAATTCGTGTTAATCCTTTGTTTGAAATTCTCATGATTTTGGAAAATCTAAGATTAGATGTTGCATGTGTGTTGTTTGATTTGATTAGAGATGATGTAGTGTCTAGAAGTGAAACCTAGACAACTACATATGAAATCATGTCCAATTTCAGGAAATTCCATGAACACCTTGAAGGTGGGTTATGGGTTTTACAAGATGAAGATGAACATTAGGGTTTAGGATGATTATTCTAGTGTAATTTGATTGTTGAAAGTGATTTCAGAAAGATATGATGCTTAAAACACTATAGGAGGGCTTTATTGTTGTCAAGTTAGCTAATTAACAAGTTAAGAAGTTGATTACTAAAGGTATAAAAATTCTGCATATGAGGTGTTTGTTGAAATGCCTCAAAGAAGACTTGAAAATTAGAATTTTGTAGTTAAAACGCCTAATCGTGATGTTTTAACTATTATGTGAAATATGGTTTACAAAGAGTTCTAAACAAGATAACATTGAACTCTATAGGACAAGATACCGGAACATCGAGTGGACAAGCCGGTGGTGACTCACGGTTGAAGGGCGTGCGCTAAGGTATGTAACTTGACCCGTTACATTTAGTAGATTGGATGATTCTAACGTGTAAATTGAACCTTTGAATAAGAGTTGTTTTGAATGAACGATGAAGGCGTTACATTGATTGATTGATTGAATTTGGTAGGTACTCGTTGGTAGTCGTCATATAGGAGGATTCCTTAGACGAGCCAAACGGGTCGAATAAACAAGTAAAACATGATTAATGCTCCGGGATTTGTTGTATTGTTCTTTGATGTTGGTTAATATATATAACATGTTAGAAATACTAGAATTTGATGTGGGGATTGTTAGAAAAGCGAATTCCGAGAGTTGGGTTTGAGTGCAATGAACTAACCAAACAATACATGGATTTCCAGGAACTACCGTATATTACGGTGGTACCGTAATTTACGGTAGAGGTTAGATATGTTACGGTAGATCACTACTGATTTACGGTGACCAAGAATTCCTAGAACTCACCGTAAATTACGGTAACACCGTAATTTACGGTGGATCTAGAAACTTTTAAATTGTTTTAATTTTTCATTTTTGCTTGATGATGGATCATATGTCTAAGTCTTATGTATCTAAGCCAAAATTAATGTTTTAATGGTTATGACCCTAGGTGACTAGATGGATATTACAGATGGTGATCAAGCATATGATGAAGAACCGAACACTATATTTTGAAGCTTCCGCAACGTTTTACTCTTTTGTAGTTCTTATGTATGGGTTGTAAACACTTGTTAAACTACTTTTGAAATGTTTTAACCTAATCATTAATGGATTAAGCATGATGTTACTATGAACTCCGTTAACTATTGTTATGTTAATTAACTAATATTTTATTAGAAACGGTGTATTTTGTTATTATTTATTAAAATCAAGTGAAAAATTTAAGGGTGTTACAATAAGGGTGACCTAAACGGGTCACTGAGAGAAGGTATGATCGAATAACGAAATACCTTACTGGTAGATTTTGAGCCCGAGTGACGGGTAGCGAAATACTAAGCACGTAAACCGGTGATGGGAGCGTGGGCGTTAAAAATGAGAAATCCAAGATTTGGGTTTTGGGTGAAATAAACAAAATCAGACAAAACATAAACTTTCAGGGACTACCGTAAGTTACGGTATCTACCGTAACTTACTGTAGAAATCAAAAGGGTTACGGCAGTTCTCTACTGCCTTACGGCAGACTAAGGTTATCCAGCAACTACCGTAACTTACGGTAGATACCGTAAGTTACGGTAGAGCCCAGACAATTTTGTTGAATCTTGCATAACCTAGCTAATCGAGTACGTTCTTGAACGTAGTTTCGATTAAGAAATATTTCTAAGAACTCTAACACTAATTTTTGTTAAAAATCTCCAGTTTTCAGGTGTTGCAAGTATGTGGACGATGATCAAGCATGTTTTGAAGAACCGAACACGACTTTTGAAGCTTCCGCGTAAATTAACTTTGTTTAGACAACGTTTATGATGTAAACGATTTACTAATCATGTTTTGAATGTTTAAACTAGTTAGTAGTTAACTAGTATGTGATCACTTTAAAACTTCGATTTTGTACTTGTGTTGAAGTAAAGTACTTTTTATATAAATTCATATGTATTTACATTAAATTCCTATAAAATTTAGACGGGTGTTACAATCTTGAGATTAAAGTGAGTGGCATGATGGTAATTATTTGATTAATATTTTCCATTTAATTAAATATAAAATGGGTATATGTGTAATTTCCATTTTGCATTGGTTGCATAAATCACTCTCTCTCTCTCACAAATCAAGTAATCAACATATTAACCCTAGATCTGGAATCATCAACTGCCGGCCACCAACCATCCCGTTCTTCATCTTCTCCCCGTAAACCAGCAACCATCACCGCCGACCACCTACCATCCGGCTGGTTCAGGCCGTTTTTCCGGCAAGCTACTCCACACAACCCCCCAACCCTCCTTCTTCCTATACTGCACACACAAAACTCAGAACCATGATGAGATAGAGATCGAGCGGCAGAAGATGAAGAACGAAAGAGAACAACCGGAGAGATGAGAGGGAGAAAGAGGGGGTAGCGCGGCGGTGACTGACGGCGAAGCCGTCAGTTCGGTGAGAATCAACATCAACGGCAGCCGCGATTTCTCTAGTAAGAACACTTATTTTCCTTCATTATTCGGATCGGTAAACTTGTTACAAAAAACAAACATTTTCCCCTCATGTTTCTCTTTCTTTTCACAGTGAAGGTGGTGGTGTGACCGACCAGGTATGAAGTTTGCAATTTTTCATTGTTTTTTATGTTGAAAATTATTTATTGTTATTGTTTGATTGAGGTTCTGAAGATTGTTATGAGTTTGATTATTGAAAAAAAAAGTTTGCAATTTTTCATTGTTTGATGTTGAAAATTATTATTGTTTGATTGAGGTTCTGAAGATTGTTATTATTGATAAGTTGTTTATCGTTTTTTGGAGTTCAATTGTTTGATTTTGCTCTGTTTTTAATGCGATGTACACATGTGTATTCTGATTTTGTTCTGTTTTTAATGCGATGTATACATGTGTATAGCGTCTATTTTTTGTGATATCTCAGATTTTTTTTGTGTATTGAATGTGTAAAGTTGTTGATGTACACTTGTGAATTATGCAAAGTATTAGTTGCTGAGTTTTTTTTGTTCAATTCTTTGATTTTACTCTGTTTTTAACGCGATGTACACATGTGTATTCTGATTTTGCTTTGTTTTTAATGCGATGTACACATGTGTATTCTGATTTTGCTCTAATTTTAACCTAATGTACACATGTGTATAATGTCTGCTTTTGTGATATCTCATAATTTTTTGTGTATTGAATGTGTAAAGTTGTTGATGTACACTTGTGAATTATGCAAAGTATTAGTTGCTAAGTTTTTTTTTTTTTTTTTTTTTTTTGCTATTATAGGAGATGTCGTTAACGAGAAAAGTGGAGATGAAAGGTCGATAAGGATGATTCACGTATGAGGTCGATAAGGATGATTCAGCATACAACATGGCGAATAGTTGTAAAAGATTATGTTTTTTTTGTTTTTTCGATTATGTTGGGTTTATTGTTTTTACGAAACTGGAACTTGTAATTATATGTTTTTTTGTTTGTTTGGAAAACATTATGGAACTTGTAATTTGTTAAATATAAAGTAGTTTTACAGGTATTGTTTCTATGTATGTATTATGTAGATAATTACACATATGTACGATGCTGAATACACATGTGTACTATTCTATTTATATCCAAGTACACATGTGTATACCGTTGAAATATGAAGGTTACGTGGATCTTAAAAATCAAAATTTGAATTCTGGTGATGAAATCTGAAATAAAAATTAAAATTGAAATCTGGTGATTTGTTGTTTGTTTTGATAATTATCTTATTAATAAATAAAACATAATGTGGATAATGAATTTAAATTTGGAAAGATGTAACTTAATTCAATTATTAAAATAATGATTTAAATCTAGTTTTTTATATAATTGCAATCCTACCCTTAACAACTAAAAAGGAAATCAAAGGTCCGGATCTGTTCACGCAGTTCACTTTTGGGAGGTTGTTCACGCTGGAACCCTACCCTATATATATATATAGGGAGAAGATCATGCGAGAACCACCTCTTATTGCGAGAACCGCGAGAACCAATGTGAACACAACCAAAAATGCCTAAAAATAGCTAAAAATCACACAAATTTTTTTTTTAATATTTTTTATAAAAAAATCGCTACTTTTCGAAGCAAAAAAAAAATTAATTTTTTTTTGCTTCTAAAAGTAGCGATTTTAACATAAAAAATATTAAAAAAAATAAAATTTAGATTTTTTTTTTATTTTTTTAGGTTTTTTGGGGGTTTAGTTTTTAGCATTTTAGCTTGGGGGGGGGGGGGGTTTAGGTTTTTTTTGGGGGGGGGGGGGTGGGGGGGTTTAGGTTTTGGGGGGGGGGGGGGTTAAGTTTTTTTAGGTTTTTTTAGCTATTTTAGGTTGTGTTCACATTGGTTCTCGCGGTTCTCACAATAATGGTGGTTCTCGCATGAGCTCCTCCCTATATATATATATATATATATCAAATTACACCATATTAACGAGCACTTCAATTTCTTTAATTTGAGCTGACTATTGCTACGGTATTCCTAATTTTTAAACAATTTATATTACAAGCTATAAAGTTATGTGATTTGTGTAACATTATGTAATTACGTAATATACTTTTTATTCTTGAAACAAGCGTAAAGTTACGTGACTATGTATCAGTACGTAATTACGTAACACTAGTTGACTATGTATTATTACGTGATTTTGAATACCCATTACGTGATTTCATTATAGTATTTTATGTGAAACCTCACTGATCGTCATTACGTAATTACGTAACATTTTCAACTTATAATAACCACACATTGTCGTATATTAGAGATTTAATCACATAATAAAGCATAAACAATTAAGTTCTTATTATTGAATGTGCAATAAGGTAATAAGCATTAATGTAATAACGTCAATTATAACAAATCATATTGAACGTGTAATCACATATTGGATTTATATTGAATGTGTAATCAAGTAATGAGTTATGTTGAATGTGTAATCAAGTAATGAGGTATATTGAATGTGTTACCAAAATGCCACCATTTAAATTCTAGTCAATGATCAATCGAAATCAACGGCTCTCCTTCTTAGGTATGCTTCATACGATTAATCCGTCTTGTACAGCTTCCCCTATATAATAAACTTACCACAAATTCCTTTAATGAAAAACAACATAATCAAGTTGTATTAATATTTGAAGAAGAAATATTATAAAAGATACCCTTCTTTATCTTATTTAAAGATGTAAGAACAATCATTAGATGAGCTGAGTTTACTAGGTTGTCACACTTAAGTCATTTAGTAATATACAAAGCGTTTTTTTTTTTTTTTTTTTTCTATAAATAACGTATTATATGATTTTGAATCATTTATCACAGATATTCACACTCAACTTAACGATTAAGATTGAGAGGATAACAAAATTATAACTAATAAAGAAATTAAAAAAAAAACTAAATGATCAATTGTTGAAGTTCAATTTAGTTTCGGTAATTTTTAAACTCGTATAATTTTTATGTATTTTGTTATTTTATTATTTTAACTTTCTTAATATATACCATAAAACTCGGAATTCTTTTATCTTAAGTTTACTATCTTTATCTTTTAAGTAGGGCCGGCCCTAAGAATTCGTATACCCATTCCGAGCTCTAAAAAACGTGTCATTAGGCCTTAACGAAATTAGATACTAGGCTCCATAAAGGTCTAAACCTAATGACAATAGGCTAATAACTAATCTAAAGAATAAGAATAGTTTTGTAAGTGCGCCTATGTTGGTGTTTGTATAGGTATACCCTATAAAAAACAAAAATTTTACGTATTCTAAAAATTGCATGCCCTCCGAAATATAGAGCCATGGCCGGTGGTAATCCCTGCTTTTCAAACGTTGATATACTATTGATTATAATAGCTTGTATAAATTATTTAAAGGTTCATGTAAACTATTTTAGAATTGTATGGTTAAGTTGTCAGATAACAATGTTTTATTGATGTAAATCAGTTACAACTTACAATAATGTATCTAAACCAATTACAGTTTTACGACTTACACCGGTGTGGACAAATTGATCAGATTTGAGCCATGAACTGATGAACTTGTACACTGTTGCATCCAAGCTATTGCAATAATGCGTCTAAAAGAACTTGTAAGTATACAGACACGAACACCCTTACTTAAAAATGTTATTGGATTTTATCACCCCCTAACTATTGGCTATTAGCCGCTGCCACCCTCAACTATCACTTTGACGTCCGCCACCCCCAACTTAACGCTTACTTTGTTCTGTCACCACATTGTTAACTGATCACTAACTTTTGAGCTTGTTACTATACTTTTGGGGGTGTCCAAAGATCCCTAAAACCTTCCTAAGATCCTTGTGACACCCCCAAAAGTATAAAAAAACATCAAAAGTTAGTGATCAGTTAACGACGTGGTGACAGAACACACTAAGTGTTAAGTTGGGGGTGACGGGCGTCAAAGTAATAGTTGAGGGTGGCAGCGGCTAATAACCAATAGTTGGGGGTGATTAAATTCAATAACCCTACTTAAAATTCATGTGTCGTATCCAGGTCCTCGTACGAAAATCTCTTTATAAGTAAAACACTATACATGTAGATACATATAAGGGGGTGATTAAATTCAATAACCCAACTTAATTCAAACAACAAACCACCATGTTGACTGAACGATATATAATTAACTACCTAGCTTTGCATGTAGTTTTATAGTTAAATCCTATTTTCTCTCTTGAAACAAACATATTGGTTCCATTTTCTCCTTAGTCTTTAAGCCTAAACCTCATCTTTCTTTTTCATTTAAGTTTCAAATTCAGTTCAAACTGACAAAATCAAACCATGTTTTGCTAGTTCAACTAAAACCCAGAAGCCTTATTAACTATACAGTAAAATTACCATACCAAAGTTACCAATTTAACTGATATTTTACTGTCAGAAACTCAAATTAAGCCACATACCTCTAGCCTAGCACAAGATACTAATATGTTCATGAGCCAAGTGAGCTCGATTCACATAGACCTCTAGCGCCAACTCGACAAATAAGAAAAAAACCTTATTTCCCAAATGTTAGGAAGTTGAAGTTTTTGTTGATCATTCTAGTGTAATTGAATTGACTTGTTGACCAAATTAAGTGTATCATGAATCATAATATACATTAAGGGGCTGTTTGACAACTTTTTAATGGTTAAGTGCTGAACCAGTAAGAGATCTGATCCATTAAGTGATGAACCAGTAAGAGGTCTGAACTATTAAGAGCCAATATGATGCTTAACTGTTCAGAGGCAAATGTCTGACCAATCCAGATTAGAGGTCTTAACCATTCGGACTCAAGTATAATGCTTAACCATTCAGACATTTGCTCGTGAAACGAACAGTTTGAACCATTAAGTGTTGAACCAGTAAGATGTCTGAAACATTAAGAGGCTTATTAAAAGGTAAACAAACAGCCCCTAAATAAGTTAGGAGAATGCGAAGTATGGCAGCAAGTGATGGATTAAGGTTCCAATTGGGAGGTGGAGGGTGGATGGTCAGATAAAGCAATTAATGTGTGATCACGTAAAAGCTTACAAGTGGCTAATAAAAAAAAAAATGTTTTGGTCACACAAATCTAATATAAGTGATCATATCTATTAGAGCATTCACATCCAAGGAATCAAATTATGTGTGTGTTGTTTTTAGAATATAAAGAGTATAAAAAGTGGTTGTGAGTGGAGGAGAGAGAAAACGTTACTGTTCATCTGTATATTTGGGGGGACACTGTTCACCCCTATAATTTTTTAATATATTTTGAAAGTGGTTGTGAGTGGAGGAGAGAGAAAAGGTAATGATAAATGTGTTGAGTGTGAAGCCAAGCCAAACCACTTGACAATTTGATCAAGCTGAGGTCAGCTTTGCTGATCAAGTTGATAAGGAAATAATTGTCTCTGTGATCCAGTTTTCACGGATCATGTTTTGGGACTTCTTCTCTTTCCCCAATCTTATATATATGAGATTGTTATGTATCTGAAAATTGTACCAAAAGCTTAATACAAATATTTCTAGTTACCGAGAGTGGATGTAGGTCAGAATCGACCGAACCACTATAAATCTTTTAACAGAAAATTGTGTGTGTGTGTGAGTTCTGTGTTCGTGAGTGTATCCTGATCTTAACAACTGGTATCAGAGCTCAGGCTCTTGTTGTTGAACCGAACAGATCGAACAGAAATCGATCAGAAGACGAACAGAAACCGAACAGATCGAACAGAAATCGATCAGATTCGAACAGAAGCGAACATAAACGAACAGAAACGAAGGTGTAGAAGAAAGAGATACCTGAAGGTGCAGAAATCTGAACTAGGGTTCCGATTTGCATCAGTTTCAGCCGGTCCTTTCACGCCAGTTTCCTCTGTTCAGGTCCGCCGTCACTGTTCAGGGTTCTGAACCAGCAACCGTCGCCGCTCAGGTGAATCATAGCAGTGATTCCGAAGCTGCCGGGTTTCTGATCAAAAAACCGCCGTCACCACAGCCGTCAGAACCGCCGGCAGTTCCGCCAGCCTCCATCTGTCCAGCGCCGCCGCCGCTGTCTAGGGTTCCGATTGAACCCAGTCTTGCTCTTGTTTGAAACAGAAACAGAAGAGAAGAAGAAGAAGTGGAGAGCAGAGTTTTTTTTTTTTTTGTGTTCTGTGGAATTGAGGAAGAAAACACGTACAGCTTTTCTTTTATTTCTGTTGGAGAAATTAAGTTTCTCAGTTGAACAGAAAGGCCCCTCAACTTTGACAAGTATCTATCACAACCCACTACTACTTGTCCTTGCCATTAAAGCTTGAAACAGATAAGTTATTTGTTTCTGATTATTGCTTTCGCTCGTATAAATTACCACTTAGCAGTACGAACCCGTTTGGTTAGTAGTAATTTGGTAATTTTTTTTAATGGCAGAAGATAGTAAAATCAAGATTGATAAGTTCGATGGAAGTGATTATGGATTTTGGAAAATGCAAATTGAAGATTTATTGTATCAGAAAAGATTGCATTTGCCTATGTCAGGTGAACAACCAGATGACATGTATGATGAATAATGGAAGTTGTTGGATAGACAAGCTTTGGGTGTGGTTAGGCTTTCTTTGGCAAAGAGTGTTGCTTAAAACATTGTCAATGAAACAACCACATATGGTGTATTGAAAGCTTTGTCCAACATGTATGAAAAACCATCCGCTTCAAACAAAGTATTCCTCATCCGACAATTGGTTAACACCAAGATGAAGGAAGGCATGTCGGTTACCGCTCACATAAATGAGTTTAACTCGATTATCTCTCGTTTAGCCTCAGTTGAAATAAAGTTTGAAGATGAAGTGCAAGCATTACTCCTTTTATCATCGTTGCCCGACAGTTGGTCAGGCACAGTCACAACTGTTAGTAGTGCATCCGGCACTACCAAACTCACTTTCGATAGTATTTGTGACTTGATAGTAAACGAAGATATCAGACGGAGAAGCAGTGGTGAGACTTCTAATTCTAGTTCTTTATTGCATACAGAAAGTAGAGGAAGAAGAAACGAAAGAGGACATAATCGAGGCAGGTCCAAGTCCAGAAGAAGGGGACAGTCAAAGAACAGAAAAGACGTTGAATGTTGGAATTGCAAAGAAAAAGGTCACTATAGAAGCCAATGTACAAAACCCGCTTCAAAGAAAGAAGTAAACAGTGTATCCTCGGAAGAATTAGGTGATGTTCTCATCTGTTCTGTTGAAGATTCAGTTGAATCTTGGATTATGGATTCGGGTGCTTCTTTCCATGCTATCTCATGCCCAGATATGGTCAAGAATCTACGAACATGTAACTTGTAAAGTTCGTTTAGCAGATGATCAAATGCTTGATATCACAGGTATTGGAGATGTAGACTTGAAGACCTCATTAGGAACTATATGGACATTGAAAAATGTCAGGGTTATTTCTAATTTGAGGAGAAAGTTGATTTCAGTTGGTAAACTGGATGATGAAGGGTTTAATGTTCACTTTGGGGGTGGACAATGGAAAGTGATCAAAGGCAATTTAGTGATTGCCAAAGGAAAGAAGCAAGGTACTCTATACATGGCAGAAGTTTCTGCTGAAGGTGTTCATGCAATGACCACCAGTCCGAGTCCATCAAATTTATGGCACAACCGACTCGGACACATGAGCGAGAAGGGATTGAAGATGTTGGCTCAGAAAGGTAAGTTTCCAGACTTGAAGAAAGTGGAAACTGAATTCTGTGAACCTTGTGTTCTTGGAAAACAAAAGAGGGTTACTTTTGTGAAGACAGGGAAGACACCGAAAGATCAGAAGTTAGAGCTTGTTCACTCGGATGTATATGGACCAACCTTAGTTTTATCTCTAGGAGGCTCAAGATACTATGTTACTTTCATCGATGATTCAACACGAAAGGTATGGGTATATTTTCTTAAGCATAGATCTGCTGTATTTGATGCTTTTAAGATATGGAAATCTGCTGTTGAAAATGAAACTAACTTGAAGGTAAAGTGCTTAAAGTCTGATAATGGTGGTGAATACATAAGCAAGCAGTTCACTGACTATTGCGCCAAGGAAGGGATAAAGATGATCAAGACAGTTCCCGGAACTCCTCAGCAGAATGGTGTAGCTGAGAGAATGAATAGAACTCTAAATGAGAGGGCTAGAAGCATGAGGCTAAATGCCGGGATGCCCAAGACATTCTGGGCCGATGCAGTTAGCACTGCAGCCTACTTGATCAACCGTTCACCAACCGGTCCCTTAGATTTCAAGTTGCCTGAAGAAATGTGGCAAGGAAAGGAGGTAAGTCTCGAACACTTACGAGTCTTTGGTTGTAGTGCTTACGATTTGTTAGAAGCTGGTGACAAGGATAAGTTAGACTCAAAATCCAAGAAGTGCACCTTCATTGGTTATGGGTCAGAACTAATGGGTTACAGGCTTTGGGATAATGAAGGCAGAAAAGTAATCAGAAGCAAGAATGTCGTCTTCAATGAAAACGAATTGTAAAAAGACAGAAACACCAAAGGACCAGAATTTCAGAAAGACTATGTTGAATTTGAAAGTGGTGAAACAAGAAAAGAAGCTTCAGTCGACATTCCAGAAAATGGGAATGAGTTAATCGACAGTGGGAGCTCAGGGGATGATTCTAGTAATGATTCTGCAGAAGAAGAAGAAGAAGAGGTCGCTCCTCAAATTCCAGAATCCCCAGAAACTCCTCAGTTTCAACCAGTGTTGTAAAAGTCGCTAGGCGGTCCCTAGTCGGCCGACTGGGGAGTTGGGAGTAATCGGGGTACTCGGAGAGTACTCGGGGAGTACGCGGACATGGTAAATATAAAGAAAATTAATTGTTATATATTATTTATGTGTTAAAATAAGCATAATTCATGTCAACTGAGTATAATTTAAAATGAAACACGTTTAAAGTTCAAATATTCTAAATACAAGTCTGACTAGTCTGAGTACAAGGCCGAGTAGTCCGAGTACAAGGCCGAGTAGACCGAGTTTGACCGATTAAAAGTCAACAAACCACGTTGACCGCCTAGACCGACTAGGCCGACTACGTCCGACTAGGCGCCGACTAGGCCGACTAGGCACAGAGTACTCCCGAGGCCGACTAATTGAGACCGCCTAGGAGGAAGTCGCCTCAGAGGGGGTCCGAGGACCGAGTACTCGCCGAGTACTCGGCCGAGTAATCCGACTTTTACAACACTGGTTTCAACCAAGAAGATTCTCCAGAGTCATTAGACCACCAGACAGATATTCACCATCCGTCAATTACATACTTTTGACAGAAAATGGTGAACCCCAGCGTTATTCAGAAGCCATGGGGTTGAAAGATTCATTGCAGTGGGAGTTAGCAATGAAAGATGAGATGAAGTCACTTGAGAAGAACAAGACCTGGCTCTTAACAAAACTTCCAGCTGGGAAGAAGGCTCTTCAGAACAAGTGGGTTTTCAGGGTCAAAGATGAACATGATGGTACCAAACGGTACAAAGCAAGATTAGTGGTCAAGGGATTTCAGCAGAAAGAGGGAATTGATTTCAATGAAATATTTTCTCCAGTGGTGAAGATGACTACTATCAGACTTGTTCTCAGTATTGTAGCAGCAGAAGGTTTGCATCTAGAGCAGCTAGATGTCAAGACAACTTTTCTACATGGTGACCTAGAAGAAGATATCTACATGACACAACCAGAAGGTTTTCAGGTTAAAGGCAAAGAAAACTTGGTGTGCAAGTTGAAGAAGAGTTTGTATGGTCTGAAACAAGCGCCCAAACAATGTGTCACACCCCGCCTTTCCACGTATCACTGGTGGGCCCGGTGGGGGAGTATCGTGACGTGTTGGCAACATAATAGTCAAACAACACAATATTTAAATGCACAGCGGAAGTAAATGAAAGATATATTTCAACCGAATAAAATATTGTAATATCATGTATCACAAGCAGTTGAAAGTTCATCCACAGACGGATCGAAATAAAAATAGGAAACAGTAGTTCAACAGATGATAGGCATCTTAAGCTTGCGAGTCTCTTTATTGATGCTAAGGAGAGAATCCAGCCTATTACGCTTAGTACCTGCATTTAATCTTTTTGGGAAAATACGTCAGTTTACACTGGTAAATACAATCAACTGACTCATTTTAAAAATGATTAAAAATTGATTTGGATGCACATGGCACAAACATTTTATAACTTGGGATAATTATTTAAATATATAAACTTGTAAAAGAATCACATGTTCCTTATGCGTTCAGTAGCCCGGATCGTGCCGGGTTAAAGATCAATAGACACACCACATTAATTATATGAGACACCGACGGGCATACGCCTACGCCCCGTGCTGAGGTCGTGGCCATTTCGTAAAATGATGCCAGGGATATCCGGGACATGGTCATTAACCCCCCAAAGGCTTTAAGCAAACAAACCAATTTAAACGGGTCATCTCGATAATACTTAACCACCAATCGATTAAGGTCGAATGCCCGACCAAGCGGTATTTTATATACCGTACCCCAAGCCCGTATAAGGGAAAATAAGTTAAAAGTATTTACCTGAGCAAAGTAATAATCACAATAAGCAAATGCAAGTAGCTTTTACTGGTCCTCCTAATCTGGAACGAAGGTTTATAATAACCTATTAGAATCCTAACGGGTCTTTAGTTAAGCTTAAGCTTAGACCGGTTAGTTTTAAAGATACGGTTCGTACGCACGATTAAGCGAAGACCGGAATAGAATGTGATTTAGACCCGACAAGTTTGAAGACTTGCTTAATATGGGTATTTCATACACATTCTGGATTTTGAGATAAAACCGATAAGGTTTGACCCGTTTCGGCTAATTTATGTAAACTAGTTACATAAACCGAACCGAACGCGCACGAAGCGTAACGGGTAACCATAAGAGTCCTAAACAGGTTTCCTAAGTTAACATGCCTTAAATATGTTGTGATATCAGTAGGATACCTTCCATTATGCCCAAAACGAGTTTAACCTATAATTAAGCCCCGTAGGGGTATTTTGGTCATTTTAAAGATTATAAAAGGGATTAATTAAGCTTCTGTGATTCGGGTCTAAATTAATCAGTAAAATGACTTATCTTAACAGGTCATATCAGTTGGTGTTAAGACCTTTGTGACAAAATGGTTTTAAACCCTTACTATGCGTTTAATACGCTTATAAAGTCGTTTTAAGCGATTTACGGGTTAAAATAGGAATCTGAGTCTCCAGGTCAGTTCATAAGGTTCAAAACACTTCATTTATTATTTAAAATCAGTAGCAATTGGATTGGTGTCAAAAGGATTTGTAAAACTCATTTTTTGGCCGAAAAGGGTATATTCGGTATTTACCGAATCAAGGCACTAATCCTAGCTTATGATCAGTTTAAAAATAATTAAAAATCTTCAAAAATCCCAAAATATTATATTACATCAGTGGGTAAAAGGTTTGGTGTCAAAAATTGGGTTTAGATAGGCTTTATGCTAATGACGCCGTTTAACTAATAAAAAGCTTTCTAATTACGTCATTGAGCATAACTCCTAATCTAGACCTCCAATTGACGTGAAAATTTACGGACATGCATATTAATCAGTAGCAAAGATTATTGTCTTTTCACATTTCCAAAATTCTCGTTTTATGTTCATTAGGGCATTATGGTCAATATTTAAGCAATTAACGGAAACGTCGGACAATTAAGGATTCAAGTGGTATAAACGCAGAGGGTTATACAATCATGTAACTAGGTCCTAATGGAACTTTAAGGCATGTCTAAACCTATCTAAATCGGGTCAGAACTGGAGTCAAAGCAAAAGTCAAAGTTTTGCGACTTTCGGTTCCGAATCGGTTCTAAACAGAAAGTTGTCGGATCAAACAAGCTTAGACAAGTTCTTATACTTATTACCATGTTATATGAATGATAAAATAAGTTACACGCCTTTTACATTGTTAATTATGCGTTAAATCGAAGATTACATTTCTGTTGACTTTTTCTAAGCATCTTTGACTCGACAATTGACCTAGTTATGATGGGAATCAGTGAGTACCCTTTTAAGGGTTTATTACCCACATAATTACCTACTTAAAGGTACTTTTAATTCAAGATTTGACTGAGCCATTATTAATTAATCTTGATGTCAAACCGTAATTACGACGGTTTGACTTTTAGCTAAATAACAAAGCTAAACTCAATTAAAGAAGGTTAAGCATACTTACAAGTGTCTAATGAACGATTTGGAAAGCTTGAGGATGGTCCTTGTGCTCCAGAAATGCTCAGTTGTTGGAAGGAATGAATGAACACAAAGTTGCAACTTTGTGGGACTTTATATATTAATCAAAACTCATTTGATTGTTGACATGCAAGGCTACTAATGATCATGGATGCTTACAAGTGCCCTCTAGTGACAAAAAACCAGTATAGGAAGCCCATGGTATTGAAACAAGTCATTTGGAGTCAGTTAAGGGGCTGAACAGGCAGCTGCCTGTTTTCTGTCGCTGGGCAATAGCTTACGGACCGTAAGGTCCCCAGTGTTGAGGTCCGTAAGCTTGTCATCAGGGCAAAAATTACTTTTTCAGTTTGCATCCTTGGCTCTTGGTCCTCCGAAAGGTCAACCCACCTTTATTCTTTGCAATTTGAGCCCTTCAACTTAACTTATAAGGGGTTCAAGACCTATACCCACTTTGTTAAGTCCTTGGTTAACTTGGTTATCACCCGAAAAGTCATAATTTTCATCGTTGACGCTTTAACCCCCCGCATACGAATTTGATCATAACTTTCTCATACGATAACGAAACTTTATGAAATTTTTATCGTGCATTCTAGTGAGCATAATTAATCGTTACAAAGCTTCGGGTTTGTTAAAAGGTCACTCAGAGGTATATTTTAAACATGTTGACACATTTAACCCCTGTAGTTTGTAATCTCTCACTTTCTTTCACATTTAGCTTCGTATGATCCATGATTCATTCGTTTGAAAGTATGAGCATCATGTAGGGTTAATGTAATGTATATTTATTCACGGTTGACATTTAGAACCCGTATATTCACATACTTTCCAGGTTTGTCAACTTTAGTCCTTCAAGAACATTCTTACACACGTTCAAACTTATGACACGTGTCAACACATTAAAAGACGTGAATTTTCGAGGTGTTACACAATGGTATTTGAAGTTTGATAACTTCATGGGAAGAGTCGGATACAAGAGATGTGACAATGACCATTGTTGTTACATCAAAAGGTTTAAGGGTTCTTATATCGTTCTATTACTATATGTGGATGATATGTTGATTGCAGGTTCAGACATGACAGAGATCAAGAAGTTGAAGAAGCAGATGTCTGAAGAGTTTGAGATGAAAGACTTGGGAGCTGCAAACCAAATACTCGGGATGAGTATTTTCAGAAACAAAGAAGATGGTTATTTGACACTCTCTCAAGAGAAGTGCATTGAGAAAGTGTTAGAAAGATTCAGCCTTAAAGATGCCAAGATTCGAAGCACACCTTTGGGAAGTCACTTTAAGCTTTCTAAAGTTCAGTCACCCAGATCAGATGAAGACAAAGCAGAAATGGCTAAAGTTCCGTATGCATCGGCAGTTGGTAGCCTCATGTATGCAATGGTATGCACGAGACCAGATATAGCTCATGCAATGGGAGTTGTTAGTTGGTTTATGTCCAATCCAGGGAGAGAACATTGGGAAGCAGTTAAATGGCTGCTAAGATATTTGAAGGGGACTTCAAAAGTGGCATTACAGTTTAAGGGCAAAGAGGTTATTCTGAAGGGTTTTGCTGATGTTGACCTTCGTGGTTGTAAAGAATCTTATAAAAGCACCACCGGATATGTCTTTACAGTGGGAGGCACTGCAGTAAGCTGGATGTCCAGATTGCAGAAAAGTGTTGCCCTTTCAACCACAGAAGCAGAGTATATATATGGCAGTTGCTGAAGCAAGCAAAGAGCTTATATGGTTGAAGAATTTTCTCAAAGAGCTCGGCAAGGAACAAGTTGATTGTGCACTATTCTGTGACAATCAAAGTGCAATTCATCTTGCAAAGAATCCTGTCTTCCATTCGAAGACAAAGCACATACAGCTGAGATATCACTTCATCAGAGAGCAAGTTAGTGAAGGCACTCTGAAGTTGAAGAAGATCAAAGGAAGTGAAAATCCATCTGATATGTTGACTAAGGTTGTCACCTTAGAGAAGTTGAAGCTTTGCATAGCTTCAACTGGCCTTCAGGTTAATTGAAGAGAAGGCCGGGTAACTAGGAATGTATGAATATCAAAGTTTTTACAGAGATACTGATTCACAGTTGAAGCACAGGTGAAGATTATTCCGTGGCTTCAAGTGGGAGATTGTTGAGTGTGAAGCCAAGCCAAACCACTTGACAATTTGATCAAGCTGAGGTCAGCTTTGCTGATCAAGTTGATAAGGAAATAATTGTCTCTGTGATCCAGTTTTCACGGATCATGTTTTGGGACTTCTTCTCTTTCCTCAATCTTATATATATGAGATTGTTATGTATCTGAAAATTGTACCAAAAGCTTAATACAAATATTCCTAGTTACCGAGAGTGGATGTAGGTCAGAATCGACCGAACCACTATAAATCTTTGTGTTCTTCAACAGAAAATTGTGTGTGTGTGTGTGAGTTCTGTGTTCGTGAGTGTATCCTGATCTTAACAAAATGTATAAAAAATATTATTTAATTGAAAATGAGAGAGAAAATGTAGTGTTTTTTAGTGTAATTTAGGGTGAAAATATAATGGATTGGATGTGAATGCTCTTAGCTTTTAGTCACATCATTAAAAAGTATCATGGACGTATATAACGTTTGGCCACACTTTTCTAGCGTGGCTAATAGATGTCACATTTTTTTCTTAAAGCGTGGCTATAGGTTTCGAACTGATGTGTTTTTCATGAATAAAAAATCAAACAAATACTATGGCCGTTGGTCACATTTAGCCACACTTTTTTCTAGCGTGGCTAGTAAATGTCACATTTTTTTGTTTAAGTTTGGCTAAAGGGTTTGAACTGTTATACAATGGTCACATGAAAAATAAAATGTTTGGCGAAAAGTATACATAATGAACTTTAGCCACACATTTATTCGAATGTGTGGCAAGGAGGTTTGGGCAAATCTGTTGCCATAGCCTCTTTAGCCACATTTTTATGTGAAAGCGTGGCTAAAGGTTTCATATATGTGTGTTTTTGGTCACATGAATATAAAATCAAACAAATATCGGCGATTGATCACATTTAGCCACACAGTTCACGTGTGGCTAAAAGTTTTGAATTGTTATTCAAAGGTCACATGAATAAATAAAACACGTGGCTAAAAGTAGGCTAGAAGGTTTTGAAATGCCATTAATGACCTTTAGCCACACATTTATTTGAAAGTGTGGCATGGAGGTTTTTGAAAAAGCGTGGCTGTATGTCACATTTGACGTAGTGACGTAGACGTTTGTTTGAGTTTATTATGATTTTAAGTATTCGGGAACCTCATTGCTTCAATAAAATTCATTAGAAAATTTAATTATCAGAACGTTATTTAATTTCAGGATAGAATTTGGCTCCATTCTTTGAAGCAATTTGAATAGAAATAGTGATGAAACAATGGTTAACCGGGTAGGTTAACTCACTGGTCTCGTCAAGAGGGTTAATCCCTTCTTTCCGAGGATCGCTGGCTGGATCGTCTGGTAGTGGGTTTCCTGCACAAGGAAACAAACCGTGACTCGCAACAAGGAGGATGAGGTGGGGGGTGCTCCTTGTTACCACTCTCCGGCGTGAGAATCAGTAGTTTGCTTGGGAAGCAAAGTGTGATAGTAGTAGTATTGAGAGAGTTGAGAAGTGATACCTCAAACCTGGTTTGGGGTGGGTATTTATAGCTGAGGAGTGAAGGAGGGTAGTTGAGTAGCTAGCCTGACATCGCACAGCTATTTGCAGGTGTGTCAGACCTGTCGGATACTGTGGTGATGCCACCTCCTGCTGTGGTGTCAGACTGTTGTATACACGTGGGCCGGTAGGCGACTGTTCCCAGTGCCACTTGCACTGTGGTGTCAGACCCACTTGCCTTGTAGGCAGGATGCGGTGCCAAGCCGCATCGCTGCTTGCGGTCATTGATGTTGTTCCCGCGTTGGTTGTTCCATCCATGATTTACGCGGGATGCGGTGTTATGCCGCATTGCCTGCTGAGTGACTGTTACTGTTGTCCAGATCCCTTGTCGTGACGAAAATGTTCATAGGATGCGGTGCTGGGCCGCATCGCTATGCGTTACATTAGTTTCCGTCCTTAAGGTAAGTCTTTTCATCACTGGACAGATTGGACCGCTGTGTTCGCGTGTGTGCACGCGGACGCAGGTGAGTTTATTACTGTTGAGGTTTTTTATGAGGGTAATGGTCATTCGCGGTCATGCTGACGTGAGATCTGGGACCATACCCCTTCAAGTCCCCCCAGTCTAGTGTTCCTTCCGTATGCAAGTTGCATGTGGGAGGGATACTAGACTATGTTGTCTAGAAGGATAAATATGGGCCATGCGGGTGGCTCCTTCTTTCAGTACGTAGCAGGCCTTTCGAGTGGATTGTTCCTTCCTTTAAGAAGGGTGTCTGGTGAGCAAGTTCCGTCTGATGTGGAATTCTCAGCCGAGGACTTGACTCTTAGTCTACCTTTTCTTGATGTCATCAGCCACCTGTTGGTGTTTCGAACCAACCTTTGAGACGGTGACTGAACGCACGGTTCAAACCAACCTCTGAGATCGTGACTGTAGATGTACGTCTTCGTCAGTCTAGTTGTAACCTCTGCGTCAGCTAGTGCAAAGTTGTAAGTACTTTGCTCAAGCTCTATGTTTAGCAACTGGACATGCGATGATGATCCCTGTTTTGTGGGGTATTCGTGTTTTCCAGTTAAGCTTTCTAGTAACCGCACGTCCTCTGCGGTTTATCTCTCAAGTAACCGCACGTCCTCTGAGGCTTAGCTTTCTAGTAACCGCACGTCCTTTGCGGTTACCTCGTTGCCGTACCTTGTTGGCCATGTTTGTTTGAGGAACGTGGGGTAGTTGCGCCATTGTTGGCCGTGTTTGGTCGAACAATGTGAATCTGAACTATGGGCAGATAAACATGGTCATAGGCAGGGTTGTGCCCACCATTGTTTATTCTATGCGGTCCATAGGTAGGTAACTAGTCATAAGCAGACTTGTTACCACTGTTCTGGAGCTACTTTCCTTCACGCTTTGGTGGAAAGTAGCTTTTCTTTAAGTAGTGTTGCCGGAGGAGTTCACCTTAGAGACTTGGGAAGTTGGTTGAAACTCTTCCGCATTCGTTTTGTAGCCACTTTCCTTCATGCTTAGTTGAAAAGCAGTTTTCGTTGAAGTAGCTTTGCTCCTCCGCATTGTTGTTTACTTGTGGCTCTTCCGTAGCTACCGTTCGCATAGTTGCGGTTTGTAGTAACTACTCACGAGTGGTTGCGGTTTGCAGCAAAGAACTCGCTTCTAGAAGTCTTGTAGCCAGGACGTAGCTCATGAAGGTTCAGGAGACAGGGTTGCTGATGTGCGGTTGCTCAGCCTATTTGTCCTTTTCCTTAAGGAGAAGCTGTTTGCGTTCCCTCCGTGGTTGTGAACCGGAAATGAGGGTTTTGAAGCTTGAAGAAGCTTACATGGAGTGCGGTTTACCGCATCCTGAGAAGCGGTTTTCGCAGTCCAAAGAACCATGCTGGTTCTGAGTATCTCACACACCAGTACGGGTTGGTGTGTGTCATCTTCGCATATTCCACGTGTGCTCGTGGATATGTGCGGTTTATTGCTTATACCCCCTTATATAATTTGAAGATATATATTTTTGCCTTTTTTGAGGGGTATGTAAAAAACGAAATGCGGTATGGGTTATGGTGCGGTAAACCAGAAAAACCGCATGCCGCTTAAGTTTGGATAATGTTTGTCGCTTTTGTGTTGTCTACGTGGCTGATGGCACGTGTGGGTTGTTGAAAGTTGGTAGGATTCTGACATGTGATGATCTGAAAGGACGTTTGCACTGACCGAGGTCATAACTGCACTGTAGCAAGTAGTGCAAAGGTCTTTTCTGTCAGGCGCGTGGGCGGCCACGCGTGCGTGATAACCGTCAGCTGAAAAGCCGCTGAACACGTGGCGATACGTCAGTGGCCCTTTTTTGAACGTGGTAAGTCGGTTACTACATCGCATTAATTGCGATGAGTATATAAGGGGAAACCGTTTGATTTCTCCTCACTTTGTTCAAATTTCAAAAAATTTCTCCGGTGAAAGAAAGTGTGTTCCCCTCGTCTTCTCCGACTGACCTGTCTGTAATTCCGGTTCTTCTCTGAGTTTTTGTGCAACTCAATCCTTCTCTTCTTCATATTTCTGATGGCTGAACCATCTAACCCACACAATGTGGAGGGTGAAAACCCTGAAACCTCTTCTCCGGTGGCCGGGGAAGAAGAAGATGATGGTGGTAGTGTCCCTGGTGGTGGCTTGCCACCCTTGAAGTGGTCGAAAGCGTCGTTTGACCAACTGATGATCAGTACACAGATGCCCTCCGAGTTTGGGGCTGTTTATCCCCAAGACGGTGACACCGGTGCTTGTGCTCCAGCCGGTCACGTGACCCTGTGGGCCGATTCTTTCATCGATGGTAATCTTCGTTTACTATTGACCGTTTTTGTTGCTGAGTTGTTGGAGTATTACAAGGTCCATATCTCCCAAATGAGTCCTTTTGGGTTTATTCGTATTAGACACTTTGAATCAACTTTTCGTGCCCTTGGTTTGCCGGTTACCGTTGATAATTTCCGGGGGTTTTATCAGTTGACGGTGAACACAGGTTTCTTCTCTTTCCGAGAACGGTATGGAAGTATCAAGTTGATGACCCCTCCCAAGGGTATTACAAAGTGGAAGAGCAAGTTCTTCTATGTTAAAGTTGCCGCGGTTGTTCTCAACATGACTTTGCGGAATGTTAATGAGCTTATCCCTGCGGAGGATATTGCCATTCCTAATGCGAAGAATGCGGAGTGGTTTCCAAGGTTGAGGACTATTGAGCATAGGCTGTTGAAGAACACTGAATTGTGGATGCTGCGGATGTTATTGACTAGGGCTGATAAGCATGCAAAGCCCGTTGTGCGGGAGAAAACTGGTGGTAAGTGTTCTTACTCTTGTGTGGTTTCATTATTTCCTTGTTTCTTATTAATTTGAACATGTGTTATCAGAAGTTGTTGTTGAGCTGTGGAAGATATTTGATCCAACCTTTACTGGCAAGGTTGATATTGTCAAGACTGCTGAAGGTGCGGGTTTTAATTTGACCATTCTCCATAACTTCCGCGTTCCTACACGCGAGGCAATAAATGCACCCCTGCCGCAGGGCAAAGGTATAATTCATAGCCTTCGTTTCTTGCCTTATAAGTTTCATGTTGCTGATATTCTACATGCAGGTACTCTTGGGGCCCTTGGTAAGTTTGTGTCAAAGGGTGCTCCCAAAAAGCATGCAAAGAAGAAACAAGTAGATAAACCTGTGTGGGGTCGTGGCAAGAAGAAAACTGAGGCTCCTGTTGTTCCGCCTTTGGTTACGCATGCAGCAGGTATCTCTCGTTCTCATTTCCGCAGATATACCGATTACGTGGTAGTATCTGACACCCTTGAGGGTTTGGGTGTTCCAGGTGCTGGTGCGGCCACAGGTGGAACCACTGCAGGGAAAGTTGTTGATGCTGGTGAGAAAAAGAAGCCGAAGATTCAGACCAGACGCGGGGCTTTTGTGGGACAAAAGAAACCTGTGGTTGTTCCTGGTACGTAATGCGTAATTTGGACAAGTATTTTGTGTTTGTACTTGTAGTTTAACGTATTTCTGCTTTGATTGCAGAACCCCAAGATGAAGGGTTCTCCATCTTTGATGCTCCTCCTCCTCCCCCGCATGACACTGCTGCGGATGTGGGGGTTCATAAGGTTGTTACGCCTGAGCCCTCTATGCGGGAGGGGGATACTGGGAAGGGGCCTGCGGCCCAGATCCATGACACGGTAGATTCCTATGATAATGTCATTACCCCAGAGGATGCTGATGGTCTGAACCTGAAATTTGCCTATACTGAAAGGCCAAAGTCTCCTGCTGCTGAGAAGGCTTCTGGTTCCGTTTCTGGGGGTGCGGGTTTCGTAGACACTCCCATTCAGCCTGAAGAGTCTGAATTGGAGTATTATTACCACACCTATACGGAAGATCGAGCCATGGCTTACCACCGCCCCCTTGGACCGTACTGCAAGGGGATGATATTACTGCTGACCCCTCCGCGAGTAGGGAGATTTTGGGTGGTTTGGGCACCCCTTTTGAAGTCAACCGGGCCCGTTCTCTGTCAAGTGAGGCCCAGATTAACCAACTCTCTTCCATGCTTGTTGGGAGTTCCGTAATGGCCAATGCCATTATGGAAAAGTATAAGGTGTTGGGGCGCAGGGAGGAGGAGAATGTGCGCTTGCGTGCCGAGGCTGAGGAGTTGGTGAAGGCTGCACGTGAGGGTGCCGAGCAGCTTGAAAGGGATAGGGTTGCGTTTGAAAAGCGCAAGCAGACTGAAGAGTGGGCTGCAACTGCTGAGCTTAAACAAGTTCGTACCCTTGCAAAACTGCTTTCCACTGAGCGCAAGAGTTGGAAAGAATCTCTTTCTAATGAGCGCGAGACACTTTCTAATGAGCGCAAGGCTTGGAAAGACTCTTGGGCCAAACAGAATGAAACTCTCTTTCGTGTTCGCCAGGAGCTTGTCAATGCTAAGGCAGCAAATGCTGCGCTGGTTAAAGAGAAAACAGCAGCTGTTGCGGCTGCCCAAGAGGCCAAGGAGGCCGAAGCTCGCCTTGCAAAGGCTCTTGATGAGGCCAAGGAGGTGGGGGCCCGCGCCGCAAAGGCTCTTGAAGAGGCGAAGGAGGCGGGGGCCCGTGCTGCAAAGGCTCTTGAAGGGGCAAATGTTGATCGTGCCAACTTATCGAAAACTATCTTGGGCCTTCAGGTATAAGTCTTTTTTGCCTTTGAAATTGCGTATGTCTCACAAGTATGTTTGACCAAATTTGTATACTTTTGTTCTTCTTGAAAAAAGGATGAAGTGCGGACCCGGGGGGGCGCTATTGAAGAAGTCTCTGCTCGTGCTGCTGAAGCTGAAGCGCGGGCAAGAGAGGCTGAGGAGGCTAGAGATAGCCTTGCATCGTCACTTGAGCTGCTTAAGGCTGACCATGAATGGCTGCGTATGCGCGGGATCGGGCATGTAAGTATCCGTTGCCTTTGTTATTTTTGTTGTAGGTTTGCCTTTGATAACCTTTGTATTCTTGTTTCGCAGATTGTTACGGCCATCCTTGATGCACCTGAGACTGTATCAGGTGTTGCTGATATTAAGGAGCGTGCCCGGGATGCTGGTTTTAAAGCTGGCTATAATCGCTGTATTAGCCATATGAATGTTGTAGCCCAGGGCGGATTTACTGATGAGCGATCCGGGTTCCACGGTGTGGATACTGAAGCGCTTCTTGATGCTGCGGTTGCGGTGTATAACGACACAACCCTTTCCGGTCTTGAGGATCTTGAAAAGTGTCTAGAATCGGAGGACTATGTGGACCGTTTGCGAGTGTTATACGCTGATGAAGAAGATGAGGAGAAACCTGCTGTTGAAGGCACTGATGGTGCGGGTTCCAGCGGGACAAAGAAAGACTAGGCTGGCCTGCGTGCCTTTTTTGTTTCCTCATGTAAATGTTAAAGAACTTTATGTAAATTCCCTGTGCACCGCGCAGGTGTAGGAATTTTTTTGAATATAAAGAATTGTTCTGTTCAATTTGTACAAGTGTTTGTACTACTTGCATGTTTGAATTTGTAAGAGTTTAGTGTTACTGTGAGTGACACTAAATCTGTAATTGCCTTTTGCATATCTAGGTGATATGCAAGTATGAAGAACTGTGTCTGGCCGGATAAATAGTGTTGCCATTGCTGGCCTATTATAATAGTTGCGTGTGGTTACCACTCTGTGTGGGTATCACGAATGAAGATTTTGCTAATCTGTTTTTGTGTATACCTCAGAGTGGAACACGCATTTGTAATAGAAATAAATAAACAATATTGCATTGAATCGTCTATTTATTTATTTGCAAATGGTTCGTGGCCTGATAGGTTACATGGTGAATGTAAAAAACATGGCTTACATATAACAGCGTCGAAGCTGTTGTGCATTCCATGTGCGTGCGATAGTTTCGCCTTCTAATGTTTGAAGTTTGTACGCGCCTTTGCCCAGGACCTCTTGGATGAGGTAGGGTCCTTCCCACTTGGGGGCAAGTTTCCCTGGACGTTCCGCGTTAGATGCTTCATTGTCACGAAGGACATAGTCTCCCGGGTTGAAAGTACAAATGCGAACGCGTGCATTGTAGTACTTTTCAAGTTTGGTTTTGTATTTGGCCTCGTTGATGGCAGCGTTTTCGTGCCTTTTTTCCAAGAGGTCCAGGTCAACCCTGCGTTCCTCATTGTTGTCTATCTTGTTGATAGCCAACATTCTAGGTGAGGGGAGGCCTACTTCCGCGGGGATCATCGCTTCAGTGCCATAGACCAGGCTGAAGGGTGTCTCACCGTTGCTTGTTTTTGGGCTTGTCCTGTGAGCCCATAAAATACTTGGGAGTTCATCAACCCAGCCGCGTCTGGCTGTTCCCAACCGTGCTTTGATGCCTTCCACTAAGCTTTTATTGATACTCTCGACTTGGCCGTTCCCTTGCGGATGCGCCACTGAGGAGAATATGTGTTCAATGTTTAGCTCTTTTAGCCATTTTTGAAAGTCATCGGCGGCGAAGTTGGTACCGTTATCGGTGACGATGCACATTGGTAGACCGAAACGGCAGATGATATGTTCCCACACGAATTTCCTTGTTATCATAGCGGTGGTTGATGCAAGTGGCTTTGCCTCTACCCATTTTGTAAAGTAATCAACAGCCACTATGATAAATTTCACTGCACCGGGTGCGTCTGGAAATGGTCCCACTACATCGATTGCCCATTTTTGGAATGGCCATGCGGTGGTGACGGGGATCAGGTTGTTCTTGGGACGCAAGGTCTTGGGAGCATGTCGCTGACAATTGAAACACTTGCGTAAGACTTTGACTGCGTCCAGGTGCATGCCGGGCCAATAGTACCCGACGTTCATGATTTTGGCCACGACCATGCGTGGGCCTGCGTGTGTGCCACATATTCCCTCGTGAATTTCTTTGATTAGGTATATGGCATCTTGGGGGTTGACGCATCGTAGGAGTGGCCCCAGGTATGATTTACGGTATAAAATACCGTCTCCCATTTGGTAATGACACGCTTTGTATTGTAGCTTGCGTGCTTCTGCCTTGCTTTCGGGAGTAACACCTGATTGTAAGCATGCAATTATCGGTGTCATCCAGGATGTTGTACCGTACTGGATGACATTGACTTGGCGCAGGGGTACTGAAGGATTTTGCAGAATCTCGATGCGTACTTCTTTTGCCAGGTGTTGGAAGCTGGTGGATGCAAGTTTTGATAGTGCATCCGCGGGTTTGTTATCACTCCTGTTGATATGGCGAATATTGAAGGAGGTGAACCTTGATTTCAGTTGCAAGGCTTGTTCGAGGTAGAGGATCATGATATCCCCTTTTGCGGCATAGTCACCGCGTATCTACCCTGCAACCAGTAGTGAGTCGATATGTGCTTCCAAATGTTTGACGTCGAGTTTGACTGCCAAATGCAGCCCTGCCAGTAGAGCCTCATACTCCGCTTCGTTATTCGTGCTTTTAAAATCGAGGCGGATTGTGTAGGTTAGCTCTTGGCCATCGGGGCTGACAAGTCGTAGACCTGCGCCAGCACCATCTTCGTTGGATGCACCATCTGTATATAGTGCCTAGGTTTCTGCGGAGGATGGCGATGATGTAGGGTTTTGTTCTTCTTCGCATTCTTGGATGCGGTTTGTTGGTACTTCAGCAACGAAATCAGCCAAGACCTGGCCTTTGATTGCGGGGCGCGGCTTATAGTTCAGTGAAAGTGCGCCCAGCTCGATTGCCCATTTTGCTAACCTCCCAGAGATGTCGGGTTTGGATAGGATCGGGCCGATCCTGTAGTTGGTTAACACTGTGATGACGTGGTTTGTGAAGTAACGTCGTAAACGTCTCGATGCGTGCACTAGTGCCAGTACCAATTTCTCCATGATGGAGTACCTTGTCTCTGGGTCGTTGAGCATTTTGCTGATGTAGTAGATGGGTGTTTGGACTCCTTCCCGCTCCACTATGAGTACCGCGCCTACCGCGTTGTCCGCGGCAGACAGGTATAAAATAAGTGGCTCATCTTTTCGTGGTGCGGTTAAAGTTGGGAGTTGGATCAAACACACTTTCATCTCCCGGAAAGCTCTTTCGGCCTCTGCGGTCCATTGGAATTGTTCCTTTTTTAGGCAGCTCCGCAGGGTCTTGATGAAAGGGTATGACTTAGCTGTGTGGTTGGCTAAGAATATGTTTAGTGCGGCTAGCCTGCCGGCTAGTCGTTGCATTTCTTTCATCGTAGAGGGCGATGGCATGCGTTCGATCACCTGAACTTTTTCCGGGTTTACCTTGAATCCATCTTTGGTTACGATGAATCCGAGGAATTTGCCTTCTTCCATTCCAAACGAGCATTTCCCTGGATTAAGCTTCATGTTGACGCTTCGCAGAGTTTGGAATGTTCTTTCGATGTCGTTGAGCATGGTGTCTTCCTCCATGCTCATGACGACCAGGTCGTCCATATAGATTTCGACACTTTTGTTGATTTGACCGCGAAAAGTGTCGTTCATCAACTTTTGATAGGTTGCGCCCGCGTTGCGCAACCCGAACGGCATTTTGGTGTAGCAGTAGTTCCCGGTAGGAGTGCGGAATGCCGTTTTGTCTTCATCTTCGATTGCCATCTGTACCTGGTGGTAGCCTTTGTAACAATCGAGGAAGCACTTCCATCGAAATGGTGCGAGGTTATCGACCTTCTCGTCGATCTCTGGAAGTGCGTAACAATCCTTGGGGCAGGCCTTATTGAGGTCTTTGTAATCGACACACATGCGCCAGCCCCCGCTTGGTTTTTCTACCATGACTGGGTTGGACAGCTAAGTCTGGTATTTGACTTCCCGCAGGATGCCTGCGGAGAGCAGTTCCTGTACCTGCTCTTCCATCGCCGCGTTTTTTGCTGATCCAAGGTGGCGTTGGCCTTGGATCACCGGCTTGATACCTGGCATGGTATTCAAGAAATGTTGCGCGATTTCGCGTGGCACCCCTGTCATGTCTGCGGGTGTCCATGCAAAAATATCTTGGTTCCTGAAGAGGAGTTGCTTCAGGCGCGCTCTGATAGTAGGTGTCAAGGCATGGCCCAACGTGACCGTTTGCTCTGGGTGTCTTGCGTTAAGCACCCATTTTTCTGGTTGCGTGTTGGGGGTGGGCCTTACTACCTTGGCCGGACGCAGGTCGTCCGTAGACAAAACTTCTCTCCGGGCGTATATTATCGCGACCCCCGTTTCGGTTGGGAAACCAATGGCGGAGTGAGGGACGGATGTGATCATGTTGAAGTCGCCTTGGGACTCTCTCCCGAGAAGTACGTCGTACTTGGAGGTGTGCGGTAAAACCATGAAGTTTACCTCCTCCGTTCTTGTGTGCCTCCCGTTGGTGAGGCGCACAGGAAAAGTAATCTGGCCCAGGGGGAATACGGTTTCCCCTGCAAACCCGGCCAACGGGTAGTCTGCTGGCTGCAACCGATCTTTGTCTTCTTGATCAAATTGGTTGAAGCACTGCTCGTATATAATATCGGATGTACTGCCCGGGTCGATGAACAATCGCTCGGTGCAGTAGTGAGCCAGGTGGCCTGTGATAACCACGGCGCGTCTATCGCGCGGGCCGCCTCGGACTTTTGGAAAGACGATTTGCTCGTCTTTCCAGTCATTTTCCGGTCTTCTTGCCGCCTTGCGCGGCCTTCCTCTTCCTCCATTGATCATGTGGGTAGAGGCCACGTACATGGTCCTCTTACCAGTGGAGGTGCCCTCGTTGTGGGGAGTGATGCGCTTGGTAGCTTTTTGTGCGCCTGTCAACAGATGTTGCAGTTTCCCCTCCTTTAGGGCTCGCTCAATCTCCAGTCGGAGACTGATGCAGCTGTTTGTTGTGTGGCCATTGTCCTTGTGATACTCGCAGTACAGTGCGAGATCCTGGTTCTTTTTGGACTTCATCGGTTGGGCCGGTTGCAGGAATTGTGCGTCCGTGAGAAGGACGTCGCTTGGCGACTGGTTAATCTCGGTCCAGCTGCGGTCCCGAGACTCTTTCTTCGACGCCCGGTTTTCACGCTGGGCGTTGATTGTAGCCCTTGCGTCGGGCTGGTTGTTGCGTGGGACATATGGTCTGGAATCGCAGCCACGATTCCATGTGTCCCGGTTGCGCTTATTGCTGCACTTGGGCTCTTGGCGGGAAGACTGGCTTTCCGCTTGGGGTTGTGCCTTTGCCATGTGTGGTCTGAGAGACCGCTGAGTCTGGGCGTATGTCTTGACCGCAGCCATGACGTCTTCCCATTTCTTAGGCAAACCATCTTTGCCAGAGATATTCATAACCATTTGCTCGTCTTTAACGGCAACAATGAAATGGTTACGCGCCATTTGGTCGGCGACATCGCCTATCTCTAGGCATTGTTTATTGTAACGGACAACGAACGCTTCAAGCGATTCGTTATCCCTGCGCCAGATGTTCATGACGTCCATGGAATCACGTTCATGGCGTCGTTGCTGGCTAAAGTGTGCGAGGAATTTTTCTTGTAGGTCCTCGAATGAGGTCAGTGACCCTGGTGGTAGAGAATCGAACCATGCCCTGGCTAGACCTGTTAGGGTCTGTGGGAAAAAATGGCACCAGGTGGGTTCATCCCATCTACCGTTGCACCCGGCGCCGACGAAGATGTTGTTATGATCATCTGGGTCGGTCGAACCGTTGTATTTCCCAATGTTTAATGGGAATTTTGTGGTGGTGACATCGGCGTGGGCGATTTCTGGGGCGAACTTGGAGTTTTCGGCTGCAGATTTCGGCCTGTAGGGTTGGCCACGGTGATGCTTTGCAGCGCGGAGGTACGTAGTGCGGGGGTGAGTGGGAGGAACATAGTTCCGTCCTCCCGGTCTGCTGCTGGTGGCATGGGATTCCGCACGGTATGTACCATCGTCCGGGTCGGTATGGCCTTGCCCTTCACGGTGGGACTGGGGCCCAAGTCGGCTATGAATGCCTAGGCCGTGGTGGGCTATAGACTGTCGCCTAGTTTCGCCATGTGGGCCTAGGCGGCTCTGTATATGGCTCCTGTGGCGGGACCCATATGAGGAGTCGTCCTCATCAAGTGTGCGGACGTCGCAGTAAGAGGAACCGCGATCTTCGTGCCTGCTTCTGGAGGCCGGATGTGTTGGGGCTCTGCCGTCGTACTGTAAAGTACGGCCCGCAGGGATGTGCGGTGCTGGGGTAGGCCCTGCAGATACTTGCGCTTCTGCGCAAGCTCTGTTGTATGTTGCAGCTAGCATAGCTGCTTGTTGGTCGTACCAGGCATGAAGGTTCATGCCTGCATGTATCGCAGGAGCGTACTGTGATAAATCGTGTCCAAACGTAAGGGATACGCCCCCTTGCGTTGATGTGGCAATGTGTTCAGCATTTGGGGCTAGGGGAATGGTTCACGCAGGCCCTTGGTTTGCGGGGTTTAGGTTATCCCCGGTAGTGTTGTTTTGACGATCAGACATGATCTTTGGAGAGAAAAGGATGGTCGGAAAAAAGTGCTAAGAGTAGCGGTGGGCGCCAATGATGAAACAATGGTTAACCGGGTAGGTTAACTCACTGGTCTCGTCAAGAGGGTTAATCCCTTCTTTCCGAGGATCGCTGGCTGGATCGTCTGGTAGTGGGTTTCCTGCACAAGGAAACAAACCGTGACTCGCAACAAGGAGGATGAGGTGGGGGGTGCTCCTTGTTACCACTCTCCGGCGTGAGAATCAGTAGTTTGCTTGGGAAGCAAAGTGTGATAGTAGTAGTATTGAGAGAGTTGAGAAGTGATACCTCAAACCTGGTTTGGGGGTGGGTATTTATAGCCGATGAGTGAAGGAGGGTAGTTGAGTAGCTAGCCTGACATCGCACAGCTATTTGCAGGTGTGTCAGACCTGTCGGATACTGTGGTGATGCCACGTCCTGCTGTGGTGTCAGACTGTTGTATACACGTGGGCCGGTAGGCGACTGTTCCCAGTGCCACTTGCACTGTGGTGTCAGACCCACTTGCCTTGTAGGCAGGATGCGGTGCCAAGCCGCATCGCTGCTTGCGGTCATTGATGTTGTTCCCGCGTTGGTTGTTCCATCCATGATTTACGCGGGATGCGGTGTTATGCCGCATTGCCTGCTGAGTGACTGTTACTGTTGTCCAGATCCCTTGTCGTGACGAAAATGTTCATAGGATGCGGTGCTGGGCCGCATCGCTATGCGTTACATTAGTTTCCGTCCTTAAGGTAAGTCTTCTCATCACTGGACAGATTGGACCGCTGTGTTCGCGTGTGTCCACGCGGACGCAGGTGAGTTTATTGCTGTTGGAGGTTTTTGATGAGGGTAATGGTCATTCGCGGTCATGCTGACGTGAGATCTGGGACCATACCCCTTCAAATAGAAAATTGTCTGATGGTTGGTATTTGGCCTCGAACCCTAAATTCAAAATTCTCTCTCTATGGTCACTCTCTGGGAATTACACACAGATCACATACTAGTTCTTACAAAGTTATTTCTGAGTTTTATCCATTTGAGAAATTCAAATGAACCGCGTAATTGTTTCAACTCTTAAAGTGATTCACATCTCTCATATTAATCGTTTCTTATTTCCCAACAATTTTGTTAGCTTGATTTAATACAACGATTCAAGAAACCTGTGTATTTCAGCCAAGACGTGAGCATCGTGCAATAGTGCTCGTGCTGTCGGTACACGACTGACTACCTACGCACTGGTGGCAATCTATGTCGCACGGGAATGGGTACGGGGATGATATGGGTACGGGGAACGACAAAACTTAAAAATCCAAGATATGGATACGGCAAAGGTACGTAAAAAATATTAAAAATAGCTATTTATAATTTATATATATACTTATAATGTTAGTTTTATACTTTTTATGCAATAATTTATAAACTTAAGGACATGTAAACTAGTGAAAATAAAAGGAGGTTAAATGTTAAAATACATAAACTAATTTTACACTTATGTAAATTTTTAAAAGTTTTAGGGAATAAATAGAAACTAGTGAAAGATAGAGGTGCTAAATGCAAAAAGAGATAAAGTTATATAACCCTAAAGCTTGAAATAGCCGTTATCTTCTTCTGCTATCCTCTTATCTTCTTCTTCCTGGTTTCCGGCAGAAAGCATCACAGAGTCGGAATTTTTCGCCTGAATTCACCATCGAAGTCGTTATCTGCTTACTATGTGGTCGATGAGCACCTTTAGTTAAAAGTTAAAACCCTACATATAATTCGAAACGTCCCTAAAACGTCAAATGGCCGTCCCCATTTTCTTGGAAACGTTTGGGGAACGTCCTCATGGTCTTCCCACGGCGTTTCCGTCCCCAAACCGTCCTCGGGACGGGTACTCGATGATAACAGTCGTCCCCGTGCTTCATACGTGGCAATCCTTGGAATGAGGAACCTGAATGAATCAAACTTTAGTTTTATAAAAGAATATTCCGCATAAGGATTGATGTTTTCTTTTACAAATTGTCAGTTTCACCAAATGATGTTTTCCTTAGGAGACATGCATGATCATATTCCACATAGCCTTTTGCTTTGATTCCATGCTTTAACTTTTAAATGGTAAAAGAAAATTATGGATATGATATTAACAAAACACAACAAAACACTGATACCTTTTCAGGAATCCTAGGTTGCTCCTATTTTTTCCACAAAGAAAAGGGCTTCAAAAACATCAAATAAGGTGTCTTAAGATTTCTTTAACTTTTGGGTCAAAACATTCATAATTTAGTACACTCACACCCACCAAAACTTGACCCATTTTTTCACCACTCGTGTGTTCTTTTCTTTGAATCGATTGCTTCTCAAGCCACCACAAAAAAGTATAACTTGTTTAAATGAAAATGAGTTTAAATGTCATATTACGCTCTGATCAAACAAACAGTGGTAAGATATCAGGTTCTTTTACATTCAACGAGTAGCAGTACGTACTAATATCAAGGTTGTAAGAATCGTTAGGCACTAGTCAATTGGTGAGGTAACAACTACCGATTAATCGGGATTAACAGAGATTAATCAGATTGGATTTTATATGTGATTGTCAGTTTTATATGTATATACACACATTTTGTTTATGTAATTTTAAGTACACATGTTTTAACACCTTATTCGACGTCCCATATTTTCAAGTAGATATGATCAATTGCCGAAATTTACAAGTTTTGGTCAAGAATCTGACCTAAATTTGGCTGGAATCACTAGAGTACCACCGATTTTTGCAACTGGATTGTATTACAATTTAAAAAAGAACATAAAAATTTCAAAACTATATTTAATATAATATGTATATGATTATAACCAGTTTAGATCAACTACTTCGACCTTTTATAAACCTTTAAGCCCTAAATAAAAGAAATAGAAGGTAGAACCAGGTTATTAACTAGATTTGGCAATAAAATTAAAAGAACACGCGAAGTACATAAAATGCTACGGTTAGCAATAAAACATTATCTATCCTCTACATTTATTTATGTAAACGTGAATGGTACGTTTACAGTGTTGATTTACTATTTACATATTATCACATGTATCAACTTTTAGATGATTTTTATGCAGAAAAAAAATAATACCAAAAAGCTAACCAGCTTGGGTAGTTAGAGCGTATTTTGGTTATATAAGGCCTTTTGTGTAATTAATTCCAATAATAATTATTGTAAATATCTTTTTATTTTACATATGGCTTTTTGCTGTAGCATTAAAGTTGATGGTGCAAAATTGTTCAAACATTAAAAAGAATATACACTCATTTAACATCATCTTTCTATCTAAGTAAAACAATATAAAATTAACTAGTACAAATTGTACAGTTCTAATATAATTGTTTAATTTTAGACAATATTGTATTCTAATTTTGGTCGGTTGTTCAACTTTATATTTAAATTTAAAGTGTTTAGACTTAAACAACATATGCTTTCGAGACTCGTAACCATATATATAGACTAGATTTTAATAAGGTTTTGTTGGTTTTTTAAATAAAAACTTCAAAAACTCCTAACGACCAATCATTTTATTTATTTATATTATAGAGTGGGGATCCTGCGGAAAGTGTGTTTTTCCTAGAAAGTGTAGTAAGCGATCTGGGCCATCAGATGAGTGTGCTTAACGATTAAGATCATTTTGGTGGCATTTTGGTAATATACGTGTCTTTAAAATAGGCTAATTTAATTGATTGGGGGTAAATGCGTCATTTAAGTTGTTTTATATAAGAAAATAACTACCAATCATAAAACCACCTCAAAAAATGTCGCATTTCTCTCTCTCTCTCTCTCTCTCTCTAAAATCCCTCACATTTGAAAACATCAAATCATATAAAAAATAACGATAAATCCAACCTAGATGTGTTCATAGTAGTGTGTTTTAGCGATAAAACACAATGTATGAAAACATCAAATCATATAAAAAATAACGATAAATCCAACCTAGATGTGTTCATAGTAGTGTGTTTTAGCGATAAAACACAATGTAACTAACTAGTGACTGACTGCTAAAACACAACATCAAGAATGCCAAAATCATATCAACCAGTAACTGATAAAACACATTGTGATGAAACCAGTAATTGATAAAACACAACATCAAGAATGCCAAAATCACATCAACCAGTAACTGATAAAACACATTGTGATGAAACAGTAGGTAAAATACAAAAGAACATGCCATTCGTGAATCATAACCGGTGTAACACATTGTGATGAAACCGGTAATTGATAAAACACAACATCAAGAATGCCAAAAATCATATCAACCAGTAACTGATAAAACACATTATGATGAAACAGTAACTAAAACCATTAACTGCTAAAACACATTGTGATGAAACTAGTAACTGATAAAACACGACATCAAGAATAGCAAAATCACATCAACCAGTAAATGATAGAACACATTGTGATGAAACAGTAACTGAAACCAATAACTGATAAAACACAACGTGAACCAGAAACTGATAAAAGACAACATCAAGAATGCTAAAAATCATATCAACCAGTAACTGATAAAACACATTGTGATGAAACAGTAACCGAAACCAGTAACTGCTAAAACATATTGTGATGAACCTAGTAACTGATAAAACACAACGTGAAGAAATTATTAAAGATTTGAACTTCGTAATTTAAAGTAACTGCCCTTTTGAAATCGTAATGATTTGAAATTGTTAAAGAGATATATGTTTCCATAAATATCTAGATAGTTAGTTTAGGATATATAATATTCCAAAATTAAATTAATAATCAAATTATCATCATGCCCTTTTGAATAAAAAAACTAAAAGGCACATGTCACCTCCCTATTGCTTCCTAGACTTTCTAGGAAACTTAGGCTTTCTAGCCAACTCCCACTCTATATTATATATTTAATATTATACACGTGTAGTTTATATATTTATATATAATTTGTGATAAGTATATGCAATCACAGGTTTACACTTGTTTAAGGCTGAAGGGTGTGGGGGCATGAGTTAGGTCATCAATCGTCACGTAGGACCATTAAAGAATTACTACACCATCCTCTTGTCCCATCCACCATGGTTGGTATGGATTAAACCATGGCAAACGTGAGCCTCCTTTCCTTTTTCAATATTTCATTTTCATAATATTAAATTACAATAAGAGAATAGTGGTTTGGATCATGACCACACTCTTAGGGTAGTGGTTTTGGATGATGGATTAGAAGTGGGTGACATGTCGCTGATGTGGAGGGTCATGACCACACCCTATAGCCTAATAATCAAATGATAGTGTAAATGGAAACCCAAATTAGGTAGAAAACCCGACGTAAATAATTTTTCTTTTTTTTCTTTTTGAGTTTATTACATAGTCCCCGTGGTCTGCACAAAGTAACAGATCTAGGTAATGATAATTTAAAATCTCCTTTTAGGGTATTAACTTTTGATTTTTTAACAAACCAAGGTATGGACGTTAAACTGTTGTTAAAAAGTGACAGTGACACCCTCACATGCCATAAATGTGGGGTATAATTGTCATTCACTGCACAAGATAATAAATTAATGGTGAATTACAGTTTTCGTCCTTTATGTTTGTATCGGATAACAAAGGATACTCTTTAACTTCAATAATTACAGTCGCAATCCTTTATTTGTAAAACTCATTACATCGTAGGTTATTTAGCACTAACCGGGTTACTTTTCATGGTTATATCTAGTCATCTTCCTCACCTACCACTAGGCATCACCACCATCCTAATCTAGCCACCACTATCTCTCTCATCGTTACAGATTTGTAACAAGAAATCCACCGATGACAATACCCGTGGATCAGAGACGGATCTCGACGGAGGTTCACAGTTGTGGCCGGATCTCGGAGTTGTATCGAAGGATCTCGACGGAGGTTCGCAGTTGTGGCCGATGAACATGACGTTGATTTCATCGGTGATTGTAGTGGTGTTGTCGGTGGAGAACGGGCGGTGGTGGAGGAAGGAGGCGGTGGCGACGGTGGTGCTCATGGTAAATATCTCATGTGGTCATTTTACTCTCATGTGGGGTCCATTTGGTCAGATTTAACCACAAAAATTAACTGAGTTAGGGTTAAAGGACATAACTTGCAAGGGTTTGCAAACATCGAGTACGTTTTCTATAATTATTGAAGACAAAGGACACAGTTTGCAATAAGTGACATACATAAAGAACGATTTTTTGTAATTTACTCAAGTTTAAATGATCAGTGAACCCAATACAAACCCTATGTATTCTCTAGAACCAATTCCACAAACCCTTGCGATCTAGGGTTTGATCGATACAAACATGTCAACTGTTCGACTATGAAGCTAAATATGGTACGTCGCTCATTCAATGCAATTTGGTACAATTTTATTCACAGTAGATGTAATAAATGTCATGGATTGTAATCGATGAATGTTGTTGTTTTTAGATGGGCAACCAGAACTATTTTCTCTCAAGATTCACTATGAAGGGTAATTTGCAATAAAAAATGATTATAAAAGGGTTAAGGTTGTTTATGTTGATTTCATGGATGCAAAATTCTGTTCTATCCATGAACTCAACGAAGTTATGAGTTTGTTATGGTATACACAAGATGATTATGTTGTACATTTTATTATCTTGTTCCCAGTAGTGATTTAGGTAATGGTCTTAGGCGGCACTGATGATAATGTACGTGGGTTGAATCTGTGTGTGCAAGAGATGCAAGGTATAAAAGTCATAGGTGTATACGTTGAGCATGGTTTAGGCCTTGTAAACGAAGATGTAACTGTGAATCATTCTAATGTGGATGATCTTAGGAATGGCCAGAATATAGATGAAGATGTAACTGTGAATGATTCTAATGTGGATGATCTTAGGAATGACTTTGATATGGATGATGTTGAAAATAGGAATGAGAAGTGTAGTAATGATGATGTTGAGGATATCCTAGGATAGATTAGACATGCTTCTGTTAATGACTTTGTTTAGTGATGATAATATCGAACCATCATCTGACCACATCGAACCATTGTTTGAACCATCGATCCATCGTCTGAACCACTGAGCCACTGTATGAACCATTGTTAGAACCATCGAACCATCGTCTGAACTACTAAACCATAATCTGCAGATGAGTGAACCGTCAACTGAACTCATGAAAACCCAACTCTATCAATAATTAATTTAAATAGATGTTAGATAATTAACAAACATATTGGTTGGTCCACTGGAAGTTCAAATCCAACAAGCATCACATTTTTTTTAAATAAATCTTTGTTTAGAGACCCTTGTTAAATGATATTTTCATACTTTTTTTTATCAAATGTCTATAACCTAGATTAATGCTTTGAAACCCGAATTAGTGTTTATTAAACAATCATGTTTTCGTAAATATAAACATTCGGTTAATCCCTTAATATAAAATAAATGAGTTATTATAAATACGAATATAAGATTTGGGATTATAAAATGGGAAATAGGGGTGATATGAGTAAGACTTTTACAATCTGAGCATGACCTTATGGTATATTTATGAAACTCAACGTAGGGTGATTTAAATACACACACGCTTATCATTTATCTGTGTAAGGTAAGTTTTCAACGACTAAGGTACGGATCCTTAACCCCTATCTCTTTATTATCTGGTTCGATTATTTATAAACCCATTTGATTACTTATATACCCATGGAACTCCTAACATCTTTTGACACCTTGATTCGTGTAACAACCCTCGAAAAGACCCATAAATAAAACTAGAAGTGTGCACGACGAAACTTGATGGTTGATGAACCAACCGACACAAAAGTACCTTTATTTAGACTTGCAATTAAAAATCGAACCATTTAGGATCAAGACCCGAGCATACGCGATAAGCACCAACACAAAAGTCGAGAAAAAAACGCAAGAGTGGGTGAAAAAGGCGGCCGAGGACACGTGTCACATCGAGGTGCCACGTGTCAGACCTATGCTGGATACGTGGCAGGTCTAGGCCAGGCCAACCCTCTAGGCGACACGCGGAAGAAGACAGTGTGTCTTCGCGACGCGCGGGAGAAGCCAGACTGGGCTATATAAGGCTAGGTCTGGGAGAAGTTCAGTTGCACCAGTTCGATTTCAAATTGACATTTCTTTCTTTCTCGAATTGCTGTTCTAGTACTGGTTCCCCTAAACTCCAAAACGCTGCCCCGTTATCAACGTGATAACTCGAATCACTGGTACGGTACCCTGTCCGATCGATTAAAACCGAGCCAACGGATATTTAAGTGATGCCTGAATAAAGCTATACTTTGTCATTCGTTGTAGGTTTTGATCTCGTGATTATCGTTAAAGTTGAACTGAGTTAATACACTAATAAGTGTGTATTTTGTGCTTAATTAGGAAACCGAGACTTAAACCAGAAGGCTAGTACTGAAACCCTAAATCTGCAATGTGAGTCATTCTCTTTTACTCAAATAATTTACAAAACCCTGTTTGTTTTCCAAGTTGTATTTACAGTGATTAAGTTTTTGTATTCTGATTTTGCTGCCGGTATGTGGGGTTTTGTATACACTACTTGATAAGCTTCGCTATTGGAGAATTGAGGGCCAATAGTGATATGACCATAGTCATAGGAACTGCCACCGAGTGACAAATACTGATTGAGTAATTTAAAGATATAAACAAATGTAAAAACCCTTAATGTTGTAATTATAACAATGTGTTTTTATACAAATTGAATGAACTCACCAGTATTTTTCGCTGATCAAATGTTTTAAAACGTGTTTCAGGTGACTTACTGTGGAGAGAAGAAAAAGTGCTATGAAGCACTCAAGTTTAAATAAGTTGCTATGTAAACCTGAATAAAACGTATTTTGTAAACAAGGATTTATCCCTTTGAAAATCCTTTATGTAAATACGAGTTTTATCCCACAAATTATGAAATGAAAATTTGTTGTTTTGAAAACTCTAATATTTTTCCTGACACCCGGTCCTGATAAGTTTTCCGTTGCGATAATTTTAATAAACACCAGTACCGCTTGTATCTGCTCACGGCTCCCGCCCAGGGTAGGGTCGGGGGATGTGACAATTCGTTTGACCGTTTGTCATTTCATGTTCTTTGTAAATATTTAACTTTTGCAATATGTTTGTTCAAGGAGAATGATATGAATCTCGAATATATTGGTAAACGAAACTTTGATAACGTATCAGGGTGTAGTACATTCGTTGTGGTTTTTCCTATATATAAACACCCGGCTACATTATAAAGGTAGCGTTAATCAGGACATATGAGTTTCATGTTACGATCAGTCCTCTGATTTGTTATGCTTCCGTCAGTAATATGCCTTGACTCGACCCTGTTTCATGCGGTAGATTTATTCATTCTTAAACTCATTATCACATGTTCCGATGCTTATGATATATGTTAATGTTACTGTTATAATTGTTTCTAGTTAACTAAGATCTGTTACCCTAAGCTCTCTGGCTTCTCCCGTGATGGAATTATCAGTTCATGGGTCCCTAGGTACAAGTGTGGTTCATAGATACTAGGAGGCATATGGATATATCCTAGGTACATTTATGGGGATGGATGTTGGGTAGGCCAACCCGCACCATCTCATGTGACTGATTTGTGGTTGTCACCCCTGTTTAGCTTATGGGTACATCTGTGATACGATATTGTTACAATTAGTGTCATTATTATGTTATTGTCAGTGTTATTATCCCGTTACTGTTACTGTTATTATGCTATCGTGACTACTTGAGCTTATTATAAAGTACTAGGCATTCGGCTCATTCTGTAAACTTTATTTCCATAGAGGTTCACAGGTACTTTGGGCGTGGTGAAGAGAGAGGAATAAACATAGGATGCTATCTGAAGATGTCTATCACATGTCTAAAATGTTAGGTATTTTGGCCTTTAGGCCGTGAACTACCTTTGAGTTTGTAACCTATGACTTTAATCTTGTTAATGAAACTTTGGCTTCTGTCTCAATTCTCACTGATATTGTGACACGTCAGCCCTAACCGGGTTGGGGTGTTACATCTATTATACTTGGTCAACGTTTGTGAAAACGTTTCCATATTGGATCGATCTAAATGAACACTACAAGAAAAAACCCTTATAGGGACGACACCTTTAGAGAGCACATAAGTCGTCTCTATAGATTACCCTATAGAGACGACATGTTGTTTCTAGAGGGGTTTCGTGATTTTTGAGTTAGTTTTTTTTTGGACGGTGACTTTCACAACAGACGGCAAGGCCGCTACTACCTATAAATCGGTAGCTACCATCGCCCCACTCCCGCAACCAAGACTATGTTGTCTTAACCGGGTCCACGCTTGGTGCATTAGAGTTTGGCTTGGCGTCCCCCGAGAAAATTTCCAGCCCCCTGCCAAGACAGGAGTTGCACCCTCCGCAAGAGCTGACACTCTCCGGAGTAAATGCACTGTAATAGAAAACTCGGGCGCTCCTCAGGATCGAACCGGCGCCAAAGGCCCCAAATCCTATCCTTCATTGTTGCTGGCCACTGGGCTAGGAGCCAGTGGTTGATTTTTGAGTTAGTTACCCTATAGGGACGACATGTCCTCTTTATAGGGTGAAAATATTTTTTTTTGTATTTTTTATATTCTCTAGTTTAATGAATTAGAAACCCTAAAAAATGTTTCAACTTATAGAGACGACATGTCGATTCTATAATTTTAATTTTTTATTATCTTTTGTTAATGATCAATAAATATTGAAAATTAAAAAAAAAGTTAATGATCACCTTCTTAAAAGTTTTAACAAAAAGACTATGTAATAATAAACTATATTGTTATAAATCTTTTTGATGGGTGAAATTCTTATTAATCGCATAAATTGAATTAAAACAAAGCCTATATTATTTTTCAAATACATATATTGTTAAGTTGCTAACTATACTTTTAATCCTTCCGTTCGTAAATTAGAAAAAAAAAAAAGCAAATGGAAGCTGATTGAAAAAAATGGCTAATATTAGCAAAAACCAACGGAAAAAAATCTCTATATAATTTGCAGGGTCGGCTCTGGGAATTCACGTGCCATGTTCGAGCTCGAAAAAGCGTGCCAACCTAGGTCTTAACAAAATTGGGTATTGGGCTCACTAAAGGTCTAAACCTAATGCCAATGGGCTAATAACTAATCTAAATCATAAAAATAGTTTTGTAAGTGGGCCCATGTTGGTGTTTGTATGAGTATACCCTATTAATTTATTTATTTTTACATTTATATATCATAGTTTTTAAAAAAAATATAACTTGCCATTCGAAATATCGGGCCCTGGCCGGTGGTCCTCCCCACCCACCTTCAGGGCCGGCCATGATAATTTGGGCACATAAAAAGTTTGCTCTACATGTCAAAAGAACATAAAAAAGTCTTAACAGTTCAATTTGTCATATTAAAGTCTCTGAACTTGTATTTATATGTCTTTATGAATAAAAAGTATTTAAAATTATGACCTTACTTATCCATCAAAATGAGATTATGTAGTTTATCTTTTTGTAAAAAATGAACACCACTACGTCACTTTTTTCGTAAATTTAAGAGGTAATGAGTCATTGTTTTAGATAATTTTTTACGTGTACAAATATTCTATACATTCTGTACAAGTGTAAGGGCTTTAATATAGCAAAACTGGGTTGAGTGACTTTTTCTTATTTTTTTTTTGCATGTGCATAATCTTTTTTATACAAAATATGGTGAGCCCCTAAAAAAGTTTAGTTAAAGATCCAAACCCACAGGGAAATATTTTTTAATTTTTCTCAATTAAAAAAAAATGCATGTCAGAAAGAATAAACCACACAATTTTTTTAAGTGCAACAATAAATAATTTGGATCTACCATTCACCATTGTGCATTAAAAATAAACAGAAATAAAGAGGCCGTTAAACCATTAGACCCCGTAGTGGGGCGTTTTTTTAAAAAAAAATTCAAAAAAAACGCCGAAACATGCCCCATACCCATTACACCATGGCGTTTTTGGGCGTTTTTTTTGAAAAAAAATGGATGCGCGTTGTTTGAAAAACGCTGAAATGGAAAATCTTTGGCCAATCAATTGAGAGCATGTGGATTTAGAGAGAGAGAGATGGAATTTCAGCCGGATTTTTGGGTTAGCCGGATCTTTGGGTAGCCGGAATTTCAGCCGGAGTTTGCAGGTCAAGAAGAAGAAGATGATGGAATGCAGAAAAGCTGAAAAGGTTTTAAAAAGTTTAGTTTTTACAACTTTGGTCCCTGTGGTTTAGATATGGTTTTAAATTTAACTTTTGAATATTTGAATTTTGGTCCTTGTAGTTTAGATATGTAATATTTTCTATTTAACTTTTGAAAAAAAAAATTAAGAATGTAATGTTTTTTATTTAAATGAAATTTCATTAGTTTTAATTAAAAAATTTAATAATTGTGTAATGATTGACGGGGCATTATTGGGCATTATCCCACTACGCCCTTTTTGTAAAAACGCCCAATAATGCCCCATGCTGACTGGACTGCCACGTGTCGCAAAACGCCCCATGGTGGGGGCATTATTGAGCTAAACCACTACACATGGTCTTACATAAATTTCAAGTGAAAAATTAAAAGGTGGTTTATAGTTTTTACTATTTAAGCATCCATAATAAAAATAAATTGAGTAAAATCTCCTACTTTAATTTCTTTACATGAAATAAAACCATTACAGAGGCAAAAATGTGACCTTAATAATGAGCAAAAAACAAAAACGATCTGGTAAACAAATAAAATTCAGAAATAAAAAAGGTAAAATGTGACCTTAATTATGAACAAAAAAAATTCAGATTTTTTAAAATGTGACCGTACGACAATAATCAACAATGGTGTGTCACCTTCCTTCTCTAAGATTCCCATTGTTCATAACCTCTGACAACATTGTGGGTGTATTTTCAGTTGAGGTTGTTGTGTTGGTAGTTGTAGTCGTAGTTGCAGTCGTCATGGTTGTATTTTCAGAAGAAATAGGTTCGTCATCATCGAACGTGTTGGTGATATCATTAAAATCCCAATCCGTCAAGTAACTTGGTTTTGTTGTGACCGGAGTTACTTCAACGTCGCCTGATAGCATGGCAATCACACGCGACATTGCTGGTCTTGACGTTGGCGATGCTTGAACGCATAAAAGGGCTACCCCTAGCATACGAGTAGCTTGTTGTTCATCAAATGATGACAAAGATGGATCTGTGAGGTCCAAATGGCGGTTGCTTTCGTATAGACTCCATGCCTGAAAAAAAACGTTATTTTTTTATTATTATATGAGAAATTAAATAAATTATTATTCATGTTGGTACAACTAGCATGATCCTGTTTCATTGGTTAGCAGAGTATTGACGGGTCCCGTGAGTCTTACAATAACAGATTCTCACAGATACTACAAAAGCAAAGAGTATTGACATCGGTTAGTAGAGTATTGATAGGGTCAACTCAAGTTATGAAACGGGTCAAAACGGGCTTAAGAAACTTGCTAATGTAAAAAAAATATAGTGGGGTGAACAATGAACCCATTTCGATACTTCATTTTCTAAAACGACTCGTTTAAACCCTAGTTCATTCTAGTCAAAACCCATTTTGACCCATTTTGATCCGAACCTGTTTTGAACTGTTACCCAACCCGTCCATTTTGCCAGACTTAGCTCAAATACATCCCCAATCTACTTACCCAATGTAGCAGGTACTTCTGTTCAGGATCCACTTTCTCGTCATAGTTGGGCCTCCCACTAAGAATCTCCAGACAAACAACTCCAAATCCAAAAACATCAGCCTTCGATGTTAAATGCCCGCGCATTGCATACTCTGGTGCAAGATAGCCGCTATACAGGATCCAGGATACACATAACTACTAGTTAGTAGATAATAAATTGAGTAAAATGCCATTTTCGTCGCTGAGGTTTGGCTAGTTTTGCGACTTTCGTCCAAAGGTTTGTTTTTCGCATCTGGATCCAAAAGGGTTGAAATCTTGCCATTTTCAGCCGACTCGTTAACACCTTACATTTTTCTCCGTTAAGTCAGGGGTATTTCCATCTTTTTTGTTAACTTGAAAGGCAATTTGGTCATTTTCAAGGATATTTGGTCTTTTTAAATAAAGTGAAAAAGACCGAATTGCCCTTTAAGTTAACAAAAAAGACGGAAGTACCCCTGATTAACGGAGAAAAATGGATGGAATTAACGAGCCGGCTGAAAATGGCAAGATTTCAACCCCTTTGGATCCAGATGCGGAAAAACAAACCTTTGGACGAAAGTCGCAAAACTGGCCAAACCCCATAGACGAAAATGGCATTTTACTTTGAATAAATAATAACATAGTTCTTTAGCAAGGCTAGAAGAACTCACATAGTTCCTGCAACACGGGTACTCATGTGGGTTCGTTTATCATCGTATAATTTTGCTAATCCAAAATCTGATATTTTGGGGCATAATTCTCCATCAAGCAATATATTACTCGATTTTACATCACGATGCACGATTCTAGGCCTTGATTCCTCATGAAGGTACGCCAGTCCCTTTGCCGTGCCCAAACATATATTAAAGCGAGTTGACCAGTCAAGGTGCACTTTGGTTTTCCCTACAAGATACCAACATATTAAGATTTTGACATTATGACTGAGATATGATCAAGGTTGCATACCAAAGAGTGCTTGATCAAGACTTTTATGTTCGAGATACTCGTAAACCAGAAGTCTTTTAGATCCTTCAATACAAGAACCGTGCAACTTCACGAGGTTCCAATGTTGGACAGCTGAAATGGTTGAAATTTCGGTTATAAACTGACTCCTTCCATGGTGTGACGCTACTGACAGTTGCTTCACTGCTACCACACTTCCATCGTTCAGTATCCCCTATGATATATTATAACTTGTCATTAAATAAAACCAAATAATGTACGATTAATTTTAAACGGCAAATTTTAGTAAATTTCGAACCTTGTAAACAGGTCCAAAACCACCCTCTCCTAGCAAATTTGAACTACTGAAATCTGCAGTTGCGGTTCTCAGTTCCGCATAGGTATAAGTTTTTACTTTCGGCCCCATTCCAAGAATCTCTACTAAAAATGAAAGGAAAAAAGGGTAAGGACTCCCTCCAAGATACAAAAATGATAAAAAAAAAAAAAAATACTATGAAATTAAAATCTCACCATCTTCTTCTGCATTTTTTGACCTTTTCCTTTTCATGTACACACCAAAAATTAAGAGCAGAAGAATGACGGATGTCACGGCAGCTACAATACCAACGATCATTCCAGTTTTGTTTGACTTGCTCTTGACTTTGAAATCTGTAATTAAAAAAAATTGCAATCACTAGAATCAGAACAAAGTATATAGTATTATAGTATGCATGTATGTATTCCATGTTTGGTACCAGGGGAAACTCTTATGGCAGAAATTAAAGGCCCATAATCTCCTTGTTCAGGTATGCAACATGTCCCCTTCCCGGCCCAAAACAGATGAATTTCGAGATAACTTTGTGTCACAATAACATCAAACTTCTTTTCAAGAGCTCTTGCAATACCACCTGCCTCCTTTGATATGTCAAAATCCTTCTGTCTACGATTTCCCTAAAGAAAATGACAACTTATGTTTCAAAACATATGAGGGCATGCGGTTAATGCGGTCCAAAATCAAATATCGGTCAAGGGCCGATATTTGAGATATAGGTTATTGCGGTCCGATAGCAGAAATTTTAATATCATGCAGAACTTATATATACACATATATAAAATGTAAAACATATATAATATTAATAGTAGTATCAAAAGTCAAAAGTATCAATATTCGAAACATGATATAATCGTAAGCCATGCAATCTTCCTCTGAGTCCACATCAACCAAGGCATCCAAAATAACCGCCAAATATCGGTCATATATCAGTCAACATCGCCAATAATATCAGAACCGATATTTGACACGGATATTTTGTAGAGGGCCGATAATTATCGATATCCCACCGATATTAACTACAAAAGTCGGCAGATTGAGTAACTGGTCAAAAGCCCAAAACAGGTTTGGGATAAAACAGATTGTGCGGCTGTGGGTCATGTTGGGTTGAGCTGAGCTGAGCTATAGATTTTTCTCCATTATTTATTTTTTATATATAACTAGTGTGTAATTATGATTAAAAAACAATATTATTATGATAATAGTCCGAAAAACAGAATATTAAAGTAGACTTTGGGTAACATACAACCTGTTTGGCCCTTTCGCCAATGAGATAAACCCGACCCAACCAATGCATTACTAGTAAACGGGTTGAAACCGCCACGTCTAATGAAGATTAGATGTCTAACCTGGATGTAAATATCAAAGAGACGTCTCCCATGACCCTGCCAGGTGTTAGGGGTTCGGTTAAAAACGGTCTCTGCAAAGAAAAGGGTTATAGTATACGGCCCGTTTTCCAGCCCTAAACCATAGTATCTAAGAGATCCCGGAGATTTTCTAGAAGTTCTGTAAAGTTCTGGATATCTTGTGTTATCAACTTGGATTGATGTGGAAACTATAAATGATGGGTCGTCTCGGTCAATGACAATGCCACCATTGCTAACTGCCCATTTTTCTTGAAACAAATCATAGGAAGCTGGTCCAAGAGTTGTTTTGTTCTCCGTATCGAATAATACGTTGTTGAGGGATCTCACTTCTGAGCCGCCACACTTGATTGCAAAGCTGGTATCTTTAGCATGCAACAAAGATCATCATCAATTGCCATGTCATCATTTTTAACTAAACTTGATGAATTAAAAATTCTTGGAGGATAAGAAACTATGAACTTACAAGGTGTTGTGTTCCTGTTGCAAGGAAAGTCTCGCTGAAGACAATTTAATCCTGGGAAAATACTACAAATGGAGATAGAGTTATTCAAAATAAAAGGAATAACGATATTAAACTCTGCAATGTAAGCAGTCCACGTCATCAAAACTTTGAGTTATTTGCCACATAAGCAGTCCACGCCAGCGAAACTTTGACTTTTTTGCCACATAAACAGTCCACGTCAGCAAAAACTCACTGGGTTAACTTTTACTTAGTATGGGACCACTGAGGGAAATAGGTTAAAACTCGTGGCTGCTGTCGGCCAATATGTCAAAGTTGAGATTATTAAAATCCAATTTTTCTAAATTATCTGGTTTTTACAAAGTGCATGGATGCAGTAAATCTCTCGGAACAATGACCGTACAAAATATAGAAAGGGTATTAAATGATTACCTTACGTTTGTGCTGTCAAATTTAAAGTTATTAGCCACCAAATTCCTGAAGAAACAGGCAAACATTTCAAATTTAAAGTTACAAGCCACTAAATTCCTCAAAGTTAATGAAGAGAAATTAACATACAATTGCAGATTAGCCATTGACCATGTTGGAATTACCCATCGAGGAAAAGATCCCGACAGATGATTGTAAGACAAATCTCTGTAAAATAAAATTCATTAAGTCATGAGAATGAAATTTTTAAAAGCTTGTTTAAAGAACAAAACTCATGAAAAAACACAACGTATTCTTATGAAACTGATAAATCTTAAGAAATACTAATGACCCATAAATGTTCAAACAGTTGTAATCAACTTACATGTTCTGAAGATTCGTACTTTTGTCGGGAAGAAGGGAACCGAACAAGCTGTTGTTTCCAAGGAACCTGAGAACAATAAACAACTTTGTATAAGAAAGAAATACAAAATACAATAAATAAACAACTTCCTATACGAGAAATGGTTGCATTTATCGGTATTGTAAGGGAAGGTTTAGTAATAACTTACAAAGAAACTAGAGAACTCATATTCATTAATGTTGGTGGAAGTGAACCATTTAAATTATTGAAGCTTAAATCCCTGCCAAAGAGAATAAATAGTTCATGAAATACAGTAGTAGAAATCCGATACAATAACGGTTTACTGCCTTTTAGAGAACTTTGCATAAAAACTTACAATGTTTCTAGCTTTTGCAATTGATTAATGTCTGTCGGAATAGGACCAGAAACTAATGCGTTTCTTATAACTCTTTTCAAAACATTAAAAATATGGTTAGTAACTTAGTATAGTATATGTTGGAAAACTCCATAAGAAGATAGACATACAATTATATATATATTTGCATGTCAAAGGGATTTGTGTGCCTTACAAGTCAGTTAGATTCTTTAAGTTGCCGATAAAATCAAGAGATGAACTCACATTCTGCAAATCACTTATTCGCCTACAAAATGTCATGCATAAACCTTTTAACGTAAATGAATAACCAAAGGAGGAGATATTTATAAAGACACACACAGAGAGAGAGAGAAGCGTGTAACGCACAAAGAAGTCAACAAGGTTAAATTTGAAAAACTAGCAGGTATAGGACCTTCGAAATTATTCCCTTGAAGTCTCCTATAAAATCAAACATCTACAAATGAGTAACTTGTACTTTTTTAACGTAACAAAATTGTGCGCTATAACCATTCTTACTCACAGCCTCTCTAATTTTGTCCAGTTGCCTATAAACGAAGGTATCTTTCCAGAAAACGGGCTGTCTGAAGCCCACCTGAAAGCAAAAAAATTAAGTAAATATAATACATATGATTTTCACTTATTCTTAAAATAAAAGAATATTCAGGGGACGAAAAAGTACATGACGCGCATATCTACGAGGTTTGCCAATGTTGAGGGAATCTCGCCACCAACACCAGAACTGTCGAGGTAACTGCAAATTTCGTTAAGATTGTATGAATTAGCTTCCTGTCGGATACTGCGTTATGTATGTGTGTGTGCATATAGCATTCATGTATTTAAACGAACGTACATTTGTTGCATCTTGACTAGATTTCCGAGTTCTGGAGGAAGAGTGCCTGAAAAATTATTGGAACTCACAGCCCTGAAATAAACAGACAACTTTAAACTGTACTAAAATATGTAAATAACTAAATTTTTTGTATAAACAAGGAAATAAAGGAACTAGAAGCAAAAATGACATTAAGAGGTACTCACAGCATTGCTAGTTCTTTAAGGTTTCCGAGTTCCTTTGGTATTGTACCAAAAAATCGATTGTGGGCAAGTGACCTGTTAAGATAAATATAATCATAAGCTATAACTATATGTCAGTATTAATAAATATATTAATAAACAATTTACACTTACAAGATCACCATATCCGAAAAATTTCCGAGGAACGGAGGCAAGGTACCAGTGAATGCATTTTGATCAATTTTCCTGCAGAGGTGAAAGGTATAAATGATTACATGTAGAAACAAAACAACCATCTTTCAAGTATTTAAAAGCTAAAATTTGGATTTGAATTTCAAATTACAAAGTAAAAAAGAAAAATGCATACAATACAGCTAGATAAGTTAGAGCAGCAAGTTCTTCAGGAATAACCCCTTGCCTGTTAAGTTGAGTGACTTTCCTGGATGCATAAGATGAGAAGTTTTAGGATTCCATTTTAATAACAAAAAGAATTAAGATAATTAGTTAAAGGACTCATAACAGCAATATAAACTAGGAACAATAACACAAATAGTCATGTTGACAGAAGAATTTTCCCAAATAGTCATGGAAATTTAGCACTTCACTAAAGTAGCCAGCTGTTTGCCCTCATTTCCGTCAATTAGAAGTTGCCACATCAGTTCTGCCGTTGTGATGGCTAGAGTTTAGCCAACATATTTGGCTGCCGGCAACGGCTTAGCCCGCGGTTTTGACAAAGCGCGGGCTTAGCCTGCAGTTTTGGCGAAAGTGGGGGCTAAGCCGTGCTTTTTGGAGACGTCCAAAATTCAATGCCTATTTTTGAACAAAAAATTGTCAACCGGACGATTTTGGTAGTTTTCCCAATTATTTATCCAATAACCCAACCAGTACTAGGAACTTTAAAAACATCCAAAAAGTGTCTAGTCAGCTATCACAGCACTCATTCTTCAAAAACATCAAAACCCACCCAATAAGAAAATAAAAAAAGGGGTATTGGATTTTAATAATCCCAAGTTTCACTAATTGGCCGGTAATAATCCCAACTTCAAAAATTGCCTACAACAGTCCCAACTTGTAAGATTTTGGCCACCAATGATCCTTGTCTAACTGGCTTATAACCTTGTTGGGCTGGTGACCTGCAACTTATTCCGGCGACCCGTTTTACCCCTGAAACCACGAAACGAGACCACCACCAATCATCTCCGACCTCCTGTAATCTTCTCCGCTTCTCAAAAGTTTAAAATTTCCACCGTCTACGCAACTCCGGTGACCTGCAACTTATTCCGACGACCTTTTTTACCCCTGAAACCACCAAAGGAGACCACCACTTGTCATCTCCAACCTCTAGTGACCTTCTCCGCCGCTCAAAACTTCAAAAAACTAACTGGGTTATAACCCAGTTAGACAAGGATCATTGGTGGCCAAAATCTTACAAGTTGGGACTGTTGTAGGCAATTTTTGAAGTTGGGATTATTACCGGCCAATTAGTGAAACTTGGGATTATTAAAATCCAATACCCCTAAAAAAAAAACACTCAAAAATATTGTCACATTATTACGACATTCTTAATTTTTAACCACTTATTTTCTTTCTCTCATAAACATGACATGATGATCTGACAAAAACACTAAAAAACATGCATCTCCCAAAAAATCTATTGTGGATGCTCTTAACACTAATGCCTCAGCAAACATCATGGTTTTCCTGAACACACCTTTATACATAAATTCACAACAGTGTTGATTGTAGTTACACGACGAAAGACAAAGACTGGCAGTTTTGTAAGGAAAACAGAAGACTTACAGTTTAGTAATATGGCAAGTGGAGTTGTTGTCGAATGTGCAGTTGCATTCGATGGATGGGTTGTTGTAAGCCACGTCGAAATCTGGTCCGAGGGCTGTTCCGCTGCATGGTTCTCCGCTTATGTTCCATAGGTTCCTTGGAATTTGAACGTCCCATTTTTGAAATATTGAGTTTAACGCCCTCACTGTTGTACCATTGTTAAATTCAATATACTTATGACATACAAATAATGAAATATCCCCTCATAATCTATAGGGAACAAGATTTATGAACATTTTTTTAAGTGTTTTTAAAATTGCAAGTACTTTTGATAATACCGAATATTTATAGAGCAAAGTGTCACTTGATTGACCAAAACTTTAAATTTCATCCCTACATTGTTTAAAATTATACGAATAATTTCTGTGATTTGCCCTTTTAAACATGTTTGGTCTCTAACTTTTGCTAAAAGTACATAGATGGTTCTTGTGGTTTACACTTTGTAACGCATTTAGTCCCTAACTTTGATTTGTTGAAACATTTAGATTTGTTAGTTGGCCGACTAAATGACTTACATTTATTTCAGTCAACCCGACGATAGTTTTTCGGGTCGGTCGGGCTTTATCACTAAAGTCACATGTTTCCTATGATGCTTTAAAGGGCATTCCTATTCCACTATCTATCTTCGTCTCTAAAAAACAAATTGATTTGTAATAAACTTTTACACAACGAATTCGAGTTAGAACCAGTACATCTAAAAATGGTCATTTTAGTTCGAATTACAACGACAAAAGCATAAAACTTGACCAAATGAGCATTTTGAGCCGGTTTGGCGGTTCCAACAACAAAAACATCTAACTGAACCATTTCCATTGCTTATTAGTTAAGATATTCTCTTAATTGGTTAATAGAGATTAAATGAAATTAAATTAATTTATATCTAATAGCCACCAAGAAAACTAAAATGAATTTTCAAGTACATAACAAAAAAGCTCAGCCATGACCCAGACCTGCAATAAACAAAATTGTTGGACTAACAAGTAATCAACTAAAGCTCAGCCATGTTAACTCTAAGACTATAGGGTGTGGTCACGACCCTCATGATCACCATGACCCTCCACATCAGCATCATGTCATCCACTTCTAATCCATGATCCAAAACCACTACCTTAAGGGTGTGGTCATGACCCAAACCACTATTCTCTTATTTTAATTTATTTTTGTGAAAAGGAAAAGGAAATATTGAAAAAGGAAAGAAGGCCCATGGCTGCCATGGTTTAATCTATGGAAACCATGGTGAATGAGTCAAGGGGGTGATGTAGCAATCCATTAATGGTTCTACGTGACGATTGATGACCCAACCTATGCCCCCCACACCCTTTAGACTTATAGTTCACGCTTTTGTTTAACTCTAATAAAAACGAGCTGATGTGGGATTCGAACTCATTAAGTCAAGTTTGAAAATAGCTCGCTTAACCAGTGAAGCATTGCACAATTTCTTATTATGGGTTCACCCAAAATTTATTTATGGGTTCCTACATAATTTTCTGTATAGCTTTTCGCTAAAAATTTACAAACCGATTGGGTTCTTGGGAACCGGGTGTCTTAAACTAAATCCGCCCCTTCACAAAGACCATCTATACACTTTTAAAACTCTAGAGACTTAATTCAAAATTTTAGTTAACCTCAACAACTATCCGTATACATTAATAGAAAGAAAAAATATGTTTAAAATAAAGAAAGACTACTAAAAATAACTATTTGATCTACAAAAAAATTCCTTCTGATAGTCTATACTTACCAAAAATAAAGTCGCCAATTTTGACCATTTACTTAAAAAACTATTTTGATATTTTGTTTTTGAATCTATTAATAATTATTACTTTTGGACATTTGTGAACGTTGACAACTCTCTATGTCGGCAAATGAAACCAGGTAGGCTTCATCAATATCTCAACTATGAACAGTTAAACAACAACAAATCCAGACATTAATTCTGTTAATTAATCTAATACTTTACTTTCAATTCGATTTCAATTTTCAAATCAAACAAATCGATTAATGCAATGATGTGTTAGGATTCAGAACAAACAAAAACCGATTGAATGATCACAATACGGAATCATGAGCTAAAAAATAAAGATCCCAAAAAACAGTTGAAAACTAAACTAAACTAAAATATGATATATTCGAGCTAATAAAAAACGGTGAGAATTGAGAAAGAAATAGAGAGAGTGCGTAGTACCTTCGGAAGGATCTGTTCGAGGAGAAGTTTGAGCATTCGATATATGAAACTCGATTATGCAAAGAACAAAGATGATGACGATATTCGAAAGCGGTTGAGTTGGTGCCGGAAACTTGGACCGGAGAATCATTGCATGTGCTTTGTTGTGATAATTGAGAGGAAGGAAGACAGAAGACTTTAAACAAAGGTCAATGAGATATGTATATGTAGTGTAGGTTTTTTAACTTATTGTGAAGGGGCGGGGCGTTGGGCTCCCACGTGCGGGGTATAAATGAAGTCTTTTCAATTTTCATTGGCACCCACTATTCTCAAGCATTTACTACGTAATTGTCGTAACAAGTTGGTCTAGTAGTTAATTATGTGGTTTTCTTCTTAAGGTTTCAAGTTCAATATATGTGGTTTTCTTCTTGAGGTTTCAAGTTCAACTTTTACTAGCATCATTTTGAAGAACATTTGTGGTGACTATGAAGTTTAGAACTAGGCCTCTCTAAGATCGTCTGTTCGTAAAAAGGGTCGAACTGGGTATTACCGCAGTGGGCCCTCGGACAGGCGGGTTTTCATGGAACTGGTGGCTTTGTGGCTCGGATATGCATCCAACTCTAACTCTTATGAAGTAAGTGATGCATTTGTTTGATTGAAGGCATCCCATTATGCATATCCGATGATTTAGTTGGCTGTTCAAAAAAAAAAAAAAAACTATTCTCACACCCTATATTTTATTTTTCCTACACTCTTTTTCACTATATATATATATATATATATATATATAGGGTTAGGTTCATTAGTAAACAACCCTTTAATAGTGAACACCAGTGAACTAATCATAACCTTTGATTATCAATAAACAAGTGTATACACAAGTGTAAATCATCTAGAGATTTTTAAACAATGGCAAGATTGTAATTATAATGTTATAACTTCCCTTTAAAATAATTGACAAAAAGGTATTTCCGTCTTCTGTAATTTGCGTTTGTTAAACAATTTAATCATAATCCCTAAAATCTCACTAGTTTCTATATATACAAGATACACAACTGTTAGTGTATACACATGTGTACAGTCTCGCTAGTATCGGTTTATACAAGATACACAGATGTTAGTTTATACACATGTGTACAGTCTCGCTAACTATTAGTTTATACAAGATACATAGCTGTTAGTTTATACATATGTGTACAGTCTCGCTAACTATCAGTTTATACAAGATACATAGCTATTGGTTTATACACATGTGTACATACTTTTATACATCTATGTGTTATTTTAAGAAATGGTTACATATGTATATATTAACGACATATAGTATATTATGCATGCACACGAGTAGATTCATATAAAAATTATAAAATTAATGAAAACGAAACAAGTCACATGTATGTTAATTCGTAATATGCATATGTGTATATACATAACAATATACATATGTGTATATCCATAACAAAGAACATAATACGTATGCTCATATACGTAGATTTGTATTTGTAAACAAAATATTTCCAATATAAAACATTTGAAAGAAATAATTAAAAATGAGAGAGAGAGAGAGAGAGAGAGAGATAGTTAAGAGATGAGAAAATTAAGTGATTTTAACTAAAAATATATGGCTAATGTTAATCTTACCCTTTTAATCTAAAAATGATCAAGGGCTAAGAGTTGTTCACTCAATTCACTCTTAAGAAGTTGTTCACTCTTGAACCTAATCCTATATATATATATATGGGAGGGGTCACACCCCGATATTTTATGTCACCCGATGGGCCCGGATGGGGTACACGTGACGAGATTGATATCAAATACACAAATGGCACAGCATAAGTCTTGGATTTAAAATACTATTACAAATAAAAATGTCCGAATGTTCAAAATATAATACAGACGGATATTGTATCGAAATATCCACAGGCTGATCGTAAATGTGCAAAATGAAATAACAGACTAATAGGCTTCTTATGCAAAGGAGTTGCAAATTCCTCTTAAGCATTACCAGCACTTCCAGCCTATTTCGTAACCTTGCAACCTGTCACTTAGTCTTTTGAAGAAACGTCAATTTACACTGGTAAATACAAATAACCGACACATTTTGAAAATATTTCAAAATTGTTTTAAGTGCACAATGCACATTCAATTCTTATAAATAACTTGGGACAATAAGAAATATCTTGTATATAGTTTTACATGCTTGTCAATACATGTGGGCCCGGTACAGAAACCGATACCATGATTAACCGACACGCCACTTTAACCCATAAAAGGTATCCCCAATATGGGTAGAAAAATATTTTATATTAGCATTAGCATCTGTCGGGTGTATGCCTACACCCCATGCTTCGGTCGTGGCCATTTGCAATTAAATGAGCCGAGGATATCCAGGACACGGTCGCATTAACCCCAATATTTAAGTTCTCAAGCAAAATAGACTAAAACGGGTTATGCGGATTTTCTAGTCACAATCCGACATATGATCCCATACCCGACCAAGCGGTAATAATTTACCGTATCCCAAGCCCGTATAGGGAAAATATGTTAAGAGTATTTACCTGGCTTTAAATAAGTCTTACAATGCAAGATAATATAATAAGCACAGCCGTTATCAATTTAACTAAGCTTGGTTGCAATCTACTAGAATGCCTTGGCCTAGAATTAATGGTATAATAACCAATTAGTTAACGGGTCTTATTCAAGTCATAGACTTGGACCGGTTAACTTAAAATAGTAAAAACGGTACGATACGCTAGATTAAGCGATGACCGGATAGAATGTAGTTTAAACCCTCACAAGTACTAAGACTTGTATAATATGGGTAAACATTATAAACTTAGTTAAAGGAAAAAGTTAGAAAATCATGCACACTAGATGTATGGCGAAATGCCTAAGTGAAGTTTTATATACTGAAAATGGATAAGAAAATGATGATGAGAAACATATGATTTGATTCATTTCAAATATGATGGATATGGTCATCATAATAGTAATTTAGTGAATATAAATGGGTTGTGCACTATAGGCGACTCGAGGCATAAACCGGGAGACCAAGCCGGAGGTGATACTCGACTCAAGGGAAAGCTTTATGGTACGTGGCTAAACGCTTCGTTGTTATCATTATCTATCTTATTGTAGTTAAAAATCGTTAATATGTAAGAAATCAAGATTTGGCATTGTTTGGTTTGTCCGAAATAAAGGACTTATAAAGGCAAACCAAACGGGTCAAATAATGTTAAGTGCAAACCGGGTAATGGGAGTACTTCATCTATAAACAATTAGCTCGGGGTTACGGGTAATAATATACTAAACACGCAAACCGGTAATGGAAGCGTTAGTGTAGAAATTATTAACTCGGAATCGGGTAGAAGGGATGTGTATAATCCCAAGGTATATATATAATTACAAGCGAATGAGTCTATGTACTTGAATCACTAATGGGTCGAATAAAATCAAAAGCGCAAACCGGAAATGGAAGCGCGAATGTGTAAAATAAAGAACCCAGGAACGGGAAATCCTCTTATGATTTAAATCCTAGCCGTAAGGATAATGGGTCAAGTAGACTTCAAAAGAATAATTGGTAATTATTCTAACAAACAATATGCATAATCGGGTTTTCGACATTGCATATTAAATGTGAATGTTTGTATGAAAACATTTCAAGATTTAGAATAAGAGGTATGTAGAATTGTATGTGTTTTCTGGAGTCCCGAGTTATGATTTTTGTGTTCGGAAATCTGTTGGTGTATATTTCGTACGTCTGCCACTGTGCGAATAGTTAGATAGAGCGTCTGTTGAATATTGTATAGAATAGAGAAGTTGGACAGGTTTTGTAAATGTAAAGGTCCATCCGGACGGATGACCATCCGGTCGGATGGCAATCCGATCGAATGGACACATAGTGTAGGTGATGTCTATAAATAGGGACTTGGGGTTCCCATTTGGACAAGCTTTTGGTTTCGAGAGGGGAAATGTTGTCCAACTGATCTCGTGGTGCTGTAACGTTGAATAATCAATAGAAACCAGATTGAAATTGACTGCTCGGTGTCGTATTTTGTTTCTACTCCTTTCTTATTCGTAATAAACGCTCCGAACACGTCGTCTCGGGACCAAGGCTCCGTCAAACTCACCGGATCCTGGAATCAGCAGTGGTATTAGAGCTAAGGTACCGATTTAATCGATCTAACAGTCGGTTAAATCACCCAAAGCTCATCAATTTTGGGTTAAACGGGAGTTTTGACGTTAAACAGAGAAAATCATCAAAATAAAGGTCAATTCACGGATGGATTTTGGAATTGAAGACATCATTCTGATCGGAATTGATTCGCGCACAATCCTGTGAAGTTTCATCATGAAATTCACACAAATAAAGATTCTGGATCGAAAAAAAATGATTTGGAGTGTTCTTGAGCCGTTAGAACATATCCAATCGGATGGCAATCCGATCGGATGACCATATCACTATCTCGCTTGAAGGCTTATTGAAAATTTATATGCTTTCAATCGGATGGCAATCCGATCGGATAACCATCTGATCGGACGACCATCCGATCCATGTCACTATGGGGTGTTTGAAAGATCAGTTGTTTTCAATCGAATGGCAATCCGATCGGATGACCATCCGATCGGAGGGCCATCCGATCCACAAACACATGTTTGCCCACTTTGTCCTTCGATCGAATGACAATCTGATCGGATGACCATCCGTCAGCATGACATTCGACCAGATGATCAAATGCCTATAAAAAAAGGAATTTTTTGATCGCAACGACGAGGAGAGTCTCTAGAAAAAATTTGGTGATTGACAATTTTTTCGGATTTTTAACGACAAAGCTGGGTTGTTCGGGGAAACCGTCTGGGGCTTCAGTGAACATATTTGATGATGCGATCACGGATTGTGAAAATTAGTGGGGTAGTCATGATACTGGTGCAGAAAGTTTATCTTTTAGGGTATATGACTATTTATGGGCCAAAACGTAAAATCCGCAAAGACGAAAAACTGACAATTGTGGCGAATATTGTGATATTCTAGTTTGGTCAAGTTTTTCAGAGAAGAGAATTAAAAACTGAATTCAGTTTGAGGGGGAATTCAGTTATAGATACGCCAGAATTTGCAAAAATGAGGGGGAATAAAAATTTCAATGTCATATGTTGAAATTCCGGCATTTTTGAAATTCGTGACACTGCAACAGTATTCGGGTAGTTTCAACTTCAGATTATCAGGGGGAATGTGAATCTGATCGTAGGTGTAAGCTTCCGAGATCAAGATGATCCGAGGTGTTAATATCTGATCGTGGACGAAAGCATCAGAGATCTAAGAGTGATCGTGGATGATAGCTTCTGAGATCTAGATTATCCGAGGAGATGAATCTGATTGTGGACGAATGCTTCGGAGATCGGATTACATTACGAGATGATTTGTTTTCCAATGCAGATTTGTTGATTGTGGAGAATACCGTTTACACGGATCTCTCATTCTTAGGGTGCGTTAACGTGGATCTCGGTAAACGGGATATCAGATCTTCAGGGGGAATAACGGATTTTAAGTTAACCAGTGGGGTATTTGAAGTTTCTATCAATTACCGGTTGAGTTTTTATACATTCTTAGATCGAGCAGGCGGAATGCGAAGATCGTGGTGCTGACTTGTGATATCAAAAACTAAGCTCGGATGCGGTTAAAGTTGAAACAGAGGATGCTGCATTGACTAGTTTCAAGTTGGTGATTGTTCGTGAAGGTTACAGTTTAGCAAATCAGAGGAGAGTCGTAAACTGTGCAAAAGACCTAAAGATTCATTCCAGGGGGAATTCGTGCTTTACTTTGACAAAAGCAAACCCGAATCATCAATCAAAGGGGAATTTGGATAGTCAGATTTCAAGATACCTGATTGAAGTTGCAAAAAATTGAAGATTACAGAATATTCAAACACGGCTCAAGGTTCTCAAAGTTTTAAAGACGATTCGACAGTGACATCCAAGGGGGAATCAGTTGGTGCATATTTCATACGTCTGCCACTGTGCGAATAGTTAGATAGAGCGTGTGTTGAATATTGTATAGAATAGAGAAGTTGGACAAGTTTTGTAAATGTAAAGGTCCATCCGGACGGATGACCATCCGGTCAGATGGCAATCCGATCGGATGGCAATCCGATCGGATGGACACATAGTGTAGGTGATGTCTATAAATAAGAACTTGGGGTTCCCATTTGGACAAGCTTTTGGTTCCCAGAGGGGAAATGCTGTCCAACTGGTCTTGTGGTGCTGTAACGTTGAATAATCAATAGAGACCAGATTGAAATTGACTGCTCGGTGTCGTATTCTATTTCTACTCCTTTCTTAGTCGTAATAAACGCTCTGAACACGTCGTCTCGGGACCGAGGCTCCGTCAAACTCACCGGATCCTGGAATCAGCAAAATCAATTTGGATCAAATGGGTTAAATTCTAAACACAACAACAAAATGGGAGAACAAGAGGGAGTCGCCCACGCGGCTGAGAGCTGTCGCGGACGCCACCTCATTTGTTCATCACCACCGACGCCCTAACCCGCTGTTTACGGTGGAATGGTGTCGACGCCATTTGCACACAACGTCGACGATGCAAAGAGATGCCGTCGCCGACGCTGCATCTGTGTTACGAAATCCTAATTTGTTTATTTAAACATACAAATCTTGTTATTTGTGTTATTCGAGTTATAATACTAATGTGTTGCATAAATTTTCAGTTCTAGGTTCATAAACACTTTAGGATGGTGATCAAGCTGTCGTTAAAGAACCGAACACAATGAAGAATTTAGCTTCCGCATCTTTTGTCTAGTCTTATCTTGGTTTTGTAATCAATGGTGTTTTGGAAATACTTTATGTAATTGAACGGTTGTTTTTAACCTACATTATTATCTAATGTCTAATACTTTCATATAATATTATGGAAATTGTCGCAACCCCCGTCCCCTTTCTGTCCCGGGAACGGGCGGCAGCGAGATAAAATTCAGTGGTATCGGTGTTTAACATTTTTGGCAGCGAAAATTACATCAGGACCGTAGTTAGGAAATATTTTGTCAGAGTAAAACACCACATTTTATATTAGTAAATATATTGGGATAAAACCTAATTTTTCATTACAAACTGATTTATAGGGAGAAACCCTATTTTATTGAAAATAAAACAACTTCTTTATTTAGGTAACTTTTATAGCCACTTTTCCAAGCCTTCAGTGCTGTCCAGCTGGCTTCTATTTGGCTTTCACATTTTGTTGCCTGAAACGCGTTTAAAAATATTTTGTCAGTGGGAAATACTGGTGAGTGAATCCTAGTTTAATCAAGAAGAGTTTAATCAATTTACAGTATTGAGAGCGATTACAATGTTTACATCTACACAATTACTCATTCAGTATTGTCAATCCTGACTGGTGGGTCATATTACACATTGGCTAACTCTTTGTCCAATGGTAACATGTTCCACATTTTGTATACAAAACCCCAACATACCGGCAGTAATTGAAGAATTACAAAGACTCAATCACTGCTAATCACATTGTAAAATATTTAAGGTTTTGTAAAAATGGTTTGCAAAAAGGTTTTCAAAAAGGAGATTACTCACATTGCAACTTTAGGGGTTTTCCTGTGATTTTCCTGGTGATTGTCTATTAATTACACAATGCACACGTGTTAGTATAATAACCCAATATTTACATTAGTAATACCCTCCCCGAGACAGAATTCCAACGACTACGTCGGGTAGAGCCTCGACAGCCGTTACGGAATCCTAGATCAATCGGGCAGCGTATCTAATACGTAACCGGGGGTTATGATACTTACAACGAGGCAAAACTTCGTTATTTTATGGGGGGGGGGTATTATGCCCGAGATTATAATAGCTATGCAGAAAATTGAGAGAGAAAGTGAATGTGAGCGATCGAAAACTGAAGGCCGATGCCATTTATTTATAGGTCTGATCGACCCCCTTGTCGCGGCCCGCGTAAGGATCAGTGAAGGGCTTCGCGGCCCGCGAGGCCGGCTAGGGTAGGCCCTAGCTTGGCTGATTCGACCCATAGCTTCCACAGTGCGGCCCTGGTCTTGAGTTGTCGCGGCCCGCGTAAGACTCCTTAAGGGTCTTCGTGGCCCGCCAGGAATCATTAAAAATTGTTTTTTTTATAATATTAAAGGTATATAGGGTCAAATCTCGAATACGGGGTGTATTTTAAGACGTATAGGGGAATTCTAAATATATTAGGGGTGCCGAAAAATTATTTTGGAGGGTTGTTATATCCTCCCCACCTTATTTTAGAACTCGTCCTCGAGGTCTACTGGAATAAGTGTGGGTATTTCCTTTGCATCTCTGATTCAAGATCCCAAGTGTATTCTGGTCCTCTCTTGGAGTCCCATTTTACTTTGACTAATACCAACCTTTTGTGTTTGAGATTCTTGACTTTCCTGTCTTAGATTTGTAGAGGTCTTTCTACAAACTTAAGCTTTTCGTTTACCTCTATATCCTTAAGAGGCACTACTAGTGATTCATCAGCTAAGCACTTTTTGAGATTACATACATGAAATACATCATGTATTCCTTTCATTTCCTCTAGTAGTTGTATCTGATAGGCTACAGGTTCTATTCTTCTAGTAATCTCAAAAGGTCCAACATACCTGGGGCTTAGCTTTCCCCTTTTTATGAATTTGACCACTCCTTTCCAAGGAGAGACTTTTAATAATACCTTATCTCCTACCTGAAATTCTAACGGCTTTCGTCTGTTATCAGCATAACTCTTCTGTCTATCACGTGCTGCTTTCAGCCGTTCCTTGACTTAAACAATCATGTATGTTGTTTCTTGTACTATCTCAGGTCCGGATAGTTGCTTTTCCCCAATTTCTGCCCAACAGACTGGTGTTCGGCACTTTCGTCCATAAAGTGTTTCGAATGGTGCAGCATTGATACTGGTACGATAGCTGTTATTGTAAGAAAATTCGATTAATGGTAAGTGATCGTCCCAATTACCTCCGAAAGCAATTACACAAGCTCTAAGCATATCTTCCATTGTCTGAATTGTCCTTTCGCTTTGTCCGTCTGTTTGAGGATGATAAGCGGTGCTTAGATTTAGCTTGGTTCCCATTGCTTTTTGGAAACTTGTCCAGAAATGAGAGGTGAAACGACTATCTCTATCAGAAATAATTGATAAAGGAATTCCATGTAATGAAACTATTTCATTTACATATAACTTAGCTAACTGTTCCATACTGAAAGTTTCCTTCATTGGTAAGAAATGAGCTGACTTAGTTAGCCTGTCTACAATCACCCAGATTATATCATTACATTTTCTTGTCTTGGGTAATTTGGTAACAAAATCCATTGTTATCAATTCCCATTTCCAAATCGGCATTTCTAACTGTTGCAACAAACCTGAGGGTTTCTGATGTTCAACTTTGACTTGTGAACATGTTAGACACTTAGAAACATAAGCTGCTATATCCTTTTTCATTCCTATCCACCAGAAGTTCTTTCTTAAATCCTGATACATTTTATCATTTCCAGGATGCATCGTATACTTAGACTTATGGGCTTCTTCTAATATACGGTGGCGTAGGTTTCCTAGTTTAGGTATCCACATTCTTTTCTTATGGAATCTCCAAATTCCATCTGTTCCTTGTTCTAATTCTTTAATCATCCCTTTCAATTTCTCAGTATCATCCTTGATTACTGATTCTTCTGCCTTTCTAATCAGGTCATTTAAATCTACTTGTAGATTTAATTTAAGAGAACGTACTCTTTTTGGCTTTTCGTGATATTTTCGACTTAAAGCATCGGCTACTACATTTGCCTTTCCTGCATGATATTGGATATTACAATCATAATCACTAAGAATTTCCATCCAGCTTCTCTGTCTCATATTCAATTCCCTTTGCCCGAAAACATACCTTAAACTCTTATGATCGGTGAAAATGGTAAACTTACTACCGTAAAGGTCATGTCTCCAAGTTTTCAGGGCAAAAATTATGGCTCCTAATTCTAAATCATGGGTTGAATAATTCTCTTCATGATTCTTAAGCTGTCTAGATGTGTATTCTATAACCTTTTGACGTTGCATCAACATACATCCATAACCTAACTTAGAAGCGTCACAATAAACTACAAAGTCTTCAGTTCCTTCTGTTAACGCTAGTATGGGTGCGTTGGTTAATCTTTGCTTAAGAATTCTAAAGGCTTCTTCTTGTTTTGGTCCCCATTCAAACTAAACAGATTTACAGGTTAGCTTAGTTAAGGGGACGGCGATTCTAGAAAAATCTCGAATAAATCTTCTATAATAACCGGCTAATCCTAGAAAACTTCTAACCTCGGTTGGTGACTCAGGGGTTTTCCATTTGGTAATTGCCTCAATCTTTGTAGGATCTAAATGAATTCCTTCATGATTAACGAAATGTCCAAGAAACTGCACTTCTTCTAACCAAAATTCGCATTTTGAAAATTTAGCATAAAGCTTTTCTTTTCTCAATAAACTTAGAAGTACATGCAGATGCGCTGCATGTTCCTCTTTACTCTTAAAGTAAATGAGAATATCATCTATAAAGACAATTATGAATTTATCCAAATATGGCTTACATATTCGGTTCATCATGTCCATAAATGCGGTTGGGGCATTGGTTAAACCAAATGGCAGGATAGTAAATTCATAATGATCATACCTGGTTCTAAATACGGTCTTAGGAATGTCCTCTTCCTGTACCCTTAATTGATGATATCCTGAGCGTAATTGATGAAACCCTAACGTACATGAAAAACTAAGAAATTAAGGTTTTGGGGTTTTAGGCGGGCCGTGTAAGCCATAAGAAAAGCTTACGCGGGCCGCGTCAAAGTGTGGTTGACCAGATAAGCGTTCAGGTGTGACACGGATAAGCGCCACGTGGCAGACCTAGGTGTGACACGGATGCCCTAGTCTACGCATAGATGTCTCTCGCAGGCCGCGTAAGATCAAGAGGGGGCTTACGCGGGCCGCGTAAACCTCAAATTTTTGCTATAAATTGCCTGGGCATCGGGCTTTCATTTTGTGTGGAAAGTTTTGATCAAAAACGAAGATTCACTGCTCAAAATCATAATTTACATTAGGGAGGTGCTGCTACGATACATGGTATTAACTCGATCGCTGCTACGATTCAATGTCCGATCGATTGAAACTATCCGATGGATGTTTAAGTGCTGCCCACATTAGGGCTATACTTTGTCATTCGTCGTGAATTCGATGGATGTTTAAGTATGGCACTTTGTCATTCGTTGTGAGGGTTTTAATCTCGTGAGTTATCATAAATGCTGTATTAGTTACTGACCTAGTTCATGTGCATTGTTGTTTAAATTAGGTTATCAGGCTTATCAATAGGCTAAAACTCTGCCCGTTTAAATCTGCAATGTGAGTCATTCTCTTTTTACCAAATTTGCTTACAAAATCATGGTTGTTTTCAAAGTTATAATTACAGGGATTAAGTCTTTATAGTCTTCAATTACAGCCGGTGTGTGGGGTTTTGTATACAATACTTGATAACCGTCACCATTGGACAACAGGTTAGCCAATGGGTGATATGACCATAGTCACAGAAACGAGTCGAGTGACAAATACCGTTGGGTAATTGATTGATATATAAACAATGTAATCGCCCTTAATACTGTATATTATAACAATGTGTCGTTTTGTGTAAAATGAATGATTCACCAGTATTTCCCTGCTGACAAAATATTTTTAAAACATGTTTCAGGTGACCTGCTGTGATCTAGGAAAAGTGTCGTATAGCACTACAAGCTTAAGGAAGTGGCTCAATAAAATAAAGAAACATGTTTTTGTTAAAAACAGGGGTTTCCTAGTGAAATTCCCTTATTGTAAATTACGGCATTTGTCCCTAATTATGAAATAAAATAATCGGGCATTTTCAAGTTTTAAATGATCCTGTTAATAATTCCGCTGCCAAATTAAATAAATACCACGGGATTTCTGTCCCGCGGTGCCTGGATCGGGTCAAACCGGGCCGGGGGGCCGTGACACTATACCAACACCACAAGGTGTCGTAGTGATCGAAGTAATAATAGTGGTGACCGAATGAGTTCACCATGTTTGAAATCAAATGAAAGTTCAACGAAGTAAGTCCGAATGTTTGTTTCAAACAAATCTAGTAGGATTTTCGATTGAAATTGAAACAATTGAATAATGTTTTTCGATTGAAGATGATAAAGCAATAAATATCACGAAATGTTCGATTGATGCTGTAAGAACAACTAAGAGATACACTGAAATATGACATGAATTTATGTATCATTATCTTAGCACACGATTGTGTTAAGATTGATTTTATAGGATAAACCAAAAAAGCGGATTCAATATAAATAAATAAATAATTAAATCCGTATATGATGTGTGCAAACAAGATTAGCGCAAGCTTCAAATTTGTGAAAACGTCACCACAAGGTGATCGTGATCAAAGAAACGATTCAATGAAGTCGAAGACCAAACAAGCACGTTATGGTTCAAGAGAATTGAAGTGCTTGTTGGTACTATTTTGAATATGATAACTTCAATCCATCATATGGGACCTTGAATTGAATACGTACTACGAGCAAGTTCAAACAATGGAACTTGGTTTAAACCCAACGAGTTCATGTATCAATAAGAAAGTTCTGACATGGTCACAACAAAAACCATGTATACCATTCAAAAGAAAATCGAGTTTTTCAAGAAATTCATCGATTCGATATCAAAGAGTCATCGCGGTTTACAAAATTCAAAGATCAAGTGAAACGATATTTGAGTTTTGATAAAACAACAAATTGGAATGAATCCCTCCAATGGTCTTCATAAATCAAACTAACCACATGAGCAACAAACAGTGCATGTGTAGCGGGTGGATTTACCAAAAAATGAAACAAATAATATTCGCTACTATAAAAGAAATCCTCAGGATACGATGACCAGTAGGGGAAGTATAAATGCGAAAGTCTATTTACTATGCGCAGAAGTCAGAATTTCAACAAAAGAAATTTAAGAATTTTATCTGGAAATTTTGTGTGATAACCGTTGTTAAGTGACATTACCAGGGAATGTCGAATAAAATGAAATAGGGGGATTGTAAAGGTATGTGACTTCTTTTGCAGCGTCAAGAATTGGATTAGACTATGCACCGATTGTTGTGAAATCTTGTTCTATCGTACCTCAGCAAGATTCATGTTGTTTGTAGGATCACGTGGCCAAGTGCTGCTTTTTGATTAGTAGTTCTTCCACTGACGGGATTCGCATTGGTGTCGTCATGCCCAATTATATTTTCCAAAGGTCTTGCCTTGAAAGTCGTGTGTGATACACTTCGACGTCTGTGGACGTATAATTTAAGTTTCATGTGTTTTCTTGTGCACTAGCACAACTTTACATGCTTCTTACTTGCATTAATAGTCTATGGTAACGCATTGGAAATTCTTATACCTTTGATGGCGTCCCAACTTAACGGGTTTCCATTGTTTATATTGTCGCACGAGTTACGAGGTAGATGATCAAACGAAATAATGTTTGATATCGGAATTATAGATATATGCAAGAGATTCCTGATAAAGAAATCTAGAATTATTATTGACACTTATGTTCGTGATTTATTTTAAATTGTCAATCGTTATGGCTTTTGGATTTCCTTATAGATATACATATCTATATAATCATACATACCATTCATAAGGTCAATGTTTTTAACAGATTGATTTTTCCAAAAACAAGTCAGACATCAGGTCCTGGTACTATTTAGGGAATTTTGGCACTTGTTTGACATATTATACCCCTTCTTACCCGGTTCTCGCCGGAGAGGTAATTATTATATTTCCCATAAATAGTACTTTTTCAAGAATTTAAAAAGTGCCTCTTTTATGAAGGCTTTCATTCAGAATCAAGGAAATTTGTAATCACATAACATATCTTATTCTAGACCAAGTAGTATCAGTAAGCAAGAATTTATAGTTATTAAGTGTTATTGCTTATTTATCGTACTTGCAATGTTCTGGTCATCATTCTTACGACATACCAATATCTATCATTTTATATTTATACAAGTAATTAGCTCCTCTTGAAGCTTATATTAAGGCATATTTCTTAAGTTCAAGTCTAAATACTATCCTGGGTGCTACCAAATAATATCAAATCCCTAACTCTTCGTTTAAACTTAGGTATTATTACAACACCTAATTGCTTAAACAAGTGGCTCTGATACCACTTCTGTCACGACCCCTGACCCTGCCCTGGACGGAATCGGGAGCCGCGAACCAGTTCAGTGGTATCGGTGGTTATTTAGAAAGGTAGTGCAGCAGAAATTTCATCAGGACCGTGAGTTAGGAAAAATATCAGAGTTTAGAAAACACCGGATTTTATTTATTAAATAGATGGGATAAAACCATGTTTTGAAAGGTAGCTTTAATATGGGATAAACCCGAATACATAAAACAACTTTTCTTAATTTAATTTAATTGATAAATTAAGCCACTTCTGTAAGCCTTTTGGTGCCGTATCCAACTCTTATTCCGATCTACTGTAATTACCTGAAACGCGTTTTAAAAACATTTGGTCAGCAGGAAATACTGGTGAGTTCATTCATTTTTATACAAAACGACACATTGTTATAATCTACAGTATTAAGGGTGATTACAATGTTTTTATCAACCAATTACCCCAAATCGGTATTTGTCACTTGACAGTGTCTGTGACTATGGTCAGATCACCCATTGGCTAACCCGTTGTCCAATGGTGACGGGTATCAAGTAATGTATACAAAACCCTACATACCAGCAGTAATTGAAGATTACAAAGACTTAATCCCTGTAATTATAACTTTGAAAATAAATAGGGTTTTGGAAACAATTTTGGTAAAAAGAAGAATGACTCACATTATAAGCATGCAGTATTGATTTAACAAGCTTTTTGATTCTACTCCTTCTGATAATTAAGCATATACTTTATTGTTTTGAACCTTCTGATGATTAAGCATCCATTTTGATTGTAAGAGTATGGTGTAGAGTTTCGGGTAGTTAAACATTTAGTTTAACAGAGTGGAATACATATTAGTGTAAAACCACATCAAATCTAACGATGGTTACGAGATCAGAACTTTAACAAAATTCACAAAGTATAGTCTTATTCAGACAGCACTTTGGCTTTCGTTTAACGAAATTCACAAAGTACAGCACTTTGGCATCCGTTTAACGAAATTCACAAAGTACAACACTTTGGCATTCGTTAGTTGGTTCCTGAATCGATCGGACAGAACATCACATCGGTGATTATTGGTTAGAACACCAACGTATAGAGAGAAGAAGAAAAGAAATGAGCAAGGAATAATGAAATCCTAGGCTCCTATTTATAGGTAAGAAGTATGAAATTTCTAGGAAGTTTCCTATAGCTTTTCTAGGAAGTTACCTATACATTTTCTAGGAAACTTCCTACCCATATATATATATATATATATATAGGGAGCCGCTAGAATGAGAACCACCACGAGTTATGAGAACCGCGAGAACCGCGACCCGCGGGTGGCCGTTGACCACGAAATTTTTTTTACGACTAGATGTGTATATTTTAACACCATACGTAAAGTTTGGGTTCAAACGGCGCGCCCGAGGGGGTAGTTTTTTACGCCCAAAGTTTGGTTAAAAAAAAAGAAAAATTAAAAAAAATAAAAAAACCCAAACTTTGGGCGTAAAAAACTACCCCCTCGGGCGCGCCGTTTGAACCCAAACTTTACGTATGGTGTTAAAATATACACATCTAGTCGTAAAAAAAATTTCGTGGTCAACGGCCACCCGCGGGGCGGGGGTTCTCGCGGTTCTCATAACCCGTGGTGGTTCTCATTCTAGCGGCCCCCTATATATATATATATATATATATATATATATATATATATATATATATATATATATATATATATATAGGAATAAGTTAAAATGAGAACCACCTCGAGTTGTAAGAACCGGTGAGAACCACCCCCGCGGGGGGCCGTTGACCACGAAATTTTTTTTACACCTAGATCCGTATATTTTAACACGGGGGGTAAATTTTGGGTTCAAACGGCGCGCCCGAGGGGGTAGTTTTTTACGCCCAAAGTTTGGTAAAAAAAAAAAGAAAAATTAAAAAAATTAAAAAAACCCAAACTTTGGGCGTAAAAAACTACCCCCTCGGGCGCGCCGTTTGAACCCAAAATTTACCCCCCGTGTTAAAATATACGGATCTAGGTGTAAAAAAAATTTCGTGGTCAACGGCCCCCCGCGGGGGTGGTTCTCACTGGTTCTTACAACTCGATGTGGTTCTCATTTTAACCTTCCCCTATATATATATATATATATATATATATATATAGGGTAATGCTAGACAAAAAACCCTAAAATTCTTAGAAAACTCTGGAAACCCAAATCTCCACCCATTTTTACCCAACCTCCCGACATTTTTTTTTTGAAAAAAATTACACATGTAATATACATGTTTTAGAGTGTTTTGGGCCAAAAAAAAAAAAAGCGCCGAAGGGATTTTTTTTAAAAAAATAAACAAAATTCAGTGCCTAACATGTGTTAGACAAAAATGCTGAAAGTTGCTGAAATTTTTTTTTTTTTTTAAATTATCCCCTCGGCGCTTTTTTGATTTTTTTGGCCCAAAACTCTTAAAAACATATATATTACATGTGTTATTTTTTTCAAAAAAAAAATGTCGGGAGGTTGGGTTTTCTAGGGTTTTTTATATAGATAGGGTTTTCTATCTAGCCCTACCCTATATATATATATATATATATATATATATCTTCTTATACCTTCCTTGCACCTTCCTTTAATATTATCTATCTCATATATATTTATTTTCATGTAGCTTAATTAATCTCGCTTAGCTTAATTAATCTTGCTTAATTGATTAATTAATCTTACTTAACTTAATTAATCTTTCGTAATTGATTAATTAATCTTACTTAGCTGATTAAGTTTAACTTATCTATTAAGGTTTCTTACCCGCTAAGTTATCTTAACTACTAAGTATACTTAACTATTAAGTTTACTTAGTTGCTAAGTATTCTAGCAGCTCCCTGATTACGAGTTCTAATTTCTAGATACAATGGAACTCGTATTAGTGTATTAACTTAATTCAACTTTAATGATAATCACGAGATCGAAACCCTCACAACGAATGACAAAGTATAGCCAAATATTGGCAGCACTTAAACATCCATTGGATCGGTTTTAATCGATCGGATAAAGTATCGTACAAGTGATTAGAGTTATTACCCTAATACAGGCAGAGTTTCGGGATTAGAAGTTCTGACATTAGAATGACAGAATAAGAGAACATGAGAAAGAAAAGAATTGAACGATTTGAAATGAAACTATCGTCCTCTATTTATAGGCTGAAACTGGGGCGCGTCGCGGCCCGCATAAACTCGAAGGAACACCTACGCGGCCCGCGTAGGTGTCTGGTCGACGCGTGTCATGCCTCGTGGCCTTCATGCTTATCCGGTGATTTTCGATCTGTCGCGGCCCGCGTAGACTACCCTTATGTCTTACGCGGCCCGCGTGAAATCCAAATTTCTTAATTTCTTGGTTTTTCATGAACATTAGGGTTTCAGGGGTCCGGGTTTTCACTTGCGGAGCATTTTAGGACATTTTTGTGCGAGTCGTTACACTAGTGGACAATCAAGACAAACTTTTATACTCAGGTCATGGGAGACGTTTTGGAAACCATGAACAAAGAAGATCTAAATCATCACAAAGCAATTGACACGATGAAAAGTTTAGACAAGAAAAAAGAAGAGGAAGTATCACACATGATAATTCAAGGAAGAAGGATGAATGTTACGATAGGAGGAATAGAAACCGTTGAGATGATCCCTATTTTAAGAAAGATATAGGATAAGTGGAGTGTTATAATTTCCATGAGTTTGGACATTATGCAAGAAGCTACCCTCAAGAAAAACAAACAAGTAGGGATCGCAAAAAGCCCAAGTCCGACGGGTATACCCAAAACCCGAAACATACAGGTCGGGTATACCCGAAGCCCAATGGGTATGGGTGGGGTATGGGCTTAAAAAAAAAAGAAAAAAACGGGTACGGGTACGGGTACGGGTATGGGTATGGGATTTAGTGATACCCACCCGCTACCCAGCCCATTTACCTGAATAATACCCGAAAGTATCATATTATAGATTTCCATATATATAAACTTAGTACATGTACTTATTACCTTCTCTATAGTCATATATGGATATGTATTTGGCAGGTGCTTAGTGAACAATTCAATAACTTATTTTTGAGCATGTATATTGGGTATGGAAGCTATCACCCTTTATTATGTGGATGTTTATGCAATTAGGTGGTCCTAATACAATTACTTAATTAAGTAATCGTTTTAATTTAGTTTAGTATATGTGGTATGAATCTGATATGTAAGTTATTAATCATATTTTCATGTTATAGTCATTAAAATAGTAAATTATATAAACATCAAAGTAAAAAATTGCACATTTGTCCCAATGGGTATTTTTATGAAATTAACGGGTATACCCGATACCCGTGGGTATGCCTGATACCCGACGGGTAACGGGCCGGGTATGGGACAAAGAATTACAACCGTGTACGGGCCTGGGATTACCAATACCCGACCCAAGCCCGGCCCATTGCCATTCCTGAAAACAAGCACAAGGAGAGCTAAACTTGGTACAAGAGGATGAAGAACCAACACTGTTGATGGGAGTTATCGGAGACCGAAATGGACGGGTTTAGTCACTGAAAGAGTAAAGTATATCAAAAAGAAGGTTTCAAAGATCTAAGTTTAGAGACAAAAGGTAACATAAGAGGGGAATTGGAGTCTTGGAAGTTAGATATGTTTCATGCCTTTGAGGTGAAGAAACAAGGACTCGACTGAGGAACAGAGAAATAGATTTGAAAGGTAGATGCATGAAAGGAAAAGTGATTTGCAGACGTTATACAGAGAGATGGAAAAGTTGAAGTTAGAAAGAGTATAGTTAGATTGAGCAAAACATGACTTATTTGCAAATCACCAAGATGATAAGTAGTGTGGGGTCTATGTTCAAGAAGAAAATGGATGCAAGGGATATGGAAAGATGTCATCCACAAATGTATACTTAGTAGAAAGCAAGATTGTCAACGATGCTAATTCAAATTACAAAAGGACGAAACTTGAAGCACAAGTTGACTTACCGTCCAAAGACGAACTACTTAAAACGAAAGAAGATGGTGTACAAGTTAAAGATGATACTCAAAGAAGGTGTGAAGACATGAAGGAGTTTGCATATTCAAGGCAAAGTTCGTGCTACAAGTCAAGAAGATTAGGATCAATAAGTCAAGCAACTAATAGGGGGGAAACCAAAGTTCAAAGACAAAAATCTTCTACAACATGCTTGTGATAAAGCACATGATGGCGATCAAGACATGCAAGAGGATCAAAGAGCAAGTGAAGAAGATCAGGAGGAAGATCAAGACTTCAGTCTATTGGAGAATGAAAATGTTAAAGCATGAAGACGATCACGACATGGATTATTAAATGGGGGGAATACTGAAATATAATTCTATAATCCATGTGGGCCAAACTTAATGGAGCATTTATGTAATTAGTTTGAAGTACACTTTAGAGTCAGTTATGCATGTATTAAAGTTTACGGTGTTAAGTGTCAAGACCCAAAGTGTGTAACCTACAAAAGACATGTGGGTCATTTACATTTGTTAAGAACCAACGCCACCATGGGACGCAACCCTTCATGGCGTCGATACATAATGTATAAATATGTTTAGCTGTCAAAGTCTGTAATACATACGCATATTATTAGGAAATCAAGTTCGATTGTTTGTATTCCATCATTATGTGTTTATCAAGTTTCTAAGCAACAAACCAAATCAAGTAAAAGTTACAAACATAAAAGTTGTGATTTACAAAGTTACGTTGCGGTTTGGTACCAGTTATGTACATATAGTGAAAAAATAACCAAACCAAAAGATGAACACCGTTGTAGTTTGTCTCATGTAACCCAAAAAGGTAAATTCATGATATGCCCAAAAGGATAGCGACACATGTTTTACGTTGGTTGAAAACCATAAAAACATATACCCATACCTGTTTCGATTATACTGATATTGGTACGGATGTTCTTTTAAACTCATACAAACCATACTTGTATCTTAACGACCCTACGCAGCTCTAGAACCACCTTTATACAACAGCATACTCATTGTAACCGTATCAACAATTATCAATAATGGTGTGTCACCTTCCTTCTCTAAGACTTTGACAACATTCTGGATGATGGTGTGGACTCAACACTAATTGAGGCTGTTGTATTTGTAGTTGTAGTAAGCATGGTTGTACTTGCAGAAGAAAAAGGTTCTTCATCACCGAAAGCGTTGGTAAGATCATTAAAATCCCAATCTATCAAGTAACTTGGTTTTGTTGTGACCGGAGTTATTTCAGTGTCGCCTGAAAGCATGGCAATCACACGCGACATTGCTGGTCTTAATGTTGGCGATGTTTGAACGCATATAAGGGCTACACCTAGCATACGGGTGGCTTCTTGTTCGTCAAAAGATGACAAAGATGGATCTATAAGCTCCAAGCACCGGTTGCTTTCATATAGACTCCATGCCTGAAAATAGCATCAATTCTTTTGATAATTATATATGAAATAGAAGAAATTATTTGACATACTGGTATGACTAGCATGATCCTGATCCCATTAGTTAGTAGGATGTATGGATGGATCCCATGAGTTTTCTGCTAACGAGTTATTATAGTAACCAGAAACTTAAAAAAAAGATAGCATGATAATTTTAGTCCATTAAAGGTGGCAACTCGATCCATTTGTGTTGTTTTTATCTCAAAAGTTAGCTAAAAGAGGAATGGGTCAAACGGTTTGAAAGTCATCTCAAGTCCTTTTCAGATACATACAACCTCCAAAAGTGATTTTATTTTAAGATTAAGATTATTATTGTAATAGTATTTTTTGTAATCATAATTCACGACTAACTATTGCTAAAAATATAAATTGGACAAATGTTGTGTCATGTGTGCAGGTCAAAACAAAACCCATGCAATGTGTATCATCGAACCGTACTAAAAAAATGACTAGTTTCATTTTCAACTTAAATTTTTTCCGACCCTTTATCCAACCAGCGGACCCACCCATCTTGCCACCTCTAATAATCATGCTTAAGAGCATAGACAAGACAATAGGGCTCAAAAAAGCTTTTTTAAAACATTGGACTAAATTGGCTCAGGCTCAGGCTCGACAACTAGATGTACCTACACGTGTTATGTATTTAAGCCCATGCTAATTTTGGCTAATACAACTTTCGTAAGTTTGATTAAAAGTTCACTTCTAATTTGCCACCTCTAATAATCATGCTTAAGAGCATAGACAAGACAATAGGGCTCAAAAAAGCTTTTTAAAACATTGGACTAAATTGGCTCAGGCTCAGGCTCGACAACTAGATGTACCTACACGTGTTATGTATTTAAGCCCATGCTAATTTTGGCTAATACAACTTTCGTAAGTTTGATTAAAAGTTCACTTCTAATTTGATATGAGTCCATATGAACCAAGCATATATGAGCCTATATAAGAGGCGATCCAAAAACTCAAGCTTATATGAACCCATAGAGGCTAAACCTATACAGAGAGAGCCGAAACTCAAGCTTCAATCCAGGGGCCAAGCCCAATACTAAGAGAGGGCTTGGCCCGGCTAGGCTCATATATATACGTCCGTCCCCAAGGCCCAATCATCTTACCCATTGTAGCAGATACTTCTGTTCCGGATCCACTTTCTCATCATAATTGGGCCTCCCACTAAGAATCTCCAAACAAACAACTCCAAATCCAAAAACATCAGCCTTCGATGTTAAATGCCCGCGCATTGCATACTCTGGTGCAAGATAGCCACTATATAGGATCCAAGTTATAAACAACTAGTTTGTTAGTAGTAAATAAAAATAGCATATTTCTTTAACAAGGCTAGAAGAACTCACATTGTTCCTGCAACCCGGGTGCTCATGTGTGTTTTCTTATCATCATATAATTTTGCTAATCCAAAATCTGATATTTTGGGGCATAATTCTCCATCAAGCAATATATTACTTGATTTTACATCGCGATGCACAATTCTAGGCCTTGATTCCTCATGAAGGTAAGCCAGTCCCTTTGCGGTGCCCATGCATATTTTAAAGCGAGTCGACCAGTCAAGGTGCACATTGGTTTTCCCTAAAAGATATCAAGATATTTAGATTTTGATATTATAACTACGATCACTAGATGGATTGGAATTTCCTTTTCATAATTTATGTATACAACTATGTTTTTTCAGAATTAAACTATGTTGATGTATAGGATTACATATTTTCATATATTTGTCCATATCCTATTGGTTACAGTTACACAATTTGATTATGGGTTAAGTTCCTGCAAAAGAAATAACATTAGAACTAGAGGTGCCAAAACGGATGGATTAGGTAACGGGTCAAAATAGGTTTTTATACAGAGGACGTAACGATCATTTCATTTAACAAGACTGAGACAAACATCGATCATCAGGAAAAGAATTCATTTTTTCCTTCTTTTTATCTAAACATATGAAATATATTACTAAAATATGATGAGGGTGTATAAAGATTTGACATACCAAAGAGTGCTTGATCAAGACTTTTATTTTCAAGATACTCATAAACCAAAAGTCTTCTAGATTTTTCAATACAAGAACCATACAACTTCACAAGGTTCCAATGCTGGACAGCTGAAATGGTTGAAATTTCAGCTATAAACTGACTCCTTCCATGGTGTGATGCTACCGACAGTTGCTTCACCGCTACTATACTTCCGTCATTCAATATCCCCTGGGACATATAATAACTTTTTATTAAACAAAACTAAATAACAACTGTGCATGTATAGTTTAAACGATGAATTTGGGAACTACTCTTCACACATCACAAAGATTTATTATGTATTATTGACAGCAGAAACAACCCCTAAAAACAAGTATAGCAGTATTCTAACCAAATCAGTTAATATCAAACCTTGTAAACAGGTCCAAAACCACCCTCTCCTAGAAAATTTGAGGTACTGAAATTTTCAGTTGCGGTTCTCAGTTCCGCATAGCTGTAAGTATTTACTTTAGGCCCGATTCCAGTAAAATCTGGTGAAAATGATTAAAGGGGGGGGGGGGGGGGGGTGTAAGGACACTCTTCAAGAAACAAAAATGATAAGAGAACATTATGGAACTAAAATCATTTACCGTCTTCTTCCTCATGTTTTGAGCTTTTCCTTGTAATATAGAAAGCAAAAACCAAGAGCAGAAGGGTGACAGACGTAACACCAAATACGATACCAATGATCATTCCAGTTTTGTTTGAACTGCTCTTAACTTTGAAATCTGTAATTAAAAAAATAGTCAATCACTAGAGCCAGAACAAAATAAAATAACATGTATGTACTCCATATTTGGTACCAGGAGAAACACTTATGGCAGAAATTAAAGGTCCAAAAGCTCCCTGTTCAGGTATGCAGCAGGTGCCCTTCCCAGCCCAAAACAGATGAATTTCAAGATAACTTTGGGTCACATTAACATTAAAATTCTTTTCAAGAGCTCTTCCATTACCACCTGCCTCCTTTGATATATCAAAATCCTTCTGTCTACGATTTCCCTACAGAAAATAAGAATGCATTAAGTCGCCTTTAAACAAATGGAACAAATAAAAACAATAAAACATAAGATTATATGTGCGTCAGCAGATTGACTGAATAATAGTTATTTAGAAGTCAGGTTGGGTTAAGATGAGCTTCTGATATTTTTTCCAGTTTTTATTTATATATATATAGTTATGTGTGATTATAATTACAAAAACAATATTATTAAAGTAGTAATCCAAATCACTGGTTTAAAATTTTACCCAATACATTCTTAGTGAATGGATTCAAAATTTTCACCTCTAATCAAGATTGTGAATTTCCAAGAAAAATAATGATCTAACCTGGATGTAAATATCAAAGACACGCCTCCCATGACCCTGCCAGGTGTTAGGGGTTCGGTTAAAAACGGTCTCTGCAAAGAAAAGGGTTATAGTATAAGGCCCGTTTTCCAGCCCTAAACCATAGTATCTAAGAGAGCTTGGAGACTTTCTAGAAGTTCTGTAAAGTTCTGGATATCTTGTGTTATCGACTTGGATTGAGGTGGAAGCTACAAATGATGGGTCGTGTTCAATTCGGTCAATGACAACGCCTCCATTGCTAACTGCCCATTTTTCTTCATGTACAAAATAGGAAGCTGGTCCAAGGGATGTAGCATTCTCAGCCTCGAATAATATGTTCATGGACCTCATTTCTGGGCCACCACACTTGATTGCAAAGCTGGTATCTTTAGCAAACAACAAATATCATCATCAATCGCCATGTCATCATTTCTAACTAAAATTTGTTGAATTAAAAATTCTTGAGGATAAGAAACAATGAACTTACAAGGTGTCGCGTTCCTATGGCAAGGGAAGCCTCGCTGAAGACAATTTATTCCTGGGAAAGTGCTGCAAATGGTGATGCAAGTGTTAAAATAATATAAAACAACCTCTAATCAGAACTGAATATATCAGCTATAGACTTCCTTTACACTCCACATGAAATTATCATAGTATATAAGCTATATTGTAATCAGTATCAAACTTAAGGATGACTTGATCAAAATATAATGGTATAGGTGCCGTTTGGTTCGTAAATGGGATACAAAATGGGTATAAGTTTGAAAGAAAAGGAGGTAAAAAAATCAATCTTCTTGAACAATAAGGGACATTGTCGGATGACCTCCAGGGACGTATCTTAGATGGTGGCTCCACAACTTTTGTGGTTTGGTCTCAAATCAAATCAATCTTATTGAACAATAAGGGGGCGAGAACGAATGCTCTTGAACGTGTGTTTAACGATCTTACTCTCAAAAGCATGGCTCTCTCGAAACTTATTACACATTTGATTGGTGATGGAATGGAATCGCCTATTACACATTTAATTCGTGTTCATGTTTGGAAAAAATGACACGTCGAGTCGTGTTCGTGTCTAGCCTCTTAGGTCAGCATGTCTTATCGAGTCGTGACTGATATGATATCCCAGCTCTACTTGCACCCTTCATCACCACCACCACCCATCATCGCCACCACCGCAAGAGACCGCCGCCGCCACCCACTGCCATCTCTACGGTATACTTATTTGAAAATCTCGTCCAGCACCAACGAACTAAACATGTGGAACTAGACATTCATTTCATAAGAGAAAAGGTTCACATCGACGCAGTTAAAGTTCTACACATACGGGTTGATTTTCAGTACGCAGACATATTCACTAAGGGCCTACCTCGTTAACTGTTCACTCATTTCCGGTCTAGTCTTTGCCTTCCACTATCTTTGGCTTCGACTTCGACTTCGGGGGTATTAGTGACTGAATATTATATTTATTGTGTTGTATCTTTTGTATTTGTTTGATTGATATCCTTTCCATAGTTATATGACGTTTAGTTGTAAATACTGTTGTATATATTGACTCCTCTGATTAATGTACTATTCGTTTAACCTTTTACCAATTTACAATGGTATCTATCATCTCAAAACAATGACCATACCAAATAACGCCATAAATTTAAATCAATCAATCATACCCAGTATAATCCCACTCATAGCCAGGCTACTAGTAGGGTCTGGGGAGGGTGAGATGTAGGCAAGCTTTACCTCTATCCCAAGGGATAAAGAGGCTACTTCTGATGAGACCCCCATCTCCAAAGCCACATTCAACCATAAGAGTCAAATGAATCATAAATAGGCATACAACAACTTTAGAAGCAACTAGAAAACATAGGTCCTGGAAATATTCATTTTAAAGTTACGACACAATAAAGAAAGTAATAACATACACGCAAGAAATAGACACAAAGGCAAACACTAAAATGCAAAGGCCACCAAAAACAACTAAAAAGCAAGGCTCCTAAGACAAGTCTCTAATACTCAACCGTAGCAACCTCTTAAAAGTGCTTAACTCTAATCCTACATCTCCATGAACACCTATCCTCGACCATGTCCTCAGAGAGGTGCAAGTCTATTAAATCCTTCCTAATTCGCTCATCCTAAGTCAGTTTCAGTCTACCTCTACTCCTTTTTTCCCTCGACAGTAAGAGTTTCCACGATTCTAACTGTGGCCGTCGTTTACCTCCTCCTTACATGGCCAAACCATCTCAACCTCCCCTCCTTAATCTTATCTTATCTGATATACTAGTTACCCATATTCTATCCTAAAAACTACATTTCTTATCATGTCCAACTTGGTATGCCCACACATCCACCTCAACTTCATTTCTTATCATGTCCAACCTGGTATGCTCACACATCCACCTCAACACATATATTTAAATGATTACCTTATATTTGTGCTATCAAATTCAAAGTTATTAGCCACCAAATTCCTGAAATAACAAGCAAACATTTCAAATTTAAAGTTATGACACCAAGGTTTTTAGCCAGTAAATTCCTGAAAAATAAAGCAGAGAAATAAACCTACACTTGCAAATTAGCCATTGACCATGTCGGAATCACCCATTGAGGAAAAGATCCTGACAGTTGATTGTAAGACAAATCTCTGAAACATAAAATTTGAATAAAAAAATGAGAATGAAAATCATAAAAGCTTGTTTAAAGAACAAAACTCATGCAAAACCACAACTTATTCTTGTATAACAGACAAATCTCAAAACAATGACCAATAAATGTTCAAATATCTGTATAATAAACTTACATGTTTAGAAGATTCGGACTTTTGTAAGGAAGAAGAGAACCAGACAAGCTGTTGTTTCCAAGGAACCTGACCACATTAAGAACAATTGTATAAGAATGAAATAAATAGAAAAAATACAATAACTAGTTGGGTTATAATCGGGTTTGGTTCACGGGTCACGGTTCGTAAAACGGATCACGGTCACAGGTCGGTAGAATAGTGGGTCACATAACTGAATAACTTCCTATAAGAGAAACAGTGACAGCTACCATATATTATAAGGAAGGTTTAGTATATAACTTACAATGAAACTAAGGAACTCATATTCATTAATGTTTCTGGAAGTGAACCATTTAAATTGTTGAAGCTTAAATCTCTGCCAAAGAGAATAAATAGTGCATGAAAATATAGCAGGAAAAGGTGATACGATAATAGTTTACTGTCTTCTAAAGAATTCTGAACAGTTTACTCACTTAACTTTCGCATAATTAATAACTTACAGTGTAACTAGGTTTTGCAATTGAATAATGCCTGTCGGAATAGGACCAGAAACTAATGCGTTTCTTATAATTCTAGTCAAAACATAAGAAGAATGGTTAGTAACTTGGTATATATCTGAAAACATACCAAGAATGATAGAAATACAATAAAGGGGCAATTTCGACCCATTTGCAAGTATGCCTTTCCGCTAATGGGTCAAATGGGTAAAATAAATCAAATGGATCGAGAGTTACCAAAAGTGTAGTTTTAATCACATCACACAAAAATTGGATTAATATTTGTAATTATTGTAATAAGACTTAACACACTTGTTAATCCAAAAGGTAGACCAAAGGTGAACTCAACGCAACCCATTTCGACCCGTTATCCAATCCACTCAATCTCCCATTCTACCACCTCTTATATATATATATCTCACTCTTTGTCTCAGAGATTTGTGTGCCTTACAAGTCAGTTAGATTCCTTAAACTGGTGATAAAATCAAGAGATGAACTCACATTCTGCAAATCACTTATTCGCCTACAAAAGTTCACATAACTGAATAAACATAGGCGGAGATATCTAGAGAGAGAGAATGTAGAAAGAGAGAAAACATGTAGCTTACAAAGATTTCAATGAGATTAAATTTGAAAAATTAGCTGGTATAGGACCTTCAAAATTATTTCCTTGTAGTCTCCTACAAAATCAAACATCCACAAAATGAGTAATTTACATTTGTGTACATATAGAAATAGTGCACTATAACCATTCTTACTCACAGCTTCTCTAACTTTGTCCAGTTGCTTAAAAAAGGAGGTATCTTCCCAGAAAATGCACTGTCTGAAGCCCACCTGGAGAGCAAAAGTGCGTGATCATAAAATATCCGGTTTTCACTTATTTCAAACAATAAAAGTATATTCACAGGACAAAAGAAAAGTACATCTCACGCATTTTTGTTAACCGGGCAAATGTTGATGGAATCTCGCCGCTAGCACCACAACTGTCGAGGTACCTGCAAATTTTAGTTAAGATTGTATGAATTGGCTTCTTATAAGATACCATATGTGTGTGTGCTTATACGATTCATATAGTAAACGTACAGTAGTTCCAGGTTTGATAGGTTTCCAAGTTCTGGGGGAAGAGTGCCCGAAAAATTATTGGTACTAATAGCCCTGAAACAAGTAGAAAAGTTTAACCATATTAAAATGTGTATCCAACTTCAATATATAAATGATAAACTTGGTAATAGTAAATTGTTTTCTGTATATGAATATGAGAGTTACAAGGATATATATACACATAACATGAATAATGTAACCTAGAGTCTATTCATATTCATCTTGCAAGCCTATTCATATTCTGAAACTGCCCAATAATTTAAAAAAAAAAGAAGCTAAAGGGATGCAAAGACATAGAAGAACTATAAGCATTTAAGATTAACTCACAACATGATTAGTTGTTTAAGATTTCCAAGCTCCTTAGGTATCGTACCAGAGAACTGATTGTGGTCTAAATTCCTGTTAAGATCAATCAAATAAAAGTTGACCAAGATGAAAGTATTAAGAGAAAGTACGCTGGCGGTATGCGCATATAATGTATATATGTGTGGACGCTCGGGGGGCAAAAGTGAAAGTGCACTAATTTTAACGTTGTTTTACTAATTTCCTGAAAATAACGTTAAAAGAGGGGGGATGGTTAATCATGCATCATGTGGTGGCGTTGATAGCCGAAAGACAAGGGAGTACATGCACTAATCGGCTTTTGTCTTAATTGCTGAGTGTTATGTGCCTTATGTCCAAGGCTTGATGCAAAACTATTATCGAGCCGGGGGTCTCACTGGAAGCAGCCTCTCTATTCTTAACGGGTAGAAGTAAGGCTGTCTACATCTTACCCTCCTCAGACCCTACCTTAGCTTTGCTATTGGTGGGATTTACTGAGTATGATGATGATGATCAGCAATTTTGATGTTTTTTAATTTTTACACAGGATGGTATAAAAGTTGACCTTGATGGAAGTATTAAGAGAAAGTATCAGCAAAGGATGGTATAATAACACAAAAAATATATTGCTTATTGCTGAAAGCTTCATATTGAAAGGATAATACCAGAACCACCATGAAGTAATCCAAGATTGTGACTTAGTTGTCAACTGAAATAAATAATTAACACACATCCTACACTTACATCTGTATCATGTGAGAAAAATTTCCAAGGAATGCGGGCAAGGGACCAGTGAGTACGTTCTGATCAATTTTACTGCATAGATGAAGATATAATTGATTGCATATAGAAATGAAACCGTCATTGTGATAGACGATCATCTCTAAACATTTCTAAAACTAAAGTTGGAATCTGATTCACAAAATTGTAAAGAAAAGAAAAGGAAAAATCCATACAGCATGGTGAGATAGGTTAGAGCAGTAAGTTCTTCAGGAATAACCCCTTTCCTGTTAAGTTGACGGACCTTCCTGGATGCATAAGATGAGAAGTTTTAGGATCCGGATACCACTTTAATAACAGATGAATTAAGATAATTATTCAAAGAACTGATAACACTTAATAATATATGCAATATCCAAACCAGTCATGAACCTTATATTTACAGCAATGCCTCAGAAAAAATCATAAACCTTGTTTTCTTGAAGAAAACACCAATAACCGCCAATAACCCTTCTATCAAGTTGGTCATTTATTCAATTTTCGCATTTTAAGATTTCGTGATCAGCTACTCCTTCTCAGAAATTGGAATAATGTTTAACCTTTTTACTTCAAACTCCTTCTCAGAAATTGGAATAATGTTTAACCTTTTTACTTCAAAATTCAAATATAGTTGATGTGTAGCAAATGTTAAGTCACCATAATTAGTTAGGTGTCTAGCAAATCTGATTCAGATATTTTGTTTATCAAAGACACACCTTTATTAGCACATAGGGAAATATTTAAACAATTATAATATATTTAAAAGATTGTAACTATCTTGTATTCTAGATTTCTAGGTATATATCTCTAGTCATATTTATAGGGATTTAGGGTTGTAAGCTTACCCAAAATCTAAACGGTTTGTCTTCAATAATAATTCAATTAAATTATATACCATAACCCTTTAATGGTATGAAGTTAACAATACTAAAATCACCTTGACACCGCCACTAAAGGTCGCATGTCCAAGCTTGCCTTGTTGCCAAAATTGCCAACTACTGTCACGGTAGAAGAGATGCTAGTAACCATGCCTGCCATCGACACTGCAATTGTCATCGCAAAACCAACAAATCTCCATCATGTCTAAACATTTACGAACTTCCAAAACAATTTGTATCCAAAATGACACCAAAGTTACGTACTCATCCTAGGTCAAACTTTACAAGCCCTATGCACGTGGTTACATAGTCCTTGATCATATCGATGGCACCCCACCACCCGTTGGAACTAAAGTGACTTACGATTTATGGAACGAAACGACACAGTCGTTTTAGAATGAATATATGGCACCTTGTTTGACTACTTGTTGGTGTGTGTTCTCAATACCGACACTACTACCATAGATGCCTGGATCTAGATTCAAGCAATCTTCGTCAACAACAAAGGGTCGTCTCGAACCGCTACACTTGAACATGAATACACCAATTTAACCCTTACGCCACGGTAGAAGGCTCGCAAGTAACCACGTCAACCACCAACACTGCAATTGCCATCTCAAAACTAACAAATCTCCATCATGTCTAAACAATTACAAACATCCAAAACAACTTGTATCCTGGATGACACAAAAGTTACGTACTCATCCTAGGTCAAACTATACAAGCCCCATGCACGTGGTTACAAAGTCCTTGACCATATCGATGGCACCCCACCACATGGCAACTTACGATTCATGGAACGAAAACGACACAGTCGTTTCAGAATGAATATTTAGCACCTTGTTCGGCTACCTATTGGTGTGCATTCTCAATACCGACACTACTACCATAGATGTCTGGATCAAGATTTAAGCAATCTTCGTCAATAACCAAGGGTCGTCTCGAACCACTAAACTTGAAAATGAATTCACCAATTTGATCTTTACTACGTGTTCTTCCATGGATGAATATTATCAAAAGCTCAAAAATCGTGTCCAACAACTCCTCGATGCGAACAACCCGGTCACCGAATCTTGTCTTATTCTTCAACTTTTTTGGGGCCTCCTCACTTAGTTTGACACGGTGTCTTCTTTCATCAATCAAAGCTCGCCTACTTTTGACATAGCACATCAGTATGCTTCAACTTGACTAACGCCGATTATCAGCCCGCCAAAATCAACATCAATCAACACTCATCACACCCATAACACCGACCATTCTCCTAAAGCTCGCCCGTAAACAAGATAGCCGAGACCATGATTAGACCTTGATATCATCCGTGCACTCCAAAACCACGCCCAACATCCTCCCACTTAGTCAAGACTTTCCATAGGCCTCCTATCTCCATAACAATTTTCCACCAAACCACTAATCTTTTCAACACCTAAATTTACACTTTAGTTATGACACCGAACATACACGATCACTAATGATTTTTCCTTGCATTTTTCTCGGCTACCCCCACTAACTTCGACGTTTTGGGTATTTTGATTCATCTACAAGTAAAGTCCTTCTCTCTCATTAAGACATATTTGATGAGAACTCTTTCCTTTTCATTGACCCTCAACCGTTCGTATTCTACCAATTCCTTAATGACCTGCCTGTGCCCTCCATTTACATTCTCCCACCCCTAGCTCAACTGTCGCACACTACGAACCCATTGCCCCCTCCTACGTCAGCCACACCAACTCACTGTAATTACCGCCCTTAGCTCGTGCCGCAACCAACTACTCCATCCACAAATCACCATCCAACGACCACCTATGCCAAAGACGACATCTCGAAACCCAACAATGACTCAACCTCCACACCACCTCCACCCCTCCCATTTCATCCATTCATACCACCCATATCAAGGTCTGCAAAGATCCTAATTAGTTGCTGCAATGAAAAATAAATTAAGTTCTTTGCAGTAAAATATACTTAGGAGTTTCCACCCGATCGATCTATCATCAAATGTACGTGGTGGCTACTTCGCCACAAATTTTAGGCAGGCGAAACTCTCCAATGATAGAATGCCCGATTGGTAGAAAATGGTAGCCCAAAGTGTCAACATTGATTGTTATGATACCTTAAGCTCACTTGTAAAACTAGCCATCATTCAGACAGCTCTCGGCCATGTTGTGTCTCGTTCATGGCCAATTCACCAACTTGATGTAAAGCATATCTTTTTATATGGTGACCGCCCATCAGGGTTCATTGATCAAAATGCCCCTGTATCATAAATTTCACTTGCACCTGTCTTTATACGGTCTCAAACAAGCTCCAAGGGTGTGGTATAATCGGTTCTCATCCTCTGTTGTCAAAAGCATTCAAGGCGCGCAACTAGGCCCACTGGCACAACCCAACACAGCCTTGTCGCCTTGCCCCAAAAGCTCAATTTTCAGGCTTTGAGGCGCATATTCGGCCAAGTTTTGGCCAATATTTAGCCAAAATTTATCTCAAAATGTGTAAAACAATTACACTGGCCCTAAACAAGCTTACAATTAACCTAAGTTAGCCTAAAACATGTCTAAGACCCCTAAAAGGGTATTTTTATACTACAGGCACAAGGCTAACCCTTTACGTCGTGGACCTTTGACAACTATGTTCTCATCTTATATTACCATTCACAAGTTTCGTAGTAGTGTGTGTGTGTGTGTGTGTGTGTGTGTGTGTGTGTGTGTGTGACGGCTCGTTACTTGTTTATGCCAAGGGCTCAAACACTAGATCTACTTGGGATGATGATTTTATTCTCACCACCCCCAACCCGTTTATTTAAAAACATTATCGCTACTCTCCCATGGGAATTTGCCGTGTTGGATCTTGAATCCTTGCACCATTTTTTGGGTCTTCGGCTACAGGTGACAAACCGATTTATTTTTGTCTCAGACCCCATTATGAGCATGACACTCTTCATCGTGCTTCCCTGACCTCTTGCAATCCATGCACTATGCCCGTGGATGCGCCATGAATCCTGCTACCAATTGTGCTAACCTATTTCTTGACGTTGTTATACCGCAGTTTGGTCGGGATGCTTCAATAATTCACTTTTACGCGGTCTGACGTACCGTATATGGTTCAGTAGGTTTGCCCCTTCATGCATGCTCCCCGTGAGCCACATTTTCAGTTCCAAGAACATAATTCGGTACACTAAATGGAGTACAGACTACGGATCACAACTTCTCCTGTCACAATCTCATAGCATATTCATACTCTGATGCCGACTAGCGTGGGTGACCAGACTCATGCCGCTCCACCTCAGGTGATCGCGTTTATCTTGGGGATAACTTGTATTCTTGGTCTTCTAAACGCCAGCACACGATCTCTCCCACTCTAGTCCTAAAGCCGAATTCCAGTTGGTGGCAAACGCAATTACCCAACCTGATGGTTGCGTAATCTAATGCTTAAATTGAATGTCCTTATTCGCAAGGCAACTATCGCTTGCTTACTATGACAATGTTTCAATAGTCTATCTCTCCGAGAATCCCGTCCAACATCAATGGACATAAAATGTAGCGATTAACATACACTTTGTCCGGGAAAAAGTTCAAATTGGTCATATCCGAGTTCCCCGTGTACCTTTATTTTCTCAGTACGCAGACATTTTCACCAAACGTCTCTACGACATTTGTTTCAAACATTTCGGACTAGTTTGAGCTTTGCCCGCTATGAAATGTAAGAAAATATGAGTAAAGAGATATGTTTTCAGAATTCGATATATCTCTAGTCATATTTACAGGGATTTGTGGTTGTATGTTTAAAAGGTATATATTTAATAAGCATTCAAGGAAATTACATACCATAAAAACTTTTGACCTTTATATGTAAATTCACAACAATGTTGAACATAAAAACCTCAAGAAAAAACAAAAAGACAGAATGGCAGTTTCATAATCGATTGACTGGAAAAAACAAACAAACAAACAAACAACTTACAATTTAGTAATATGGCAAGTGGAGTTGTTGTCGAAGGTACAATTACATTCAATGGATGGGTTGTTGTAATCCACATCAAAATCTGGTCCGAGTGCCGTTCCAGTGCATGGTTCTCCACTTATGTTCCATAAGTTCCCCGGAATCTGAACGTCCCATTGTTGGAATATTGAGTTTAACGCCCTCACTGTTCATTTGCCAAAATCAAAATATATATGATGTACAAAATATCAATTATATAAACAACCAGTGAAATTTTCGCTACGCGACAGGCTTTTAGAAGGCATATGTCTGGTTCGGTTCGGTTCGTTACAATATCTATAGATGTCAGCACTTGGTATAGCTTAGTTTTAAAAGGCGAGAAACACACAAAAATACAAATTCTAAAACCAAGGCACGAAACACTAAGCACACCACTTTTCTTACCCAATACACAAAAAATAATAATATATATAACTTTTGAATGTTTTCTATAGCAGGTTTGTGTCATCATTTAACAAAAATTTAGACATAAAAAAACTTTATATATGTTTTGATATTTAACTTACACACATGTACAACCTAAAAAGCATGATGTACAACAACCTATGCAAAATAAAACTGCACCTTATTAGGTACGTTTCCTGTAAAACATGTCACTTTATAAATAAATAAAAAAACATTAAGCAACTTTGATGATATATACGTTTGTTGATTATTTGTATGTTTTATTCACAACTTGGTTTTAAACAAAATTTATGTCATATGTAGATTAAAATAAAAACACGTTTTAATAGCATACTAAAAGCTTTTTAGCAAACATATCATATGTTAAAAATATTTATAAAAAAACTTAAAAGAATTATATTATAATCATAAAATATAATAATAAAAATGAGAGTGACCCTTCATTGTTCATTGAATAGTAACTTATTACTCAATCACCGATATTATATTATAATAAAATAATAATAAAATAATAATTATTATTATTATCATAAATATAGAATATTATTTCAAGGGAAAGAGTTAATTACTGTTTTCGTCCCTGAGGTTTGTTAAAAATAACGGTTTAAGTCCATTAGTTTAAAAATTGTGATTTCAGTCCATTAGTTTCATTTTCGTAACCATTTCAGTCCACTAACAAAAACAAATTTGAGTTAAGTTAGTGGACTGAAATGGTTACGAAAATGAAACTAATGGACTGAAATCGCAATTTTTAAACTAATGGACTGAAACTGTTATTTTTGACAAACCTCAGAGACGAAAACAGTAATTAACTCAAAATAAATGGATGGAGTTAAGTTAGTGGACTGAAATGGTTACGAAAATGAAACTAATTGACTGAAATCGCAATTTTTAAACTAATGGACTGAAACCGTTATTTTTGACAAACCTCAGGGACGAAAACAGTAATTAACTCAAAATAAATTGATGGAGTTAAGTTGGTGGACTGAAATACCAACTGAAATGGTTACAAAAATGAAACTAATGGAATGAAATCGTAATTTTTAAACTAATGGACTGAAACCGTTATTTTTTACAAACATTAGGGACGAAAACAGTAATTAACTCCAAGGGAAAATATGATGATAAAGTGGTGTATTCTTTAGTTGAATGATTGTGGATTTAAATTATGTAAAAGACATGTATTGTGGGATTTCAGCTGTTAAAAAAGTAAAAATAAATATAAAATATTGTTAAAACAGTGTGGAAATGGAACCGGTACCTTTGGAATCGCATTAAAAATTCATGAGATATCTTTTTATAAGATTATAACGATCCTTCAATACTTCTATTAAATTGTTTTCCAACTAATATAGGAATTTTATTCCATGCTCACAAAGAGATTATTATTGTCGTTATATTTCTAGATGGTTAAATAAAATACCCGTCTTTGTTAAAATATATAAACCTATATTATCCAATTCAATATTTTAACCCTTTTTTCTCTTTTTTATGTCTCATGTCCCGAGCCCTTGAATATTTAAAGGTGGGTGCTTCCTGCCTTCAAGATAGTGCTCCAGCTCCTCCCTTCAAGATGTGGCATGCCCTAGGCTCTTTCAACGGTCTCTTTTCTCTCTGCTGGTTCCGTTCGATAAAAGGGCAGGCCCTTCTGGTTTCGCAGACGACCGAGCAACACACAAGCTTACATCTCTCTCGGTCCTCTCTTTCCCTCACATGTACATTCGTGAGGATGTCTTCTTGTTAAAGGATGATCAGTCATACGCACTCTCTCGGGTCTCTGCTCCAGCGGTAGTCGGCTGCTCTGGCCGGTCACCTGTTCCAGTTGCTGAAGGTCGCTGGGTTCGTGATTGATCATCACCAGATGCAGATCATCAGTTGATGATCTGCTGTGACTGGTATAGTTACAGCTGCTGTCCCTCAATACTCTCAAGAACATCCAAGACGTCTCATAGTCTTCTCAATATACAGCCGATATACATCGGCTGTTGTCTAGGGCTTGTTTCCTTGTCTGTTCGAGAGCTGAGTAATTTTCTTTTGTTCCTTTATTTACAGCAGATCATATTACAGATCTGCATATTCTGTTCTTGTAATCGTATCGGCAAGTCTGTGCCATTTGGTTGTTTATCAAGGCAATCTGTGCCGACTGAAGCGTTTCAATAAAAGTTTTGTTCTTGATATTGTGTTCTTGACAGTCTTTTAAAAAAATAGTATTTTATTATCTTCCTTTTAGAACATATAAATATACTTTTTTACTCTTTTAAATATAATATAATATTAATGTAGGGGATGGTTCAAATGAAAACCACTTTTAACGCGAAAACTAACTAAAAAAAGCCTAAAAAACACACAAAATTTTTTTTTTCAATTTTTTTAATAAAAATCGCTGGTTTTTATATATAAAAAAAAATTTCAAAAAAAAAAAAAAAAATTTGTGTAGTGCACATGTGTAATAATACACATGTGTAGTATTACACATGTGCACTACACAAAAAAAAAATTTTTTTTTTTTTTTGAAATTTTTTTTATATAAAAAAACCTGCGAAATTTGGTTTGCAAAAAAATATATATATATTTTGTGTGTTTTTTAGGCTTTTTTTAGTTAGTTTTCGAGTTTTCGCGTTAACTAGTGGTTTTCATTTGAACCTTCCCCTATTAATGTAATAAATATATATATTTTTTTATTTTTATATTGATTATGATACCTTGGACTTTTAGATTATGGTTTGATTTAATTGCTATATGGGAACAAGAAAAAAAAAAGTCGAAAAAAAGACATGTATCGCTTTCGTAACTTTAAATATTTCAAACTGATAATAAATAAACCAGAAAGGTCAATGCATGCATCTCAAATTGTAAACACAATAACCTCTCAACAACTAATTCATGTTACAAGTTGTTAAAAGGCCAACCATTGATCTACCACTACCACCTCTCACCACCATCATCATATCATATCGATATATTACAAGCTACTTTAATAATACACCAACATAGAATAAATACTTAAATATTATTACTTTAAAAATTACGTTAAATAAAGAAAATTAAAATGATTATTTTATGGTTTCTCTTAGTCCTCCTGGTAGTCAATAATTGCTTAAAATAAAGTCCCCAAATTTGACCAATTATGTTGCATATTCAAAAGGGGTATAAACAAGCCAGATTGAGCCACAGCTCATATATGCTCGAGTTTCATCTGTTTTGAGTTTTATTATTGAAGCTTAAACTTGATTTACGAGTAGTTTTTTAAGTTTAAGTTTGATACAGTCTAGACTCGTTTATTATTAACTTGTTTTATGTACATTTTTAATTATTATTTACATATATATTCATTGTTATAATTTTACATAAAATATATATTATTTAATCATCTTATGATAATGTTAAATAAACCCACTGCTATTATATAAATATATACGTTATATAATATACATACATAATATGTTATATATCAAATAATATACATACATACAAATATACAATGTATACCTAGCTACACCTCATAAATATTTTTATATTACTATTTCATTGTCTTTGAGGAATATAATAGTCTACTAATTCACCATGGTTAGTTGTACTCTAACTACACCTCATAATATTTTTATATTACTATGAGTAAACTGCCAAAATGGTTCCTGATGTTTGTTTATTTTTACCACTTTAGTTCAAAATCAAACCTTTTGAATATGGGTTCTTGTGGTTTCAATTTTGTTATCATTTTCATATAAAATCAAAATCTTGTCAGATTTTTCAGTTAATATCCAACTTTTTTTGTCTTCTTTCTCCCTTTTAATGAAGGGCAAAATGGTCTTTTAACGTTTTATTATAACAAATTAAAAAATCTAACCATTTTGCCCTTCATTAAAAGAAGGAAAAGACACAAACGCTGAATGTTAACTGTAAAATTTGACCAGATTTTGCTTTTAGATGAAAATGACAACAAAATTGAAACTACAAAGACCCAGATTCAAAAAATTTGAGTTTTAGATTAAAGTAGGAAAAGTGATCAAATATTAGAGACCATTTTAGCAGTATACTCTATTACTATTTTTCATTGTCTTGAGGAATATAATAGTCTACTAATCCATGGTTAGTTTTTGTAGTTTTAATTTTTGTGAGATGATAAAAGTATATAAAAACTAAAATAGGAAGAAATATATTTGGAAACCCGACAGGTCATCTACTCTAATAAATGTGCTTTCCATTTATTTCTCATTCTCTTTTTTTCCCATGACTGCTATTGTGATCTTCATGACTTGATCGAACTGGAACCCAGTCCGAGTTTCATTAATTTGAATCTCTAGTACTAAAATACAAGTTGATAATAAACTAACAGAGGTCAATACATGCATATTTAACAAATACAGAGAAGGTGTGACATATATGCTATTTTTTTATGTATCGACTAATATTTTTCTCCTAAAGATATTAATTAGTTCAATATATTTTATACAGAGTTGTTAATTTATGGTACAAGTTGTTAAAATGTCAACCTTCGTAAACAGGGGCGGATATAGCTTGAGTCAAGGGGTACGCTCCGGCGATAGTGTAAATCATTAAGAATGTCACATCAAATTATAAATAAAAAACATATATACGTGATATAATTACTCTTAAATGTTTTATATATTTTTATTTTTAGCTATATTAATATAAATGTCTTCGTATATATAATTATATGGTACAGTCTAAAAAAAATTACACAAACTTTTGACACATATATTAAAATACACTTTTATTTATTTAATAATACACAAATTTAATATACTACATTCACTCACAAATCACTGTACTAAGGAAAAAGGATTTAGTTTTTAAAAAATTTTAAATTTATTTTTTACTCCCCTTACACTTTATATTCATACACATTTAGTAAAAAAAATTTAAGTAAACTTCCGTTTTACTCACTGTGGTTTGGTCGTTTTAACGGTTTTGCCACAATAATTTAAAAACGATCATTTTCCTCCAATAGTTTACTACGTTTTTCCCATTTTGCTCCCCGCCTCTAACTTCATCCAAATTGTTTGTTAACTGAAATGGTATTTTGGTAACTAAAATACTTTTAGTTTTATACTTGAAGTTAACAAAATACCCTTTCAGTTACCAAAATACCCTTTCAGTTACGAAAGCGATACTTGAAGTTAACACTAATTTCCGTTAACTTAAAAAAAAGATTAAATACGTGTTTGTGTTTAATTATTATTATTTTTTTCATCCATAATTTGCTGAAAACAAAGTTATATTCAAAAAAGAATATTTTCTTTTCAATCGTAACTGATAGCGAGAACTGATACCATCACGAAACAAACCGATATCGACTAAACAACATCGATACCGGTATTTACTTTTAGTTTTATAGATTTCAATCGATGTAAAACATGGTTTTATTTTTTGGGTCATATCATACCAATTTCATTCTTTTGCAAAAAGTTTTGAATATTATCAGCACTCTTTTCACAACGCCCACAAACCTTTTTTTATTGTAATTTGATGATTTCTCATTCTAAAATCCTCCAGATACTAATTCATGTTGATCAACTCTGACGAATAACATGTAAATTTTCTGTTTTCATATTAAATGAATCGATTTATGCAATGAAACGACAGGCGTGTTCGAATTCTTACCGATTATTGAATTACAATACAAAATCATGAGCTAAAGAAATATCCAAACAGTTGAATACTAAACTCTAATATCAAATATTAATCAGCTTAATCGCGTATTCGTTGTAATAAACTGTGAGAATTAATTAAGAAAGAAATCAAGAGAGTACGTACCTTCGGTAGGATCCGTTCGAGGAGCAGTTTGAGCACCGGCTTTCTGAAACCAGATGATGCAGAGAAGGAAGATGATGATGAAGTTCGAAAGCGCCGGAGAATTGAACCGGAAAAACATTGCATAAGTATCTTCTCCGATGATTGAGAGAAGGATACAGTTGAACAAAGGGTATATATCTGTTATTTATACGTACAAAAGGATTTTCAACTTATTTGTCAAACTTAACCATAGTTAGTTAGCTGATATTTATACAGTTAGAATATTGAACATGAGCCAATTTTCCCATTCCAAATCATGCCGTTTGACTCGATTCTTGACCCGAAGGTAAGACGTGAAGTTACACTTCTACGGGGGTTCAGGGTTCGAAAGTACTTGTTTTCATAAAAGTTATCGGGTTTATTTTTCTTTGTTGTCACCTTAAAAAGTGTATGTCATATTAAGGTCACTTATGGCATGTTTGTCTAAGCTTTTCCATCCAACTTATTGACTTATTGACTTAATCAAAAAGCTTAAAAGAAGTTTTAATGTTTGGCAAACCTAAAAATCCTTTTCAAAGTTACTTTTTGAAAAGAAGAAAAAAAAGTTTTTGAGAAGTTAACATGTTGTGACTTTTTTATCAGCTTATAACTTTTCAAACACCAAATTACCAGATTACCCCTGATTTAACTCTCCTTATATTATTTGTTTGTCTCTTTTAGTCATTTTACCTCAATAAGCTAAGCCAAACACTTTTTAAAAAACAACTTATTGATTTTCCCACCTCATAAGCTAATTCAAACATTTTTTTTTAAACTCATTTTTAAAAAGTCAATAAGTCTTTTTCACATAAAGTTCTTTTTTACTTAAATAAGCTTAGCCAAACATACTCTCACTTATTTTTATTTTGAGTAAACTGTCAGTTTTGTCACTTTAGTACATAACTCAAACCTTTTAAATCTGGATCTCTTTGGTTTCAATTTTGTTGTCATTTTCATCCAAAATCAAAATCTGATCAGATTTTTCAGTCAACGTCCTTTTTTTTGTCTTTTTCCTCTCTTTTAATGAAAGGCAAAATAGTCTTTTAACGTTTTATTATAGCAAATTAAAAAAAAAACTGACAATTTTGCCCTTCATTAAGATGAAGGAAAAAGATAAAAAAAATTGGATGTTAACTGAAAAATCTGACCAGATTTTGCTTTTGGATGAAAATGACAACAAAATTGAAACCACGTGGTCCCAGATTTAAAATGTTTGAGTTTTAGACGAAAGTGAACAGACCACATAAGCCATTTTGGCAGTTTACTCTTTTATTTTTGTTATTTTCATTTTTATGTGTAACAGTTTTACAATCCAGTCTATTAAAATAATATTTAAAAATAGTTTTACAATCCATTCTATTAAAATAAATATTTATTTAAATTAAAAAAAAAAGTGATGATGATGAGTGCCTTTGTTATTAGTTGAAGAAATTGACTTTTGTGTCCATACATTTCTCACGCTTGTATCATCTCAACTGCGTCGTCTCACGCCATGCTTCTTGTCACCTTAACGGAACGTAAACGGTGATGGACTTAAGATTTTTTTTTACTGGGTTCGTTTTTTTGGTGTAAGAATTTTTCACGATCAAAAATTAAGATTTTCAGGTCGGGACTAGGAAATAATGTATAAGTATTTAGTGGACATGCAAACGTCACATTATTAAGAACCATTTCTAAGACTGCCCGTAGTGGGGCGTTTTTTTTAAAAAAAAAAATTCAAAAAAAACGCCGGAAAACGCCCCGGCCTCCACTACACCCGGCGTTTCCGGACGTTTTTTTTTTGAAAAAAATTGAGTCCGGCGTGTTTTTTATAACGCTTGCACATGTTTTGAACAACCAATCAGATGGAGACACCTGGAACTTGTGCCGGAAGGAGAAGATTGTGCCGGAAATGGCTGTGTGGTTAGCCGGAAAATGTTGCCGGAAAACCTGCAACATTTACAACCGTGAAGAAGAAGATGGGGTTTAAAAGGTTTGGTTTTGACAACTTTGGTCCCTGTAGTTTAGATCATGTTCTTTTTTTTCTGTTTTTTTTTCTGTTTGTTTATTTTCGGTTTTTTTTCTGTTTTTTTTTTAGTTTTTTTTTTCAAGTAGTGTAATATTATTAGTTTTTTTTTCTGTTTAATTTCTGTTTTTTTTTTTCTGTTTTTTAGTTTTCTGTTTATTAATGAAGTTTTTTATGTTTTAATTTAAAAAAAAATAATTGTGAAATGATTGAATGGGGGTTATTGGCATAATGCCCCACTACGCCTCTTTTGCTATAATGCCCCATGTGTGACTAGGATGCCACGTGTCGTATAATGCCCCATGTTGGGGACATTATTCTTGTTTACCACTACGGGTGGTCTAAGCATCAAGTTATCAAATAGTGGTTATTAATAAGTTGTTTGGAACCAACAACTACCTAAACAACATAATTACTTCAAATAACTTCAAAGTTTTGTTTAAGTTCTTTATTTTATTTTTTTTAATTTATGAATGCCACTACAAGTGTTATTTGGTAATCAAATGAGAAATAAAATCATTTAGAGACATTCAATCGAAGCAAATTAGAGGATTCAATTTATCAAGTTAAAGAAGCAAATTAGAAGATCAATGAGTGGCTGTGCTATTTTAAAACATTAGTTAATTTTGAATGGCAAAAAAAATAAACTAAGTGTTATTTGGTAATCAAATGCGAAATAAAATTATTTAGAGGCATTCAATTTATTAATTTAAATTTGAGTAAAATGCACGGATAGTCCCTGTGGTTTTGCAAAATAACATCTATAGTCCTCAACTTTTGGAAATTACATCGGTGCTCCCTGTGGTTTGACAGTTTGTTACTCGGATAGTCCCTGGAGTGGATGACTGTTAGTTTTCTCCGTTAAGTGGATGTGAAATGACAAATTTACCCTTCATCTTCTCCACTCTATAAAAAAAACAACATCACCCCAACCCCACCCACCCCCTAGCTTTCTCTCTTCTGTTTCCCCCACCATTAACCACCAACCACCACCCACCTCCCACCTTTAACCACCTTCACCGCCTTCTTTCTTTCTCTCATTTCTCTCTCTATGGTAAATAGAGAGAAAGACTCATAAACTCAGACTCGATGGCTTTGTACAAATCACCTACGCCTGTTGGAACAACCAACAGCCACCTGAACATGTCAGTAGCCGCCAGATCTCCGGTGACCTCACACGTCATCAACTTGAACCAGACTCAGCGGTTTGGTGGATTGGAGAGCAATGAAAGAAACATGACGTCTCAACCTCCTGGATATGCTGCCTTCTAGTTGATCATTCATTACTGTAGGTGCTGTGTTGAATTTTGTTATAGTAATTGGTTTTGGCTATTCCATTTTGGAGTTCTGATACATATGATTGATTTAGATTTGAACTTTTTAGGAAATTATCAAACGTCTTGAGCATACTAATGTGGTTATTGGTCTAATTCACTTGTGGTTCCACCGCCTATTGCCTGTTGCCGGATGAGAGAAACAGAGAGAGAAAGATAGAAGGCAGTGAAGGTGGTTAAAGGTGGGAGGTGGGTGGTGGTTAACGATGGGGGAAACAGAGACAAATGTTTGGGGTGGGTGGGGTTGTTTTGTTTTTATGGAGTGGAGAAGATGGAGGGTAAATTTGTCATTTCACATCCACTTAACGGAGAAAACAAACTGTCATCCACTCCAGGGACTATCCGAGTAACAAACTGTCAAACCACAGGGAGCACCGGTGTAATTTTCAAAAGTTGGGGACTATAGGTGTTATTTTGCAAAACCACAGGGACTATCCATACATTTTACTCTTTAAATTTTAAAGAAGCAAATTAGAAGATTAATGGGTAGTTATGCTAAAAAAAATAAACTAAAAAGTAGGACATGTAAGACTTGAACATGTGATCTATATGTTGGTAAGACCATGGGGTATGGTGGGGCGGGGGTTTGGGGCGTGGCCCGACACGTGGCTTGGGTGGGCTTCACTGGGCTGACCCACATTGAAGACGGTACGGTGGGGCGGGGGTTTGGGGCGTGGCCAGCCCAAACGGCTATTTTATATTTTTAAAACAAAAAATTTAAATTTTTTAATGATTTTTAAATAAAGAAAATTACATAAAAAGATTCCTAGTGCTTATATTTTTTCTTTATCTCTTCTCTCTTCTCCTATATTAGTTCCAACTCTTCACCTGATAGGTGGTCGATGGGCTGGGCTAGAAATTTCATATCATCTCGTCTTTGTTTCAGATGATCCCTAGCTTCTTTGCTCTTCCAAATTTCTGCCCTTTGTTGTTGGAATACGTTGAATGTATCTAACTTTCTTGCAATGTCATCCAACTGATCGTTGTATAGTCCCCTATGCGAGCCCGAACTCCCAACTGAAGGTGATGTCGTACCCGATCTTGATTTTAGAGCGCGCCTTTTTGCGGCATCTCTTCCGAATTCAGCCTGGTTTGGAAAATCATCCAGAAAGTCCTCCAACTCTTGATCTCGTGCATCCGATTGGGCTTGGGAAAAGAGTGTCCTTGACCTTTTTGGAAGACGTGTTAGTTTCGCTACCATTGGGGATATTCGCCCACTTGGGATGGAACTTGCAAATCTCCAAACAATGCATGAAACGGAAGTCGCTCCCCACATTTGTTTTGAATGTGACCAATGGATTTGTCACAAAGTCGGCTTCGGTTTCACCACTTTTTGGGTTTTGCTTTGCTTTATTTCAAAAAGCACTAAATTTGGTAAGTTGGCCGCTTATCTCGGTCCACTTCGAGGATAAGCTATCGTTTTCACGATAAGTCTCCCTTTCTATTTCTTCATGTAATGCTTTACTAATCGCTTCCCACAAATGGCTTCGATGTTGAGAATTTCCTATTTTAATAAAAACAAAATTTAATATATTACAAAGTTATATAAAAAATAACCATAAATATTAAAATAAGGGCTACAAAATATTTAAAAATACCTAAAGTTGGATGTTGAGATTGTTGAAGTCAAGCCCTCGCCAATGCAAGTTCTTCATTAACGACCCATCTTTGTTGTTTTCGTTTGGCGGTTTCAAGTGCTTTTTCGGCCTCAGTTTTTTTCTTGTGGCTTCTTTTTTGATAGGTTTGTGTTGGGGAATTTCGGTTTGCCGGATGATCAAAGAGGCGTGTAATCACTCTCAGATCAAATTATTTCGGTGGTTCACCCGAATAATTTAATCGGATACAACTCTGATTATGAGAAATCGAACCAGTGTATATTTGTATGCGAAATTGATTGAACCAGAGAAAAAAAAATTATGATCAAAACTGTGTGTACGAATTTGGGGTTTGTTTGCAGATAACTACCTCTGGCAGTTATCTTCTAATTTAATTAAAACTGCATTAAAACATGCCTTAATTTTTGTCTAAAAAATTAGGACGATTTTTCACAAATTTTATTTTCTAAGGCATTTTCCATAAAGCAATTTAATTAAAATAAAATTTTTCCAAGCTAAGACCCCAGCCAGGGGCTCTGCCCTTTGGACCCCGCCAGGGGCTGCCCCCCCTTGGACCCTGCTCCCAGGGGCGCTGCCCCCGGACCCCCGCCAAGGGGGCGCTGCCCCCTTGGAACCCCCGTATAGTACGGGCTCCGCCCGTACACTTCGAATAGTAATAACTCGAACAAGCGTGCACTCCCACACCTCCTAACTTCTTTGATGTGTATTACTATTCGCTTTGATCACCAAGTCAATCCCCGATTACACTAAAAATATCTAACAATCCTCCCCCATTTTAGCGTAATCCTTGATTAACTTAAACAAGTTCACAACAATCAAACTTGTGCATAAATGAAATATCGCGACGATTGAATTTCACATTAGTATATTACACATTCCAAATATTCGAATATAGGGGTGTCGCTAAGGATTGAACCCTTTCTATTCAGTGAATACATGAAGATAATATACACACAAGTTTACATACACTAATGTTCTTTCTTGACACTATTTTTACTAGCCTGTGTCCCATCCTTCAATGAACATATCAAAGCCAAGTCCTAGCTTCCTGAAGCGGCTAAACTTCATGCTCATATAGGTAGTTCTTTATTCTTGCACCTGCATATGCAATTTTTCAAAGAACTATTAAGAAGAAAACCTTCAACCTCCTTTAACTTGCAGGTCTGAACACATACCTTGGGATGATGCTACTAATGTGTTCCAATTTCTAGATGTTAAGCTTTCCACATTGAATTCAGCACCTAACGTCATATTAGGTGGGAATTGGGTATCTTAACACGAGAAATCTCAGGTGGACTTTAATCCCATCCCTACAGCCGCCTTGTGCACAAGATCTCTACATAACTCTTTGGTTAAGTGGTCGGCTAAATTCTGTTGAGTTCTCACAAACTCCACCGATATCACCCCTTGCGTGATGAGCTCACGAATCATGCTGTGTCTAACACCCAAGTGTCTACACTTCCCATTATACACTTGGCTATAGGCCTTAGCCAAGGTAGCAGCACTATCACATCTAATAGATATTGGTGATATAGGTTTAGGCTACAATGGAATCTCATAAATCAAGTTTCTTAGCCACTCAGCTTCTTTACCAGCTGCGGCTAATGCTACAAACTCAGACTCCATTGTTGAATCAGTTATGCAAGTCTGTTTCTTAGATGCCCAAGATATGGCACCTCCTCCAAGTAGAAAAGTCCATCCACTCGTGGAAGAATGATCTTCCTTGTTTTTAATCCAGCTTGCATCCGAATAACCTTCTAAAACCGAAGGAAATCCAGTATAGGTCAAACCATATTTCATGGTTCCTTTCAAGTACCTAAATACTCGATTCATTGCTTGCCAATGACTTGCACCTGGATTGCTAGTATACCTACCAAGCTTTCCAACAGCATAAGCTATATCCGGTCTAGTGCTAATCATGGCATACATGAGGGATCCAATGGCCCTTGAATATTCAAGTTGGCTTACAGCTACACCTTCATTAGGTGAGAGCTTAAAAGCAGGATCCATTGGAGTGCTAACCGGAGAACTATCATGAAAATTAAACTTTTTCAATATCTTCTCAATATAATGAGATTGAGATATAGATATGCCATTGTTCTCCCGTTTGATCCTTACCAAGGATCACTTCCGCCTCCCCCAAGTCTTTCATATCAAAACAAGACGACAAAAATTTCTTTGTTTTATCAACTTGATCCTGGTCAGTACCGAAGATCAACATGTCATCTACATATAAACAAATTATGACTCCTTTCCTAGAATCATCAAATTTGCTATATACACACTTGTCTGCTTGGTTTAATATAAAACCATTAGACAAAACCACTTCATCAAACTTTTGATGCCACTGTTTTGGTGCTTGCTTTAAGCCATATAATGACATAACTAGCTTACACACCTTATGCTCATTGCCAGGCATAACAAAACCCTCTGGTTGTTTCATATATATCTCCTCATCCAAATCACCATTCAGGAAAGCAGTTTTCACATCCATTTGGTGAATTACAAGATTGTGTATTGCAGCCAAGGCAACCAACAATCTAATAGTGGATATTCTTGCTACAGGAGCATATGTATCAAAGTTGTCAATTCCTTCCTTTTGTCTAAAGCCTTGGATAACCAATCGGGCTTTAAACTTTTCAATTGAACCATCTACTTTCATCTTCTTCTTGAAGATCCATTTACAACCAAGTGGTTTACACCCAGGGGGTAGATCAGACAGTTTCCAAGTGTTATTCTGCATAATAGAGTCCATCTCATCATTTATAGCTTCTTTCCAGAAAGCTACATGTCGAGATGCCATGGCTTCACTATAGGTTTTAGGATCTTCCTCAATATTGAAGCAATATTGATATTGAATTTTAATTTCATCTCTAGATCCTTCAACCAAATATAGCTGAAAATCATCACCAAATGATTTAGCTTTTCTTGCTCTACCACTCCTCCTAAGTTCCGGAGGAGTATCAATCACTTGATCAGCCACGTGAGAGTTACTAGAGCTTGGAACCATGTCTCTAGGCCTAGGCATTGAAGAGAATCGATTCTCATCATACACTGCAGTTCTTTCCTCAATAACCGTATGCACTGACACGTAGTCATTTGGTTCTATAACATAGAACCTGTGAGCAAATGAATGCTCCGCATACCCAATGAAAATGCAGTCTATACCTCTTTCCCCTATGTTCCTTATTTTAGGATCAGTGAGCCTCACCACGGCTCTACAACCCCAAACTCTCAGCTTATGCAGCTCAGGTGGTTTTTTATACCAAAGCTCAAAGGGGGTGGTCTTGTTCCTTTTATTTGGAACCCTATTTAGCAAATAGCAGGCTGTTAACATAGCCTCACCCCAAAAGCCCTCACTTAGGCCCGAATAGGACAACATGGTATTAACCATTTCCTTTAAAGTCCTATTTTTCCTTTCCGCCACACCATTTTGTTCCGGTGTGTAAGGAGCTGTGGTATGGTGTATTATTCCAGTAGATTGGAAATACACCGGATCAAAATACTCACAACCTCTGTCCGTATGTAGGGTTTTGATCAACCCACTCCGATGAAGCTCTACTTCTTGTTTATAAATCTTAAACTTTTCAAGAGCTTCATCCTTAGCATGCAACAAATAAACGTAACAAAATCTAGTAGCATCATCTATAAATGTTACTACATATTTTTTATTACCTAGAGATGGTGTAGCATGAAAATCACATAGATCACTATGTATCAAATCTAACACTTTAGTTTCCCTACGAACATGTTGCATGAAAGGCTTTTTGGTTATCTTATTCAACTTGCAAACATGGCATTTATCATTGTTTATGTTAATAGGCGGAATTAAGCTCATTTTATACATTTCTTTAACTCTTTTATAATGTACATGTCCTAGTCTAGCATGCCATAATTCTGATTCAGTCAAGTTGTTTCTACTACTAGTTGAAGCTATGCAATTTGCATTACTAGTTGAAGGTACATCATTAACATTACTAGTAGAAGCAACACAAATAGATTCATTCATAAATGAGACATCAACATTCAACATAAACATACCATTACATAGATAACCAAAACCAACAAAGGTACCATGTCTTGACAAGATATACTTGTCACTTTCCAATACTTGTTTGTACCCACAATTATTCAACACAATGCCACTTAACAGATTCTTTCGAATTCCGGGCACATACAAAACATTGTTCAAAAGTAAACATTTTCCAGAAGTAAAAACAAGATTCACAGTTCCTATTCCCTTGATTGGTTCAGTTGCAACGTTCCCCATCTTGATGATAGATCCGTCTTCGATTGGTTGAAAGTCTTTAAACCAACGAAGATCCTTGCATACATGACTCGTTGCACCCGAATCAACCCACCAAGCAATGTCATCATCCTGCACATAAAATGCCTCAGAAATTAGTGACACATAATTCTGAACCGAATTATTAAATTGTACTAAATTCTGACCTTGCTTGCCCGGGTCCTTGGACCCGCTAGAACCATCCTCATTCTTGTTCTTTGAACCGGACTTCTTGTTATTCTTCATCATTTTACAGTCCCTCTTAAAGTGACCAACCTTACCACATTTCCAGCAAGGGTAATTCGGCTTTTTATTTGAACCCGAATTGTTGTTTCCTTGAAACTTGCGTTTCCCTTTGAACTTACTGTTTCCTTTGGATGATTCACCAGTTTCAACCATGTTCACAGAACTTGAACCAGCCCGTTTCTTATCATCATTGACCAACACATTTTCCTTTGCTCTCAAGCCTTCTTCAATTCTGAAGTGGCTTCCAAGTTCAACCAAAGTTAACTCTCCTTTCTGATGTTTCAGTTTATGTTTAACATCTCTCCAGGAAGGAGGTAACTTGTCAATGATACTCGAAACAGAGATGGATTCATCCATCTTCATATCATGTTGGGAAAACTGCCTCAGAATTTGTAACAATTCATGATATTGTTCCATCACAGGCCGTTCATCAACCATTCTGTAATTATTGAAATTACTGACAAGAAACTTCTTACTAGAAGAATCTTTTGCCATGTATTTGGCTTCCAACGTGTCCCACAGTAACTTTGCAGTTTCAACATTTTGATAAACATCAAATAAGGGATCAGACATACCGTTCAGGATGTGGCCAAGACATATGTAATTGTCGTTCTCCCACTTCGACCTCTTCCTGATTTTCTCCAGATTTCCCTCCTCCTGTATCTCCGGGATTGGAGTAGTCAACACGTACACAACCTTCAACGAAGTCAGAAGAAAATGCATCTTCTTCTGCCATCTTCGGAAGTCCACCCCCTCGAACTTCTCCAGTGTGTTCTCCTTGATTGTCATATCCTTCATCGATCCGCTTGCCATCTTCACAGAAATTAATTTGATATTTGTTGGGGAATTTCGGTTTGCCGGATGATCAAAGAGGCGTGTAATCACTCTCAGATCAAATTATTTCGGTGGTTCACCCGAATAATTTAATCGGATACAACTCTGATTATGAGAAATCGAACCAGTGTATGTTTGTATGCGAAATTGATTGAACCAGAGAAAAAAAATTATGATCAAAACTGTGTGTACGAATTTGGGGTTTGTTTGCAGATAACTGCCTCTGGCAGTTATCTTCTAATTTAATTAAAACTGCATTAAAACATGCCTTAATTTTTGTCTAAAAAATTATGACGATTTTTCACAAATTTTATTTTCTAAGGCATTTTCCATAAAGCAATTTAATTAAAATAAAATTTTTCCAAGCTGAGACCCCAGCCAGGGGCTCTGCCCCTTGGACCCCGCCAGGGGCTGCCGCCCCTTGGACCCTGCTCCCAGGGGCGCTGCCCCCTTGGAACCCCCGTATAGTACGGGCTCCGCCCGTACACTTCGAATAGTAATAACTCGAACAAGCGTGCACTCCCGCACCTCCTAACTTGCTTGATGTGTATTACTATTCGCTTTGATCACCAAGTCAATTCCCGATTACACTAAAATATCTAACAGTTTGGATGCGGAAGGACCATCAATTGGGGGTTGAGTTTCAGGGACGGTTTCGGTTTGGGAAAGGTTGATAGAAGTGTGAGTTTTATAGTGAAAAAATATTATTTTTTTTACCACATAGCCGTTGGCCAACGGCTAGCCCAACGGCTAGTTTGGTTTGGCCATTGAGAGCCCGCCATGTCATATTGATAGACCCGCCCCACGCCCGGTCTTAAACTCCCGCCCCTTGGGCCACGCCCAAACCCAAGCCCACCCGGGGTGGTGGCTTGGGCGCTTTTAGCCAACCCACGCCCCAACCCCCGCCCCATACCCCACAGTCTAAACACGGAGATTAACTACCACACCATCTTTGCTTTTAAGATTACGAGGTCCAACTAATTATTTTTATGGGGTCCTTGAAAAATCGTACATACCGGTTCTACTAATTCTTAAAAAAACATTCGGGTCCATGGACCCCGACCCGCACCATGTGGGTCCGCCCCTGAACGCAAATGCATAGCAGATGTTCTAAACAGTACGTTTTGGTTAAGGAAAACAACATAAGAAACTTTGGTGGGTTTCTTTTCTCAAAATTATTAGAACAAAGTGTTTTAAAGATAGTTAATGGTTATTTTCTTTAAAGAAAAATTAATATCTAGTCAAAAGGCCGGCTCGGTTTACAAGTCGGTTTCAAGTTTTCAAATCGTTTGGATCTCGAACCTATCAAACCACAAAACCAAGCTATTTGAATCTCAATCCTATCAAACCATAAAGCCTAACCATTTGGATCTCAAACTTCTCAAACCAATTGGCTTGCTTGCTTTGGCTTTGACGATTCTGTTGGAAATTTTGTGAAAATAGCATTTTTCACAAATATAGGAAAATGATTTTTTCCTATTTTGAACTAGAAATAAATATAATAAAATGAGCGGGTTTTATATATTTATTTGTGGGTTTGTGTTCTATGTCGGAAGGGCTTCGCAACGAACTAAACCACGTCCAAAACGGAGCTAAGATGAATGAGATATCGATGCTCAAAGTTTGGTGTTTGAAACTTAAATGCTGAAAAAAGTGGGAAAGTGGCACCTTGTCCCACATCGGATGAGAGATGGAACTTAAAGGGGTATTTAAGTGAGAACTCTCCACCCTTATCGTTTCATGTAAGCGATCACTAGTGTACTCGCGAAGGGTGCGCGCGCGCGTGGCGTGGGCGATGAGGCGCAATGTGGCGCTTTGATGGTGCACTTTGCACTTCGCACACTCGCGTCGCTTGAGAGCCGCCTTTGTATTTTTGACCACGTGCGCGTGGTGGAAGCACAAGGGTTGCAAGAACCAATTGGTTGGTGATGTGGCAAGCATGCGCATGACGTGGCACGCGCGCATGGCAGTGAACCAAGTGGACGCACCGCGCGTGAGGGTGCAGCCCTACGCGCGCATCAGTGTGTCTTGCGCGCGCAGTAGGCTTCCAGCAGCAGTTAATGCCAGTGCTGTTACACTGAGCAGTTACGTTTCAGCATTCGAAACTGACGAAGTGAATGCGTTTGACTAAGAATTAAGTGACGAATTAAAGTGCATTAAAGACGTCTAATGCAGTTTAATTCTCCATTTAATTCATTTTTCAGTTTCGCCTAAACCTGCAACTATAAATAAGGTGCTACCCTATTGCAGAAACACACCGATTTCACCAGCTCTATACTATCTTCTCTCCCTATAGAATTATCATATTTTTCTCTCAAGCTAGCAAGGTACTCGTTCGGGTTGGAGTTAAGACCGGCAGTGCAACTGCTTGCGGCTGTTGTATCCTGGAAACAAACGTGTTCTCCTGGGAGACACGAAATTTGTTTTAAGGGACCCGTGTCTAACACGATCCTCAGCCAAGAACAGTTTTTTCTGTTCGTGTACTCTGTTTGTTTTTCCCTTTTTCCAGTTGTAATTGTACTTACTTTCAGTTGTAATTCTGTTTTTGTTATTGTAGGAATCCGTTCGTGTAAAATAAAATAAAATACTTTATTAACTTGATACCAACATTCCATATCGAGTCCAATCACAAATGCGAGACATGTGTTGAATCCAAACTTACGAGATCATCGTTTAAATCGGTTGAGCGAATAACCGAACCCCTTGATTTAATTCATACCGATGTGTGTGATTTAAAAGCGGTTCCCACGCGTGGAGGAAATAAGTACTTCATCACCTTTATTGATGATTGTACTAAATATTGCTACGTGTATTTACTAAAGAGTAAAGACGAAGCAATAGAGAAGTTTATCTTGTACAAAAATGAAGTTGAGAATCAACTTAAAAAGAAGATAAAAGCTTTGAGAAGCGATCGAGGAGGTGAATATGTTGCACCTTTTGCGGATTTATGCGCAAAAAGTGGCATTGTACATGAGTGTACACCACCTTATTCTCCACAATCAAATGGCGTTGCGGAACGTAAGAACCGCACATTGAAAGAGATGATGAACGCCATGTTGATAAGCTCGGGAGTGAACCGAGAAATGTGGGGGGACGCCATTCTCTCAGCAAACTATCTTTTGAACAAGATACCTTTGAAAAATAGAGACGAAACTCCATATGAGCTATGGAGAAAAAGGAAGCCATCGTACAAATACTTGAAAGTGTGGGGGTGCCTAGCTAAGGTGATTGTACCACCTCCTAAGGCTCTTAAGATAGGACCCAAAACTGTTGATTGCATTTTCATTGGATATGCACATCAAAGTAGTGCGCATCGTTTTCTTGTATATGAATCCAAGAATCCCGATGTACACAAACACACTATCATGGAGGCAAATCCTAATATCGTCTCATATTTTGAGAATGTGTTTCCTATGTTAGGACAAACACATGCGCCTTCATCAAGAGCGGTTGATGAAGCAGGTCCAAGTTCGTCTACATGGTTAGATGAAGCAGGACCAAGTTCGTCTACAAGGATAGATGAAAGACATGAACGACCTGAGGTCGAGGAGGGTGAGCTTAGACGAAGTAAACAACAAAGGGTTGAAAAATCCTTTGGTCCAGACTTCATGAGCTATATGGTTGAGGGTGAGCCCAATACCTACCGCGAAGCGGTTACCTCCGCGGAAGGACCTCAATGGCAAGAAGCAATTAAGAATGAAATTGATTCTATATTGCAAAATCATACTTGGGAGTTAGTAGATCTTCCACCTGGTTGCAAACCACTTGGATATCGTTGGATATTCAAAAGGAAGATGAAAGCCGACGGAAGTATTGATAAATACAAGGCAAGGTTAGTGATCAAAGGATTTAGACAAAAGGAGGGTCTAGACTACTTTGATACTTACTCGCCTGTAACGCGAATAACCTCTATTCGATTGGTTCTTGCAATTGCGGCTCTAAGAAATTTGGAAGTTCACCAAATGGATGTAAAGACTGCGTTTCTAAATGGCGATTTAGAAGAAGAAATTTACATGGAACAACCTGAGGGTTTTTCCGCCCCTGGAAACAAGGGCAAAGTATGTAAATTTGTCAAGTCTTTGTATGGCTTGAAGCAAGCTCCAAAACAATGGCACCAAAAGTTTGATCATGTCATGATTGACAATGGTTTCAAAATAAATGAGTGCGACAAGTGTGTTTATTTTAAAGACACACCAAGAGGTTATGTGATTCTATGTCTTTATGTAGATGATATGCTTATCATTGGGAGTGATGATAAGATGATCAACTCAACGAAAGACATGTTGAAAGCGAGGTTTGACATAAAAGACATGGGTCTCGCGGATGTGATTCTTGGAGTAAAAATCACTAGAACCCAAAATGGTCTTGTGTTGAGTCAATCTCACTACGTGGACAAGATCCTTGGGAAATTCAATTCGGACGATACGAGTATAGCTCGATCTCCAATTGATAATACCCAACGCCTAAGGAAGAATAGAGGCGAGAGTGTTTCTCAGTTAGAGTACTCAAGGATCATTGGTAGTCTAATGTATCTAATGACATGTACTAGACCCGACTTAGCATATGCTGTGAGCAGGCAAAGTAGATACACCAGTAATCCGAGCGAGGATCGTTGGAAAGCTATCACGAGGGTGCTTAGATACATAAGATACACAAGAGACTATGGATTGCATTATACCCGTGATCCAGCAGTGATCGAAGGATACACTGACGCTAACTGGATATCTGATATAAAGGATCACAAATCAACAAGTGGTTATGTTTTTACACTTGCTGGCGCATCTATAGCTTGGAAGTCTTCCAAGCAAACAGTTATAGCGAGATCCACGATGGAATCCGAATTCGTCGCTTTAGATAAAAGCGGGGAAGAAGCGGAGTGGCTACGTCAATTTGTGGAAGACATTCCAAGATGGCCAAAGCCGTTGACGGCAATCTGCATACATTGTGACAATCAGTCTGCTCTTGCTAGAGCACAAAACATGATGTACAATGGCAGATCAAGGCACATTCGACGTAGACACAACACGGTACGACAACTTATCTCAACGGGTGTTATCTCAGTTGCCTATGTGAGGTCAAATGATAACATTGCGGACCCGTTAACAAAAGGCTTAAGCACAGATAAGGTGTATAGGTTGTCAAGAGGAATGGGACTAAAGCCCATAGATGAAGGGAATATGAGAGAAACCTAACCTAGTTGACTGGAGATCCCAAGATCTAGGTTCAATAGGCAAACTTAATCATAAACCCAAAGGGAGTCACTGTGGGGGTGCCCCAAAAGTCAATAAAGGGAGTTGTATACTTCCTAGTCCATTCCAATCAGTGACATGAAGGAAAGGTTAAGCATGTTGAGGTTAAGGATTTTGAGGAAATCCAAATTAACCATGATGCTTTTAATGATTCAGAGGAATCACCTATGTTAGAGAGAAGTGGGGTCGCTTCAAATGGATTTGTGGGGAGGCGCAAATCCTAGAGCTCTCGCAGAACCAGGAACGTGTTCCATGACCATGAACGGACACAACCATGAGGTCTTAACTCGACTAGGGCGAGTATTGTGTGAATGTATATTGTCGCCTACATAAATGGGGGATTGTTCAAGGACACCGCGTCTACAAGACCCTAGGAGGCTAAGTATGCTTCACAAAAGGAGGTTCAAAGGTTACACCTACCTATCTTGCAATACTCAACTGTTGAACGTGTATCGTTGAAACTTGATAGATCGATTTCTATTCATGTGGGGGATTGTTGGAAATTTTGTGAAAATAGCATTTTTCACAAATATAGGAAAATGATTTTTTCCTATTTTGGACTAGAAATAAATATAATAAAATGAGCGGGTTTTATATATTTATTTGTGGGTTTGTGTTCTATGTCGGAAGGGCTTCGCAACGAACTAAACCACGTCCAAAACGGAGCTAAGATGAATGAGATATCGATACTCAAAGTTTGGTGTTTGAAACTTAAATGCTGAAAAAAGTGGGAAAGTGGCACCTTGTCCCACATCGGATGAGAGATGGAACTTAAAGGGGTATTTAAGTGGGAACTCTCCATCCTTATTGTTTCATGGAAGCACTCACTAGTGTACTCGCGAAGGGTGCGAAGCACCCTAACTCGCACTCGCACACGCGCGCGCGCGTGGCGTGGGCGATGAGGCGCAATGTGGCGCTTTGATGGCGCACTTTGCACTTCGCACACTCGCGCCGCTTGAGAGCCGCCTTTGTATTTTTGACCACGTGCGCGTGGTGGAAGCACAAGGGTTGCAAGGACCAAGTGGTTGGTGATGTGGCAAGCATGCGCATGACCCTGGTGGGTCCGCGCGCGATGGCGCATGACGTGGCAATCATGCGCGCGGGTTACACATGGCGCGCACTAGCGCATGGTGCATGGGCCTGATGTGACGTGCGCGGCGCACCAAAGTGAGCCAAAACGGCGCGACTGTGTGGCGTGCTCGTAGAGGCTCACAGGTGAAGTGGCACACGCGCGCAGGTGTGCATGAGCCTGAGTGAGTATGGCGCACGCGCGCATGGCAGTGAGCCAAGTGGACGCACCGCGCGTGAGGGTGCAGCCCTGCGCGCGCATCAGTGTGTCTTGCGCGCGCAGTAGGCTTCCAGCAGCAGTTAATGCCAGTGCTGTTACACTGAGCAGTTACGTTTCAGCATTCGAAACTGACGAAGTGAATGCGTTTGACTAAGAATTAAGTGACGAATTAAAGTGCATTAAAGACGTCTAATGCAGTTTAATTCTCCATTTAATTCATTTTTCAGTTTCGCCTAAACCTGCAACTATAAATAGGGTGCTACCCTATTGCAGAAACACACCGATTTCACCAGCTCTATACTATCTTCTCTCCCTACAGAATTATCATATTTTTCTCTCAAGCTAGCAAGGTACTCGTTCGGGTTGGAGTTAAGACCGGCAGTGCAACTGCTTGCGGCTGTTGTATCCTGGAAACAAACGTGTTCTCCTGGGAGACACGAAATTTGTTTTAAGGGACCCGTGTCTAACACGATCCTCAGCCAAGAACAGTTTTTTCTGTTCGTGTTCTCTGTTTGTTTTTCCCTTTTTCCAGTTGTAATTGTACTTACTTTCAGTTGTAATTATGTTTTTGTTATTGTAATTCAAGTTAATAAAGTATTTTATTTTATTTTACACGAACGGATTCCTACAGATTCATACAATTTCAATGAATTTTAACACCCCATGTAAATCCACACAAATATACATACTGTTTTCTTAGAATTTTTTACAGAAATGTTGTTGTTTGGGAAAAACTTTACACAAATAATGACATTCTCAAAAAAATTTCACAAGTATGGCATTATTTGTGAAATTGTTTTGAGCATGACATTATTTGTGAATTTTTTTTTCTCAAACAACAGTAATTCTGCAAAAAAACTCGTTTTCTTGTTACAATTCATGTTTTAGAGCATCCACAATGTGGTTCTTTTCACTTGTCCGTTCCATGGTGGCACGCAACATACTTTCTATGTCCGTCCTTCCCCGTTGTGGCACTCGTCCAGTTTGTTATAGGTCTGCACCTTTAGACTTTAAACGGACAAGTGTCGGTGAGCCCTCTCTTTCAATAACATGCTAAATGGAAAAAAAGAGCAAGTCTAACCTTTAAACGGACAAGGGTCGGTGAGCCCTCTCTTTGAAGAATGTAGCCACATTTTCTAGTAGAATAGTCAAATCTACTGACGCCTAAGTCCTAACGCAGCTCCCAAATTTGTCCATGAATATGACGTCCTTGTTTTATGACAAGGTGACCTATGGTGGAAGTCAAGTTGATTTAATCAATTAATACAACCTACGGTGGAGGTCAAGTTTTGGATGGTTGCCTTTCATTTTCCGGGCAAGATTTTGGATTGAATTGCAGCTCAACTTTTCAGTTGTTTGTTGGTGGTGAGGCTAGTAGCAACGGACTATCCATCCCTAACTTGTCCGTAATACTTTCTATAATTTTGGCAGTAGCTGTCATTCAAGCCTAAAACTGGCAAGCCCCTGTATATGAAATATGACGATTCATTATTTGGATGTGGTTTAGACTAGTGGGTATGGTGAGGGTCATCCCCAAGGGTATGGGCCGCCACGTAAGACGTCACGTCACCGAGAGTGAGGACGGGCCTAAAGGGGATGGACCAAGGGGTAGAGGGTGGGCCCCACACAATTTATAAAAACAATTAAAAAATATTAAATTGATTTGATTTTAGAGAGAGAAAGAAGCAAGAGAGAGAAGAAAGGAGGGCCGGCGACTTCGTCTTCTGGACGACGGTGAAGATGGGACGGACATGAGGGGGGCGGTGTGAGGGTGCGGCGCCGGGCCGAGGCCAGCCCCCATACCCTCCAGTCTTATAGAGGTATGTTTGACATGGAGCTTTTAAGAGTTTTTACTTTAAGCTATTAAGTAAAAACTTTTACTCAATAAAAAGTCTTGTTTGGTTTAAACTATTGGACTTAGAGTGTTAAAATCAGCAAACCACATAGATGAAAATTAAGGTTTACTCAAAACCCCTAAAAGCTAAAATAGGAAGAAATATATTTGGAAACCCGACAGGTCATCTACTCTGATAAATGTGTTTTCCATTTCTCTTTTTACCCGTGACTGCTATTGTGATCTTGATGACTTGATCGAACTGGAACCAGTCCGAGTTTCATAAATTTGTATCTCTAGTACTAAAATACAAGTTGATAATAAATTAATACATGCATCTTTAACAAATACAGAGGTGTGACATATGCTATTTTTTTATGTATCGACAAAGATAAAGATATTAATTAGTTCAATATATTTAATACAGAGTTGTTCATTTATCGTACAAGTTGTTAAAATGTCAACCTTCGTAAACTGGGCGGATATAGCTTGAGACAAGGGGTCGCCCCTGCTACCCTTGACGCTTTGACAGTAATGTAAAGTTTGAAAAAATTTAACGTTTTTTCGATTTCGTTGCCCCTATAGAAAAGAAAATTTTAAAATGTTGTCAATTGACATTTTTTCTAGATCCATCACTGTTCGTAAATCAGTAAGAATGTCATATCAAATTATAAATAGAGTAAAATGCACGGATAGTCCCTGTGGTTTTGCAAAATAACACCTATAGTCCCCAACTTTTAGAAATTACACCGGTGCTCCCTGTGGTTTGACAGTTTGTCACTCGGATAGTCCCTGGAGTGGATGTCCGTTAGTTTTCTCCGTTAAATAGATGTGAAATGACAAATTTACCCTTCATCTTCTCCACTCTATAAAAACAAAACAACCCCACTCCAACCCCACCCACCCCCACCATTAATAACTTGACCTCTCGTTAAACAAGCTAAGTGGAAGCATTCCATCACATCTTGTTTTATTTTTATTCTTCTGTGAATGGATGATACCCCTTTGGCAGATGCGGTTTTATTCTTCACAGAAGTATCGAATGGATCTTAATCCTCGACCGCTTGAACGTCTAGTCAACTTGCTAGGAGACATTGTTGACTCTTCATCTGGGGTCATAAGACACCTAACTGGTGGTTGCGGCAGGCGTAACTGTGAACGGAGTCGAAACAAGCTTCGATGGAGTCAAAACCGAGCCCTTGACTGGTGTTTCAGGCAACTTTGCAGACCATTTTATTGGTGACATAACATTGTTAGAGCTATGGTGAACTTGAGGTTCAGAAGTTAACACACTGGATTATTTCTTATTTGTTTCTATATCTTCGATTGGAAATTGTTTTGAGAAACGTCTTTTGAACCATACTGGCATATGCGATGCTGCAATCGGCTGCTGTTCGTATAACGAATATGTTGTATCGGGCTTTTGAATCGCGTTTGAATAAGTTCTGCTCGATTGATTAAACGGTTCGGGTAACTCCACCTGTGGAACTTCTTCTCCCTAATTACAAACACCAATACATATCAAAACTGTAAGCAACATATAAACGGTAAACCTCAAGAAATCTATGCAAACTTTAAAACATAATTCAAAATCAAATTGAATCATATTATACCTCAGGATTGGATTTACAAAACTTAACAAGCCGGGATCAAAACAATTTGGTTAATCATAAATAAGCGCTATCAGAACTCAGTTCAGGTAAAGTAATAGTGAAGTTAAGTGGGCTCAAGTGCAGGTAACTTCACCAGAGAGAATGGTGGGGGTGGGTGGGGTTGTTTTGTTTTTATAGAGTGGGGAAGATAAAGGGTAAATTTGTCATTTCACATCCATTTAACGGAGAAAACTAACCGTCATCCACTCCAGGGACTATCCGAGTAACAAACTGTCAAACCACAGGGAGCACCGGTGTAATTTCCAAAAGTTGGGGACTATAGGTGTTATTTTGCAAAACCACAGGGACTATCCGTGCATTTTACTCTTATAAATATAAAACATATATACGTGATATAATATTATAATTACTCTTAAATGTTTTATATATTATTATGTGGGTTAATGGATTTAAACACCCCCAACTATTGTCATTTGGCCGCTGGCACTCTCAACTTTGACTTTGGCTCACACCACTCCCAACTTAACACTTGGGTTGCTGTGTCACCCCGTCGTTAAATAAACACTAACTAGGTTAGTTCTTTTTGCTGACGTGGCCAATATTTGCTGATGTGGCATGCTGATGTATCTAATATACACACACATGCTAATGTGGCACATCAGCAAACTCGAACCTGCTGTATATAAGCTCCACGTCCGCCGTCGACGCCGACCAGAGGTCGCCGGTGAAATTCCGACGGCAAGTGCCTCCGTCGGCCAGTTCCGACTCATCATCTTCCTCACTCAGCAGCACCATCTTCATAGTCGGCAGCCGGAAATTTGTCGTACAAACACCACCGTCATCAAAAAAACGAGAAAGGGGGGCGCCGTTGAGTATCGTGCCGTTGAGATCCACCACCGCCACATCAGCAAATATTGGCTACGTCAGCAAAAAGAACTAACCCAGTTAGTGTTTATTTAACAACGGGGTGACACATCAACCCAAGTGTTAAGTTGGGAGTGGTGTGAGCCAAAGTCAAAGTTGAGAGTGCCAGCGGTCAAATGACAATAGTTGGGGGTGTTTACCTCCATTAACCCACATAAAAATATATAAAACATTTAAGAGTAATTATATCACGTATATATGTTTTATATTTATAATTTGATATGACATTCTTACTGATTTACGAACAGTGATGGATCTAGAAAAAATGTCAATGGACAACATTTTAAAATTTTCTTTTTTATAGGGGCAACGAAATCGAAAAAACGTTAAATTTTTCCAAACTTAGTTCGGCCAACAGGGAGCAACCAAGCAGAGTATTCGAGTGGAACAATTGGGTTCCAAAAAAGGTGGCTATAGTAGCATGGAGGTCAGAAATGGAAAGATTACTGACCAAGTGTGCGTTAATGGCTCGGAACATTCCAGTTCAAAATCGATGGTGTACACTATGTGGTGAGTACGACGAGACTTGTGAGCATCTTTTTGTTTCGTGTCATTTTGCGCAATCTATTTGGCAGAACATAGCAGGATGGTGTAAGATACCCCCGATCATCGCCTTTGATGTTAAAGATTTGCTAGAGTTGCACGGTTTCACTCCAGGTTCGAAGAAAAAGAAAAAAACTATTAATGCGATCGTTTTGGTCACGATCTGGGGCATTTGGAGAAGGAGGAATGAGGTTGTTTTTAGGCAAGGATCACCGAATTCTGTAAAAGTATTGGAGGAGGTTAAGGCTATGGCGTATTTGTGGGTTAAAACCGCTCAAAGGAGTCACAATTATCATGGGAAGAATGGTGTCGATTTAGTTGCTTTAGATAAATATGTAATTGTTTTTGATAATCGGTGTAAGGGGTTTTTTGTTTTGGTGTAAGCTTGTACTGGACGTAATTATGGTGGTAGCACCTTGCTACAATGAATAAAACTTTCTTTCGGCCGTTCAAAAAAAAATAGTCTCCTCGATCCGAAAGTCCTACAGCATCGTTGTATTTATTATACATATCAGATAGAGATTATGGTATATTGGTTTGTGCGGTTATAGATTTCAATCAACCTAAGACTTTATAAAACTTCGCAAGTCACTACAGATTGTTTATATTAATAGTTATCTCAAGATTTGTTAATTTATGTAATATTTGGAAAACTATGGCTAAAATCAATATTGGTGATAATTAACATGATAAGATAATTATTTTATAATACACATGTAACTAAGATGTATACGTACATAAAAGCTAATTTGGGTTTATACAATATTAATTAATACATTTTCTTCCTTTTCTTTTTATAAACTAAAATCTCTTGTAAAATAGTTGTAACGACAATAAAAAAAATATTTTTCCTTTAACCATATAAAATAGTGTTTTATGACATACTCATTTGGTTATAAAAATAAATTTAAGAGGTTATTGGGTTCAAACTCCAACCCCATATATTTGTTACTAAAACTCATTTAGTAATAAACTAAGGTAGAAGGCACTTTGTTTTATATTTCAAAAATAAATAAATAAATAAATGATACCTTACTGTCTTTGTCTTTACAATGGCTAGCTCCTTTGGAAATATTAAATCTCGTCCAAAAAAAATAAGATCGTAATGTTGAAAACATGAAAATGTCTATGTAAAGAGATGGTGAGACAAAAATAAGTCTAACCCTTGTTTTCTTTTATAGTGCTTTTCCTTGGTAAAAAAGTAACATTGAAACATGCGTTATCTTCTTATCACCCCATATTCCATGACTCATTTTATTAATATTCTATGACTCATTTGTGTTTCTAATTTCATAATTTATGACTCATTTGTGTTTCTAATTTCATAATTTGCCTACACGTTTTAACCTTATCAAGATATTCTATCATTTAGGATTTCATCTATATTCTTTTACATATATAGAGAGATTATTTATAATTTGTTTACGGTTTTTTTTTTCTACGGAAACTTTCTATATCTATTTTTTTTAACTTCAAATTAATTTGTTAGATCCTTTTAACTATATAAACTTGTACAATATTTATTTTTTTACATACATAAATGTACATAGATAATACTTTTAAACTTGATTAGTTTTATAACCATCGCTATAAAATATACAAAATTTTCGGGTATTACAAAGGAAAAGTGATTTTAGTTTTTAAAAATTTTTAAATTTATTTCTTACTCCCCTTACCCTTTACATTCATACACATTTAATAAAAAAACATTGTTATTTGATTATTTTTAATAATTTCCGTTAACTTAAAAAAAGATTAAATACGTGTTTGCGTTTAATTATTATTATTAATTTGTTTCCATTCATATTTTGTTGAAAACAAAGTTATTCAAAAAAGAATATTTTCGTTTCAATTGTAATTGATAGCAAGAACCGGTACCATCACAAAACAAACTGATATCGACTGAACAACATCGGTACTGATATTTACTTTTAGTTTTATAGATTTCAATCGACGTAAAACATGGCTTTATTTTTGCAGAAATGTTGATGTTTGAGAAAAAAACTTTTCACAAATATTGTCATGCTCAAAACAATTTCACAAGTATGGCATTATTTGTGAAATTGTTTTGAGCATGACATTATTTGTGAAAAGTTTTTCTCAAACAACAGTATTTCTGCAAAAAAAAACTTGTTTTCTTGTTACAATTCATGTTTTAGAGCATCCCAATGTGGTTCTTTTCACTTGGCACGCAACAGACTTTCTATGTTTGTCCTTCCCCGTTGTGGCACTCGTCCAGTTTGTTATAGGTCTGCACCCTTAGACTTTAAACGGACAAGTGTAGGCGAGCCCTCTCTTTCAATAACATGCTAAGGGTGAGGGGGGCACTCCCCTAAGAGGGGAGTCCCCTCTCTTACGTATAACCAATCCTCGTGTGCCACGTCAACTCCCCTCTTAAACTCCCCTAACACCCCAATTTGATGACGGCACTCCCCTATTAGGTGACTTGGTTTTTTATTAAAAAAAAAAAACAAAAAGTTTTCATTGGTTGAAAAGGTGGCTGGCCCCACCTTCTCCCTCCTTCTTCTTCGGTGTCTTCCCACCGTTCCAGGTCCCCGAACATGGTCCCCGAATTGATGGCATCACCTCCCCCGCTCGGCAACTTGGTCCCCGAAGGGAGTCACCGAGGGTGCCCCTCACCCTAAATGGAAAAAAAAAGTCTAACCTTTGTGGGGCCAAGGGGACGAAGGAAACCTGCGAAGGAGACAAAGGTGGATATTTATAAATGTGGGGTCAAGGAAAAACAAAAGACGACTAATTAATGTGGTATAAAATAATCAAATAATTTTCAAAAACAAGAAATTTGAAGACTTGTATTTTTTTTTATTTTAAATAATATTCATTTATTTGTATTTATATTTATATTTGGGGAGTTATATTGGCACACCAACCTATCTATTGGCACATTTTGCCAATTTAATACGCATCGTATAGGTCTATACGATTCGTAATGAATAAAGTAAAAGACATGACACACTGGCAAGTGCAGGTGTTGTCTAGCAACTGGCATAATACGCATCGTATATGTCTATACGTATTAAGACATTGATTTTTTGAAGTTTATTTTTTGGTGTGTTGTGTTTTGTTTTTCGGTGTTTTGGGTTTGTTATTGGTGTTTATTATTGGTTATTTTTGTTTTAATTAGTTTTAAAATCTTTATTGTTTTTCTATCGTTAAGTATCGTATTATAGCGTATCGTGGCGTATCGTATCACATTTTTAACTTAATATCGTATTATAATTACTAAAACTTTTTCTACTGTGCCAAACTGTTAAAGTCAAAATTCGCACAATTGTTCCGAGGCAAAACTTTATCTCAAATCACCAATCCGACAGCATAAAACTTATCAACCATGAATACTTTATCCCTAACTGTGGCGTATCGTATCACATTTTTAATTTAATATCATATTATAGCATATCATTGAACCTTGCAGAAGAAATCGCAGACTGATACATATAACGAGTTATCGTCTTCAGAATCAGACGAAAGTTACAAACACTCAGAAATCACCAAAATGATACTGAGATTTGTGAGCCTTCAAATTATTTTGGTTTAGCTTTAAGCTTTAATCTTGGTGAATTAAAAGTGTGCTAAGTTGGACAACAATTTCTCAACGAAAGGAATTGTAAAAAGGAAAAGAGACACAACTCGTGTAGCTGCAAAAACAGAATCACAGTCCTTTTCCTTCAATTTCCAGAACATTCTCCCCAAATTCGTTGGTTTATTTTTGTGATAAACAGCCACCACCAATACCTGTTTGTTACCAGTGCGGTTGCCATGGGTCCTATGAAGCAAGTGTCTGTCTATTCAATTGAGATGAATCATTGCATTACATCCCCATTGAAAAACATAATCATGGTCCTTTTCCTTCAATTTCCAGAACAACCGCCAGCAATACCAGTTTGTTACCAGTGTGGTTGCCGTGAGCATGAGAAAGTTTTAATAAGCTGTCACAGTTCTCAAATTCGTTGCGTTCATTCATATTGTTTAAATAGTCACACCCCAACAATTTACATCCACTAACCGTACTATTATTACATCCGAGACGATTCAAGTGAGTCCTATGAAGCAAGTGTCTGTCTATTCAATTGAGAGGAATCATTGCATTACATCCCCGTTGAAAAACAGAATTATAGTCCTTTTCCTTCAATTTCCAGAACAACCACCAAAATACCAGTTTGTTACAAGTGCGGTTATCGTGAGCCTGAGGAACTTTTAATAAGTTGTCATAGTTGTCAAATTCGTTGCGTGCATTCATATTGTTTGGATCCACCAAAAATTCCATGGGTTTGTGTTCAATGCAAGGATCTTCGATTTCAAGCATTTGATCATCTCAAATTTAAGGATCTTCGTATCACATTTTTAATTTAATATCATATTATAGCGTATCGTTGAACCCTCCGGAGGAAATCGCAGGCTGATACATAAAAATACATATAACGAGTTATCGTCTGCAGAATCAGACGAAGGTTACAAACACTTAGAAAATCACCAAAATGATATTGAAATTTGTCAATCTTAAACGACTGTTTGTTGTGGGTACTGAGACAACAACAGATAATGAATGAATTTTTGGACTTCTTGTTCCAAATGCAGCCTTTGACTGACCTTGAAGTTTGAATTTCACCTAATACTTATCGTATAGGCCTATAAGATGCGTATTGAAGGTATCTTACCAACACTATACTACGCTCACGATGGGTGCACTTGCCCATATGTGTGTTTGGTGTTAGTAAAATATCATGTTTTATAAATTTAAAACTTGACTAACGTGTAAAAAGGGCTTAAAATATACTTAAATATATATCACACCACTCACGCATCAAGTTTTTGGCGCCGTTGCCGGGGACACAAGGATTTTAAGAAAGTTAGGAATCAACGGCCTAATCGTTTTTCTTATTTTTCTGTTTTTTTTAGGATTTTTCTTAGTTTTTCAATTTCTACAGAGCTCAGCACGGGCCGTGCCTAGTCATACACGGGCCGTGCCCAGCGTTGTTACTGGCAGTTTTTATTTTCCGAGTTGCAGAGAGCTGAGCACGGGGCCGTGTCGGTGCAACACGGGGCCGTGTCCAACTCCCCAGTAACAGGGATCCGGAAAAAATCACTGTATCTCCGACCACGGGCCGTGTTCATCCGAGCACGGGGCCGTGGTGAACTTTCTGACCAACGTTCTTTTCTGTTTTTATTGCAGGACTAGGAACCCAGGCGCCACATCTGAACTTTCTACGCAGTGTATGAGCTCCAGTTCTAGTAGAGACATAAAAGAACCTCTAGAAGAACCCGAACGCTTTCTCAGAAAAAGACTTAAAGCTAAAAACCAAGAGAAAGTTTCGGGGGACCCACTCCCAATGGCGGACCAACGTACCCTCATGGATTACCTACGACCCACTATAGGTAACCTCGACGCCGCTATCAATGCACCAAATGTCGAAGCCAACAACTTCGAACTTTGGCCGCATTTGATACAAATGCTTCAAAACTCCGCAACCTTTCATGGGCTTGCGGACGAGGATCCCTATCTACATATTACTAATTTCTTAGAAATATGTGATACCTTTCGGATCAATGGAGCATCAAACGACGCCGTCCGCCTTCGGATGTTTCCATTTTCACTAAAAGACCGAGCTAAGGCTTGGCTTAATACCCTCCCAGTTGGCTCGGTAAACGCCTGGGATGAACTAGCCCAAAAGTTTCTATATAAGTATTTCCCTCCTGCTAAAACGGCTAAATTAATGACTGAAATTAATAAATATTCACAAGAAGATGGGGAATCCTTATATGAAACTTGGGAAAGGTTCAAGGAGCTACTAAGAAAGTGTCCTCGTCACGGTCTTGCGGTATGGCAACAAGTATCCACTTTCTACAATGGGTTGTTGCCACACACAAGACAAACACTTGATTCTAGCTCCGGGGGACTTTTAGGTAATCGTCGCCCAAATGAAATATATAATCAAATTGCGGAAATTGCTCAAACCAATTTTCAATGGCACACTCCCCGAGGCAATAAATCTATTGCCCCGGGTGCCCATAAGGTTGATGAAAGCACTTCTTTGCAAGCCCAAACCGAGGCCCTTTCTTCAAAAATCAAAAAGTTAGAAATGGCAAAAACGGCCTCGGTTATGGCTTGTGAAGGGTGTGGTGGGCCACATGAAAATTGGAGTTGTATGAAAGAATTAGATGATCAAACGGAAACGGAAACGGTAAACTACATTGATAATAGACCTAGGCCGTCGGGTCCTCCAACGGGTACCTACAACCAAGGATGGCGTAACCACCCTAACCTTGGTTGGAGAGATCCCGACAATAGTAGTAACTAACAAAACCAACGAACTAACTTTCAACAACCACAAAATTTTTCTCAACAACAAGGTGGACGAGAAAGGCTTGAAGATACTGTATATCGCCTCATCTCCGACACCGAAAAGAAAAACTCGGATCGATTTCAACAATTGGAATCGAATTTTAGAAATCAACAAGCTAGCATTCAAAACATTGAAAAACAATTAAATCAAATAGCTCAAAATTTCTCCGAGAGACCACAAGGCGCGTTACCAAGTAATACCGAGACCAACCCAAAGGCGCAAGTACATCTCATAACATTGAGAAACCGTACCGTGGGTCCCGAAGAGGCTCCTCTTCCACCGACTTAAAGAAGCCAATCTAGCCAAACCACAACTCCACCCGCGCCCCAACAAGAAAAGGCTTCCCCACCAGTTCAAGAGCCTACTAAGACTCCTCCGGTACCATACCCCGGTCGGTTAATTCGTCAAAAGACCGATGAGCAATTCGCAAAGTTCGAAAATTTACTAAAACAATTGCATGTTAATATTCCATTTATCGAAGTCCTAACTCAAATGCCTAAATATGCAAAATTTATGAGGGACTTCCTCACTCATAAAAGGAAAATTGAATCATTGCAATAATTTAACTTAGGTGAAGAATGCTCCGCATTACTACTCAACAAACTCCCGCAAAAGAAGCTTGACCCCGGAAGCTTCACAATTCCTTGCTCGATTGGGAAATCCCCCATTCGTAATGCACTAGCCGATCTCGGGGCAAGCATCAACCTCATGCCCTCATCAATGTTCAATCGACTTGGCTTAGGAAAAACAAGTCTAACAAAAATAAGCATATAACTCGCCGATAGATCCGTCAAATATCCACAAGGTGTCGCTGAAAATCTATTGGTCAAAGTCGGCGAATTTGTCTTTCCGGCCGACTTTGTCATACTAGATATGGAGGAAGATACCGAAGTACCACTCATCCTAGGGAGGCCATTCCTAGCTACGGCCCAAGCAGTGGTAGATATGAATAATGGAACACTAACATTGAGGGTTGGGGACGAGGAAGTAAAGTTTGGAGTCGGAAAAAGAGTAGAAGACGAAGACCCGGTCAACTACATGAAGGTTATTGACTCAAGTTTGGATGATGCTCTCCGACGGTGTAGCATGGGATGCAAAACATCCCACTTGGGTAACATATGACTAGGCTTTGGGTCTAGCCAAGGACCCTTATAAACGTGGCGCACCACGGAGGCATTCCGCGGAACTATTCTTAGTTTAGTTTAGATTAATTTTTATGTTTTCTAGTTTAGTTTTAATTTTCAGGAATAAAACACACTCGGGATGGTGAAGGATAACAAGGGAAACTTGGACCAGCACCCCATGCACAAAAACAGGGACATCCGACAAGTTTTTCTTCATTACAGCAAGGTCAGCACGGGTCGTGTCCGCCCAACATGGCCCCGTGCTACACAGTCTGTAGAAAATGCCTAGTTCAGGTAAACTGGACACGGGCCGTGTTCACCCAACACGCCCCCGTGTCCAGACTTCTGTTTCTTTTTACAACTTTTTGTTACTGGCGGCTGAACACAGGGTCGTGTCCAGACGCCTAGTAACATAAAATTTTGCTTTTTCACACATTTTTACACATTCAATCAACCTAAAAACTTATTTTTAGGACACATTGAGGACAATGTGTAATTTAAGTGTGGGGGAGATGCTAAAACTTTGAATCTTGCAAGTCCTAGTTACAAGCCTTACACAAAACTCTATTGGAACCGCTAATCACCCCAAATTTTTTCAAAAATTTCTCATTTTTTTACTTGTCTAGGTTTAACTTGGGAATTTCAAATTCTATAAAGGTTATATCTTTACAAATTTACAACCGATAGCGTCGTGATAAAAAGAACCAACATAAGAAAATTATGAAAAGGCATGACAAGTTTAGTTAAAATTTGATTATATATACTTGATCACATAAAAACCCATTCCCACAAAAGTGAGTTTTGAGCCTTTATTGAGCATACAAATACATATCTTTAAACTAAATGCTCATTTTTCGTTTCTTGTGTGAATAGTCGCTTGGTTCTTACAACTCTAGAACTTCCCACGACGATACATTCCCGGTCCTTACCAACTTAAACCCAAGTAAGTAAATGATGGAGGTATTAGGACTAACCCTTTTTATTTCAACACCATTATATTTTTTTTACCACCTACCCAAAATCCCCCTAGTTAACCCCTTTGAGCCTAAACCTTTTCATTTCTTAACCCAAACCAGACACCCTTTCACCCACCAAATCCTTTTTTATTTTTAACCCTTTGTTTTAGTAACAAGCTCGGTTTATCGTATGACTTTTCGAAAAAAAATGATGAAGCAAAAGAAATAAACAAGAAAGTTTATCAAAAATAACTTTGTTTGAATAATGGCTTCATCAAAATAAAAATTGCAAAAATAAAAAGTCTTACGAAAACCGATGCTTGTTACGCTTTTTCGCCCTTTTCTACTAACCACTAACCCAACCACCTACCTTTAACCCAAGCCTAACCCTTCACCCAAAAGTCCTCTTGATATTTACAAAGGTATATAGTTAAAAAGGAGGAGGATTGATTGCTTGGAAAGTCTATGGTATGAGTAAGTTCCATGCCGCTCTCGAGTGATTCACTAAAATACATCTTCGGCCGAGTGTTGAGTGATCCCCCGTGAGGTATGTGAACTTGTATATAAATGAAATTTTAAAAAGGCATGTTATGCCCTAATAAGTAATTTATCTTATGAAAAGTTTTAAATAAATCATGACGAATAGGATTGTAAATAAATAAAAATAAAACTTAATAAAGAATCTTGGAAATCCCGACACTCTATGACAAGCCCAAAAACCTCATCTTCTACCCATTCCATTTGGGAGTGTAAAGCCACATTATAAAGATTTTTGCTTGAGGACAAGGAAAGATTCAAGTGTGGGGGTATTTGATGTGTGCAAAATGCAACATATAAATTACATCAATTGTGGCATAAAACTAACCCTTTTTGGTACTAATGTTGGAAAGAGTGTGTTTTTGTCTTCCTTTTGTATTTTCAGGATTAAATGAGCTCAAATTAACAAAAGAAGCAAAAAGGTAGCTAAATCTAACATAAATACAAGAAAAGGAACAAACGTGGAATGCCCGACCTCCCCGACAGCATCTTCCCAAGCAAAATAAGATAACAGAAGGCTGAACACGCCCCGTGCTCAGTGAACACGGGGGCGTGCCCAAGTGCCAGCATAAAAGACAAAGCTATAGAAGCTTCTATCGCCCACCACGGGGCCGTGCTCAGCGGACACCGGGCCGTGGTCAACTATAAGATTCGCAGAATCCAGGCATATCTTGATAGTACATATACGCTTCTGCACACGGGGGCGTGCCCAGCGGACACGGGGGCGTGGTCAACTAATGCAGACAAACTGCAATTAATGAAGACAGAGAAGAGGATGGACACGGGGCCGTGCCTGAGCTACTGTTCAGGCTATAAATAGGGGTGCTTGGCTCATTTGCAAACCATCCATTGGCACACCACCTCTCTCACACTTCACCCAGCACCCACCACCATCACAACACCATCATCCACCACCATCATCCATTGTCCATCATAGAGTGTGTGAGTCGTCTCGGGATCCAAGATTGATCGTAAGAGTTCTTGACAATCAAAGGCCATGTTTGCCTAAGTCTCTTACATCACTTGGTGAAGACAAGCGTCTAGTGTAATACTTTTTATTTTTAATCTTTCGCACTTTTTACTTGGTTATGTATTAATGACTTTAATAACTAGTTTCTTATGTTGAAGGTGATTCTTCCTTATCGTTTGTCCGTGGTGTCTTGGCATTATTTTACTATCTATATAAAATAAAAGATTTTCAACATTCATATCTCCACGGTCTATATGGAGGTATGTTGGCTACCTGGTCGGGGGTTAAGGGAATGGTTTTGTAAGAGTCTTGCCTTGTTCAGTGTATAGATCCTGCAAGGACCTGGGTCAAATTTAGTAGGACCTCCTTCAATACCCACCGGTATTGGATGGCGGGGGTCTAAACTCTTTGATCCCCTCATATGTAAGCTACTATTAATACTTTAACCTGGCTACTTAGGACTGTATCCCTGCTGACTCAGACTACTTAGCCGAGGGTAACGTCACCTTCAAAAGAGGGGCCTACCATAATATGCATTAATAACTTAATTAATTATCTTTCAATAATCCGACCCTTTAGGAATATAGCCTTGCTGACTCAAACTACTGGGTTGAGGGTAACGTCACCTTCAAAAGAGGGGCCTACTACAATAACTAAGATAATCTCTTAAAAAGTGCAAAAGTGCGAAAATAATCAAAGGTTACACTAAACACGAGTCGGAGCCAAGTGATTCATCTTGTCTATCTGTTTTTACTTTTATTTTATTTTTCAGCATTTTAGTTAGTTTTTATTTTTCTAGTTTAAAACTTTTTTTTCTAACTTTTGATTTGATTAGACGTTGAGGATAAACCGGTACTAAAAGCTCTTGTGTCCTTGGACGACCTCGGTATCTTACCAACACTATACTACGCTCACGATGGGTGCACTTGCCCATATGTGTGTTTGGTGTTAGTAAAATATCGTGTTTTATAAATTTAAAACTTGACTAACGTGTAAAAAGGGCTTAAAATATACTTAAATATATATCACACCACACACGCATCAGCAGCCAATTGAGCCATTCAAAATGGGAGTTGGGTACCGCGAATCTGGATAAAACATTCCGGCAATATGTGACCTAGAAGATCCCATCCGCACCCAGTTCCCAAACCCATTTATCCTTCCCAACAGTTAGTACCAAACTTACAGTGATCTCAATTAACTGAGATATTTGATCTTGCTTCACCAAAGTAATCGTATCCTGCTTCCAATCCCAAGCTCCTAAACGTATTGCGACTTCAACATTTTTATGTCTTTCAAGGATGAATAAGTTGGGAAAGCGATCTTTAAAAAACTTATCACCAACCCATATATTCAGTTAAAACGAGTCGACAATCCATTCCTTATTTCAACTTTTAGAAAATGAGTGACATGAGTATTTGATTCCACTAACTCCTTTTCCACTTTAAGAGTACCATTACATACACTCGCAACCCCTTCTTTAACGAGTAGATAAGACCACGAGTTAACATTAAAACTCCATAAACTACCCTTTTCATTTTTGTACCTCCACCGCCACTTGAGAAGTCAACTAACATTCATCATATCCTTTAGCGAACCCAATCCTAGTCCTAGTATGCCTTTTTCTATAGGCCTAATAACCTTTTCCAAGCAAACCCACGTTATATTTGATTTAACTTCACCGCCACCCCAAAAAAATGTCTTCTAAGGCTTTCCAAAGTATTCAAAACACATTTTGGCGCTTTGTAAAGAGAAAAGTAGTATAATGGAAGGCTATCTAAGCTGATTTCAATAATGTCATCCTTTTCCCGCTAGATAACATTTTTGACTTCCATTTTAACAATCTCGCTTTAAAACAATCAAGAGCACCTTTCTAATGTCTAGCTTGGCCCATGTTTGCACCAACTAATAACCCAAGATATTTACAAGGCAACTTCCCCTTATTACACTTTAATATGTTTGCCACTCCTATAACCCTTGACTCTTCAACATCAAGGCCGAAGAGACTAGATTTTTTCGCAACTAAGTTTAAGGACCGAGATGAAGTGGAAACACCTCATAAGCCTTATGATGTTTTGTATGTTGCCCTCACCCCATTCTCCCTAAAAACCACATTGTTCGCATACATCAAGTGGTGGTCAAACTTGGGCTGCCGTTTGGTAATTGAATCCCTTTAATACTACCAATCGATGATGCTTTTGCGAAAAAACCGGTTAAGGCATCCATTGCGATAATAAAAATTATGGGAGACAATGGGTTACCTTGCCAGGCCTCCTGTAGCATTGAAATTGTAGAGTAGGTGAGCCATTTATTAAAACCTAAGCCTTGGATGAGATCAAAATCCCTCATAGGGGTGAGCAAAAGGAAAAACCCGACCCGACCATTACCCGACTCGACCTGAGAACCGATCAAACATAAGATACAGAACCGATTCACTACCCTAAATATAGGGTCGGTTCCGGTCCATAGGTCCAAGTCGGGTTTCACCATGAAAAGATCCGAGAACCGACGACCCTATTTTATATGAAAAATTGGAACCGATCTAAATACCTAGGTACTTGGGTTCGGGTCGGGTTGGGTATATTTTCGTTTCGGTTCTTGGTTATTTTCGGTCCAGACCTAAACTTGCTCCCCCCTAATCCCTCGTACCTATTTCCTCCATAAACTAGGGAAACCCATTTGATGGAGAATGGAATCACGAAAATCCTAATTGATTGTATAATAAGCTTTTCTCAATTTTTAGGATAAAAGCTTGTTTTTTTTTCACCCAAGAAATTATCTATATGAATAGAAACTGACCATGAACAGTACTTCGATATTTTTGTTTGATATTGTTTTTTTTAAGTTTTCATTATTTTATTGTTTTATTACTTTAATTGAGTTTAATCATTTTTATTCTTATATTACTTTTAAGATACGATCAAAGTATGCATTATCAAACAAAATACGATAAAATGAATGCATACCGGTACCTATTTTGTTTGGTTCAGTTCGGTACGATATCGTAACGATAGGGTGTCAGTTTATCGAAAGCATTAACAATAAAATTAAATATTGGTATGGATTCATACAGATGTTTAATCGGTTTTAATTCGGTTTGGTACGACAGTGATACAACGTTCATTTAAAAAAAATATTGCAAGAATAAAATAAACAAAGAATGCAAACGAACATAACCAATATCAACTGAACAAGATCAGTACTGGTATTGATATTCGTTTTTATTGTTTTTGACTAATGTTATGTTTTCTCTCTTTGAAATGATACTATAGAAAATGCCGGTACCGTAATGAACTGAACTAATATCGACTGATTCCCGCCGCGAAGTCGGGGGAATCTCACTAATTTCATTTAAACTTAAAGAGTCGTCCATGATAGTTTTCTATTTGCTAAGAACCTTGTTCGAAACTCGAAAACAACCGACCCTACCACTTTTTTTAGTCTATTTGCAAGTACTTTCCTAGTGCCTACACTGATTGCAAATTGGAAAGTCTCTTGGAACCTGCCACAACTCCATGTGGAAAGAAAGATTCATAATGAAAGCACTAGTGCAAGTGGCAAATTTACTTGTGACATTATTTTTGTTTGTATCATAGACCTAACTCATAAGTTGGATAGACAATTGAATCTATACGCATGATCAATCAACGTTATCTAGTATATTGTTTTTACGATGTATAATTTTATATTAATTCACTACTAGAAAATTGGGCTTTTGCCACCACATTTTCATCGCAAAACAGTGGCAATTGCTTTTTTGTCATCGTTTTGTTACAAAAAAAAAAACTCGGTAAGAAATGCACACATAGCAATTTCCCTTTCACCTGTTTGCTACCGTTTTATTTTTTGCTACCGTAATTTTGTCACCATTTTGCTACCACTTTTTGTCACCGTTTTTTATCACCATTTTGCTACCGTTTTATTTTTTGCTACCCTATTTTACTCCCCTTTTTTTCACTGTTTTGCTACCGCCTTTTGTCACTATTTTGCTACCGTTTTACCATTGTTTTGCCACAAATTTATATATGCTACCATTTCTTAGCCATTTATATTTTTTACAAATCTTTAAAATGTAACCATTTATGAAATTTCCAAATCTTAACAAATATACACAATGGCATCCAAATCAAAACATCAAGTAACCCAAAATAGATATATTATTTCTATACATATGTTTCAACAACCTAGTACATCAACATCTAATTTTTCTTCAAAGGTTTATAGTGATCATATGTTTCAGCAAGCTAGTATTGCTGGAGGAATCTTCTTTCTGCCACCAATATAGGTTTGCTATTTTTATCTTATTAATTTCCTTATAAAAACTCTTGTATTGGAGATTGCCTATCTCGAAACAGGCCTTTATCTTTTGAATTCACATCCTATTCCATTCTAAAACTATATTAAATTCATTACCATGTTCTTCCCCATGTTTTGACCTTTTCATTTTCATGTACAAACCAAAAACTAAGAGCAGAAGGTTGACAGACATCAAACCAGCTACAATACCAATGATCAATCCAATTTTGTTTGAATTGCTCTTAACTTTGCAATCTATTATCAAAAAATGTTAGAAATCACTAGATTCAGAACATTATGAAATAACACATATGTATTCCATGTCCGTGATAGAGTGTCACACCCCAATATTCCACGTATTACCGGTGGGCCCGATGGGGAGTATCGTGACGTAGTTGATATCATCATAGACAAATAATCACAGTTCAATGCACGGCGGAAGTCTAAAGTAAAATATTACAAACCGAATGAAAGTATCATAAATTATTACAAACGGATTGTAAGATGGATCCACAGGCGGATCAAAACAAAAGAGATATTGTTCATCAGATTTAAAGTGATAAAAGCTTGCAAGACTTTTTATTTATTCACTCAGGAGTTCCAGCCCATTACACTTAGTACCTGCACTTAACCTTTTTAGAAAATACGTCAGTTTACACTGTTAAATACAATTAACCGACTCTTTTGAAAAGTGTTTATAAAATTGATTTAAATGCACAAGGCACAAATATTCTTTTATAACT